>OY720431.1:58751803-59129564 GCA_963082735.1 Pocota personata
TGTTTATTACGCTTTTTACAACAAAGCGTAACTGAACTCCATCAGTTCCTCAGTTTGTATTTTGTGATTCTGGTGAGAGCTGGATACTTACGAATTAAATACTCAGATGTTTCATCTTCCTCGTGGTACATCTCATAAAAGCCCACACTTCTGAATCTAATAGTTTTCAGATGCTAAACATATACCAGTAGTCGTAATATTGTAGTCGAAACAATTCACCCATTCGGTGCAGCCAATCACTGACTGAAAACTTTAAGACGGTGTTCACACTGGACTGACGGACTGGATATATTTTGACGTTTCGTGTTCAGACTGACAGTCCTGTCTGAACACTTCCGCGGATTCTTTTTGACATATTAATTGTCTGTGTATATCAAATTGGTTTGTTTTCTTTTTTTTTTTGCTCACTTCGCAAATTTGAAGAAATTTAATTAAACAATGAGTGATAGGAGTGACACGGAATTATTTTTTTTTATTTTCACAATTTCTTTTTAAACACTTTTGTCGAGTGACAATCGATTGACATTTTGAAACGTCAGAAAAAATCCCAAACATTTTAGAAAAATCTAAAAAAAAACGGATTGACGTATCATGTCACCTCTCCACATTCCCCTTTGCCTGTAAACGTCAAAAAAAAAAATCCAGTCCGTCAGTCCTGTGTGAACACCCTCTAAGAGTGATCTCTGATCCTGCCCTGGCTTTTCAAATGCCACCTGCCGAACAACTGCACTTACTGTGCTCGTTGTCACGGTATATAGTGTAGTGTGTTTGCTAAGACCCGAACTGTGATGGTCAGAGCCCAAAAGCGAAACAGCAACCAACAATCACATTAAAGAGAAACTAATTTAATCTAAGTTTCTCCAACAAAATAGAGTTTCTGCCTGTTCCAGTACAATGAACCAAAAATCGAGTCTGAATGCTCCGGGATTTGGAAATTTGATTTAAATAAAAAAAATGCTTGTATCCCCAGGTCTTTTCTAATCTCAAAATGCTTTGCAAAAGTTAACTTCGGGTGATGCTGAGTTTTTCTCTTGAGGCAGCTTTCCTTCTTGTTATGAAGAGCACCATTTAAGGGTGGCCGTGGTGTAGTGGTAACATCATCGCTTGTCACGCTACAGGTTCACAGATCGAATCCTGGTGTCAATAATCATCTATTTATTTCGCATGAAATAAATAAAAAGTCGATCAATTGTGAAAGCTTATGTCAACTCTACTGCGAAGGCATAACACTGACAGTAGGGCGGTCATATGGCTAAAATGCAACTTGATCGTGATGATGACATCAGGAGGACGGAAAAAAAATAATGTGAATCATGAGCAACGACAAAAGCAAAAACAAACAAGCTTCCCAGTCATCTGGACAGCCACCCTTGGAGTTCACTGAAACTCAATACCAGCAGAGTTTCAAACCAACTACACCAATCTGTCTTTCTCTCTGTCTCTTCCCCTTTCCTAAAAACGCCCGTGTCCTAAAAAATAGTATAAGGGTATTCATAACCCCTTTCACACGTGCAAATCATATAAAAAAAAAAATAACATCTCAGTTTTCCAAAGATTAACGGACAACGTTTGCTCACAACACCTAATCCCGGTAATACTCAAGGCGGATTACATTTAGCAGGGTATCCTTCCTTATGTAAAATTGATGGTAACGTTATTGTTTTCCAAGCTCACGATTCGTAAGCTCCCAACCTACCATCTCTGTTGTTATGGAGCACGTTATAATAAGTTCAATGTGCCAAGCATCTAACTATTGGTGATCGAACCGGAGACTAACGAAGTATCGATTCGCCTTTTGATTTCGAACCTGAGGGCTAAGATTTGAAGTCGTTCTTAGCGAGACCGTGGTTGTCCATTGATTCATTCAAGGTAATGTGTCATAGTTGCCCAGTCTTAGGTTCCTAGAATGCATCTGCATCTTGATACTGCTCATACAGTTCGTGGTTATATCTTCAACTCCATTCATCGTCCTTGCACACAGGATATAATAACGAGCTTTATATCTGCACAACGTTCATACTTAAGTAGTTCATCACTCGGCACCGTATAACAAAATAGGCCACACTGTTGATCTGTAGAGCCAAGCCCAAATAGTAGCGATTTCTCATCCAATCTTCGTCGTATCTTCACTAGTGTGTCATATATGTAGAGTATATGAGTGAACTTCGTAGCTAATTACTTCGAAGTTATGCCTAGCTGTCGATAGTAACATTTTGTCTTATGTGGTGGCCTCTTCGTGTTCCATTCTTCTGGCTGCAGTTGCTAGATGGAACTTTTCCAATTCTATGAAAATAAATCGTTCCTCTGTACTTTCAGGAGTTTTCACCCTCTACTCTTCTTAACCACCTAATCCGCTCTGAAGTTGCCAGGAACGTATGAGTGTCTGTGACCTTAAACTCATTTAGAGTTCTGCGGGATTACTCCACCAACTTGGATCTTACCGTTTGGCCAATCCAAGGTTTTTATCGCTGCTTGATTATAGCCGTGTTTCTTTGTGAAAATTGTCCATATTAATTGATCACTAAGTAGAGCTAAAGCTAAGTAAAAGTATAAAAGTTAAGCTTAATTAACGGCGAGGCTGCTCGGGTTCACTACAAATGCAATTCAAAACACCCCAAGAAACTCTACCTACATTAGCTCAAAATATTGGACTGAGCGTGAACTTTTGCTCAAATATAATACATTCTTAGGTTATGAATCCAATTTTTCGCAAAAAGTAAAATACATTGGGAAGCTATGCGTTTCTTATTAAATTTATAAAATAAAGTGCACGATTGTACATATGTGCGCTGATCATTTTCAAATCATTCAGATTTTAAATTTAACCAAAGTTATTAAAATGTAAAGTTTTGATAAACGCGTTAAAAAGCAAAAAAAAAGTCTTTTGACAATTTTTCAAAATTTGGTATCATGTCATGCCATTGAATATGTCAAATATTGTTGTTAAATTTTAACAACATCGTTTAAGTCATATCGCAAACTGTCACCCATGGTGGATGCAGCGATCATATTTCAGTTCATGAAACCGCAAATACTGCAATTTTGTTTGTTTACGTAGCCGCCGACCGAGAAATATTGTAAAATGGCAAGGCAAAATCTAACTACCTGTCACTAGATGACAGATGGATTTGACAGATGTCATATGGCAGATATGCATCTCCACCAGGTACTCATTCATTTTCAAGGTGTGAATTTGAGATAATTTGACTTAACAATGTCTACTGAATTTCCTTTCGATAAGTTTCACCCCCTCGCAGTTTTTGACGAATCTCGAAATCCTTTAACTATTCAATCACCAAAAGAAGTGAGGACTAAAAGTTTGCCACTACATGTGTTGTTTTTCGAGAGATACCTATTGTGTGTGATTTTGTAATTGAAAAAATTGAAATTTTATTTAATCATTAATTTTGTAACCCACTCTTTCCCTTTCTATTTGACTATTTCAGACCAAAAAGAAGCGAAAACGCTGTGGTGAATGCATTGGCTGTCAGCGCAAGGACAACTGCGGTGAATGTGCTCCATGTCGAAATGACAAAAGTCATCAGATATGCAAACAACGCCGATGTGAAAAGCTCACAGAGAAAAAGGTAAGTAATGTGTTTGCATTCCTCTTCTCATATCCTGCCAAAAAACCAGCAGAATATTTTCCCATAAAACAAAAAAAAAAACAAAAAGAAAATCAAATATAATTGGAAACAAGTTCAACAACCTTTGAATCGCTCTTCCATCCATCCGCACCACAGTCTCTGTGTATTCGAAATTCACAAAAAAAGGACGGAAAGATAAATAACACCGTTCCATCAGAAATAGCAGCTTAAGCAGTTATACCTTCAACCAGATGTCATTTAATTATTTCGTTTTTTTTTCTCATTCTCTCTCTCTCTGTCTGTTTGTCTGCCGGTCGTCTTATTCCAATGTCCTTTTTCAAATCAAATCTTCTTAACATCGTCTTCCATTTACGTATAAAAACATTAAAAGACTACTCTGGCTGTCATTTAAATCCATCGTTGCGTTTCACTCATAAAACATCCTGAGCATGCATTAAGTGAAAAATGAAAGAAAGAAGGACTGACTGACAGGAAAAAACAATTTTTTTTTGTCTTTATAGCTACGCAATACATATGCGCCTAAAAGCCGGATCAGGATAATTCATTACATTTTCCTTTTTCACATTTTTCTTTCATCATGTTGCTCAATTTTTGTTCTCATGATCAGCAGTTCATACGAGTATCTGAATGTTCTCGTATGTGTATACGTTACAAAGGTAAAAGGATATCAAACAAATACTCGTATAAACGAATAGAAAAAAAAAAAAAAAACATTTGATCCTTGGGAACTAATTAGTATCGAGAAAAATTCTTTTCACATCCAAAAAGGAAACGACGGCTGATCTCGAGTTATACGGCATATGGCGTTGAGGTAGGTTCGTCGCTCGTCGCCCATCGATCATCGCCTGTCGAGGGAAAAGGAGAAACATGTCGAAATGGGAAAATCAGTTGAAAATTTTTGAAAAAGGAAATTATTTCAGAAAAATTTATGATGCAGAAAAATTGTAATTTGAAAATCCCATTACATAGTTAAGTCCATAGTCCGGAGGCTACGGATCGACTGTAATGTGATTTGGAAATTATTTAATTTAGCTGTTAGTTGGGGTGGGAGAAAAACTTAAAACGAGTAGGTACCTATCTAAGGAGAAATATTTGTTCAACATAAAACTATTTATCTACGCAGGTTCGCAAAAATAAGTACTAGGCCGGCTTCTTTTTAAAGAATTTCTGCTTTCTCTTGTTCTTGCTTATAGACAATGTTGTGCAAGATCTTGACATAGGGCCTATTCCGGGGAATTCGTCACTATAATGCAGAGCAGTCCATTTAAAGTTTTACTCGAGACGATGGTATAGTTACGTGAGATAGAGACTTAATTTGCATACTCAGGCACGCAAAATATAACAGCCTCTACCGAACATAGGTATAACACCGATGACAGTTTTTCAAGCAATCAAAAAAGAATAATGATAATTATTGGAAACGTTGAGAGTAAGACTCTTTTTCGACTCTCATAAGGCTGCTTTGACTTATATAAGTCAGTAGAAAAATGTCCACTGTAACACCCTGTATTTTACAAATTGTTTACGAGAACGTCAACCGGAAGCTTCTGGAGTAGTGCGACAAGTGTCATACACGTATTAAAATTGTATATAAGTCAAACGAAACACCTTTTTTGCAACGTCCTGGGTTTCAAGAATCAAAGATCGGGCTCCAATATATTGTTACGCGTGATATGCTCTAAAGCCATTCGATAACTTTTGAAGGGCAAAATTATTTACAAATCAGAAGAAATGTGCTTTATAAAACATCTTGTATTATTTTATTAAGTTCAAAAATCAGTTCAATTTTGTTATTCTGTGTGATCTGTGTCTGCTGAGCTTCAGTTTTTAAAGTCATCCGTCAAACTCGAGAGGCTTGCGGAAAACGGCCACACATAGGAAAATTGTATATAAGTCGAAATAAAAGTGACCTACTCAGCATTCCAATAATCTAAAAGTCGACTGCACCTTTTCCTTCCGGATCATTCGCACGAGAAAGAAAATAAATGTTTTATTCAACACACTGCATTTCGTAAATTTAAAATTAAGCTCCAATTTGTTCTTCGCCGTGATTTAACCTATAAGTCTGCGAGGTTTTCGTTTTCTAGGTCATCCGGGGGTTCCTGTAGGTATGAGGAAAGATGCACATATGCACCATCGTGCACGGTTCCTGGCGATGTTACCAAATAGCTCTTTCGAAATGCCTTGATTTCTCTTTAAATGTCCTACAAAAAAGTTTTTTGTAATCGACCCACTCTTCTTCCCTCTTGGACTCCATTGCATGACCTTGTCTGCCTCTCCCTGAGTTCAAAAATTCAGTGCGTGGGTGCGAACGTCTGGCGATGATTTTGGCGAATCTTTGTAGTCAATTCCTGGTGCTTTGCTTGTTTTGATTGCTTTGATCATGGTACTGATCTTGTCCTTGTTGAGAAGAGCCATACAAATTCCAGCGTTTTGGGCATTGGATAGCTCATCCCGACTTGTGAGGCATACCTCCATTCACAATGTGGTTTAAAACGATGGAAAGTGTTCCTTCCATCTTCTTAGTTGACCTTCATTCGAAACCAGCAGAGAACCATTAAAATTTTTCAGCGGATGTTGATGCCAGCTGTAATAACCTATCAGCTCTTTGGCGGCTCCGTTATACACGATTAAGTTGACTCGTCTACATACTTGCTACTTGCTTGCTCGTTCAGAAGTAGCGTTGATAAAATTGTTTATTTGCTACGGTACCTCTAGGATCTCACGACAAGTGTACATACATTTCTTACAACACTACAGTAGTCCTTTATATTCGCGCGTATGGAGCTTCTGTTTTCGCGAATGTTTTCGCTTGTTCAGACGGTTGCAGTACCAGGGCGGAGTACCCTGTTAAAACAGACGGAATGGCCTTTTTAAAGCACTATCAGATCTGTGTCGTAGAGTGCTTGTTACAAGCAGCTACTACGAGCAGAGAATTGCCAAAGACTTTTTTGGTCATCTTTTTTATAAAACTTAATTAATTTAACATTTGAGAGGCTTCAGAATTAGATCGTTTTTTTTTTAACACACTAAGTTTCGGTCGTTTCGGTTATCAAAACTTCTACCAATTTTCATGTGATAAGCATAAATGAGAATATCGGCACCACTAACATCATTAATAGCGAGCATAAAAAGGATAGGACCTAAGTGACTACCCTGCGGAACACCAAATTGTATAGGTAATCGCGTCACAGAAATCGCCGTGTGCAAGTTTTCGAACATTGTTTTACAGTTGTCAGTGATGTCTTCATCTATGTACCTAGCTGGTTGCATGTTTTTTTGCAGTTTTGACCGCACGGATAAATCTGTGTCAATTTCACGAGCGAGTAGGTAATCTTCTGTCTTTCTGACAGTTTTATGAGTTTCGTTCAATGATTTTTCAATAATACGTCGAATTCATTCCTATGCCTTAAAATGCAAGACTTACATCGATTTCTTCACAAAAGTCAATGATATACTATATAGTGTATTCGTCTAAAAGAATATGTAGGTATATATGCATCTTCACATATATGACAAGGACCTCGACCGTCACTAAAGAAAACCCTGCCAAGTTACGTCCACCACAAAGAAGATCCTCCAGAAGTCCGCACTCGATTTCCTTCATATAATAGGTAGTACATTGCGATGATGCGCCTTTGTGCGCATGTTTTATCCGCTCCTATCTATCATGACTACCATGCTTTCTGTTGTTTCTGCAACGATCAACGGCATTCTATCTTCTATCCTATGCAATAACAAACGACCTCCATATTTACTTGTATAAAAAACGAAATGAACATAAAACCTTACACAGAAATAAAGAAGGAATAAATTCGTCAATGTGTGTCGTACGTGTGTGTACATACGTACATAGGTATTAATGTCAGTCAGAATAAAATTTATATGTTTCACATGTATGTACACATGCATAGATACATATACGAGTATCTATGCTGCTGTTCACTGTGTATATCTGACGAATTTATTTATTTTATTTAATTTTTTTTTTTTTTTTTTTTCCTTTTCACCACTTTTGTTGTGTGCTGCTGCTGCTGCTGCCGCTGCCGTTGAGTGCTGAATTCCTCTTTGCAGCCCATTTCCAACTTGAGAATTGAACATCTGCTCCCTGGTTTCCTCGAGTTTTCAATTTTTCTGAGCTGCTGAACTGAGTGTATTCTGATTCGGGTATGTGTGGTAGTGGTGCGTTGTCATATGCATGCAGAAGCAGAACGTACTTTATATCTCTCTCCCATGGAATAAATTATAAGCACATTCCTAAAGGAAAAAAAAAAAAAGTATCTGCGACAGCAAATGAACACCTTTTGCCGCCTTTAATGTTCTCTGATAGATAAAATGTGCCACAACCACGACGAGTATCCATGCACATTTGAATAAAACTGTAACAAAAGTTTTTTGATAATTGCCGGTGGCATGACAAAATCAGTGGTTCCTACATACATATGTACATACGCATATTATATACGTATGTATGTTAATCTACAGAAGGACAACATCATACATGATTATTTTAATTATTTACCCGAATATGCCCACTCATTCATTATTGTAATCTTCTTCTCTTTTTCGTTGGTGTTCCCTTTGGGTTACTAGGGAAGAGCGAATGTGTGTGATTGACTTTTAAATTTACACATGTGTGGAATAAAGTTACCTAATTAAAGTTTTCGATAATTAGGTGATTTGTTAGATCCTTTAAAATTAAATTCTACTTATAGATATGAACAATGTTTTTGGCTCTTTGACATTTGGAGTACCTAGGTACGCATTAATTAGATGCTTCATCTGCTTTTCTCTTCCGAGATTACTGTAGATACATTTTTACTTACTCCTTAGTATCATATAAACGGCTCATGCATGAGCTCTCAAACGGCTCAAATGAACAAATATACCATTCAACTCAAGAAAACAGTGCATCTTCTTGGCATTGCAGTCAACTCTGGTGTAACATCACTACTACATATCCAACACCGTAAAATCAGAGTGCATAAAGTTGAAGTATCTTTTAAGACCAAAGAGATACTTCACTTCGGAAAAGCTCCTTCTTCTGTTCAAGCTTAAGTATTGTTCACATGCATCTAGCTCGGCCCCTTAACATTCTATTCACCTACTTGACAGCACACAGAGACCAGCAGTTCGCTTAATTGACGACCTTGCACTTACATCAAATCTCCAACCGCTGGCTCATCGAAGATTAGTAGCAGACCTATGCATGTTCTGTATATACTTTTATGGCAGATATTCCAAAGATCTCAATGGCATGATACTTAGAAATCCGACACTTAAGCGTTCTACAAGGCAAGCCTCTAGTGTCTATCACCCATATAGTATGTCCACCAGACAACGGGCGAACATTTTTATGTCAAAATTCCTACAGCTACAGGACTATCGACAAACCAAACCCGACTTATAAAATTTCATCGAATGCTCTTGTCTTAGCTGTCTGACAAGAATGATTAAAGATTTTTGAAATCACTCCTCTATATCGGACCTCCACTCCATTTCAATTTAATGATTTTCTGTAAGCCACGCTTAAATTCTTTACCAAACTTCACCAGAATCCGTTCAGTGGTTCCTGAGTTAGGGGCGTCACAAGTGAAAATTAGATGGAGCCATTTTAGATTATATCTATAGCCCACAGACCAAACCGGGCAAAAGTTTGTTAAATTATTTATTTTACCAGTCAGTATGCATAAAGCATCCGAGAGAGGCGTAACCCACCCCTATGGTAATGAATAAAAAGGTACTATGTCGTTGGCTCCTGTAGTGACTTCTAAATTATTCACTTTGCCCATGCCAGGGCATGGTGTACAATGGCACATTTAATATAATACTTTACTTTACATTAAAATGAATAAACCCAGGATAAGATATAAAAACGCCTACAAAGTATACGCATAATAGACTTTAAATTAAAATGTTCAGTCATTTGCAAAGCCAAAACTTGAAATATGTAAGGCAAATTAACGAAGGCCCCAGGTGACTTTCGTTCCATTCGCTTTTCGTCACTGAGCTCAGATGAAATCCATATTTTAAGGTTCCATCGGATAATAATTGCAATTATCTATGTAATTTGATCTCATTGATCTACCTACCTGTTCAATTGCTTCGGCAAAAAGCGACGTTTACCTGGCATGTCTTCTCAATGATTTTGAGGTTAAATTTCATAAAAACCGCTGGTACCCCAAATTGGTACTGGTAAAGCAATAAGTATGCGGGTATATCTTCTCCTTAACTAGTTTCCGAATAATTTCGGAATTGATGAAAGCTACTATATTAGAATTGAGTTTTTTACTAAACATATACTAGCCAACTGTTTCTTTGACCATCAGTTTGTTCTATCACGGATCACTGCGGATATGTCACTTCATATCGCTCCTCCAAGTGCAAGTATTTGCTGATACCAAACGTTACATTCAAATCGAGTAAGCATTTGTTAGGGTGTTGACCGTATAACTTGCATGCGCCATGAATTCGCCATAGTTAGCCAGCTTTTGCAAGACGGAACGTGATGTTTAGTCTATCTATAAAAATTCTGAGAGAAATTTCCTAATGAAAAAAACAAACAGCGTCAAAATCGGCTCAGCCGCTCTTGCGTTACATGGCTACAACGCGTAAAACTGAGTAGCATTGTCGACATGGTACTGAATTTTATTTTAATATTCCGACTTCTAGATTTATGAACATGTGTCACAACTAGCAAAGTTCAACTATCTAGGAATATCCCTGCTGACAAGGATAACTTAAAGTTCTTACCAGAATAATCGAGTGCTGAACTATAACCGCGTTTCATAAATCAAAATCAACGTTGATCTTAGTTTAGTTAACGATAAACACAAAATCAGTGGATCATTAATTTAAGTTTAAGTAATGAAAAATCTAATGAATGCGCCTGTAAGTTTTTATTAAAATTGATTTAATACTAGAAAATCCCGGCTTTCTATTGTTACGGTCGCAAGACTCTTCAACCTCCTTCAGCTTGAAGACTGAGTAGGCCATTAAACAATTTGGGGTTCTGAGAATCCAAATGTGATCGTTCCTCTTCCCTATTTTCCTAAACGGCCGTGTCCTGAAACAGTTTAAGGGTATTCATAATCTCTTTGGCGCGCGTAGATTATATAAAAAAAACAAAAAAAAAAAGGCGGCGTAATCGGACCATTTTTTTTTTTTTTGAAAACGACGAAGGCGCCACTGTACAGTGAATTCTCTGCGGTATGGTCAAATGATAAACAACTCTTTTTAGCCAGAGATTAAAGACATTGATGTGAGCGACATGTGGTTCCAACGGGACGGGGTACGTGCCACACAACACAGAAAACCTCCCCGGCCGATTAATTTCGAGATTTGTGGACATCAATTGGCTACTAAGATCGATGCAGACAATTCCCAAGCTTTGGAGCACTTAAAAACCAATATTTGTGAAATTGTGGCCGCAATTCAACCAGAAATGTGCCGAAAAGTCATCTGAAATTATTACCTCACCACAATAAATTGAAATTAATCTGTACTTTTACTATTTTTGAATAAATTACCCATAATGTTGCGAGAAACTAAATTGGTTTATCATCATAAATTTTATTTAAATTTCATGCCTGACCAAATGTATACAAAACTTAGGTCCATGCTCTTTAAGTTTTATAAGACTCACCGATGGAATAAAAGGAAAAGGTACTCGTACAGGGAATCGTAAAAGTATGGAAGTTAATTGGACCACCTCCTAATTGGTAAAAAAAAAGTTCATCTAAATTTCACTGTTCAACCAAAAAGCAGACCCGAAATCACATGGATGTGTGAATGTTTCGAATAGTTGGCCATTGTGTGGATTCTCTCACTTTTGTTTATTTCAGTAACCTAACCAAATTTCCCTAATTGACTTACAATACCAAATAGCTTTATAGTACAGTATGCATGCTCATAGTGCAGATCTGTAACAACTTTACTTTTGCAATTAAGAAGACAGACTTTCGGTAGATAACATCGCAAATTTCACCCTTAATTTAATTTAAGTCGCTGTCAACGTAGACATAACAGAAATACCTATCGATAAATTTGCATCTCCAACCCGGTTCTCTTACTTTGGCTTCAACGTTTTTATGAACGTTCATGTCGATGTAAGTTTTTAATTGGGCCCCCAATGACAACATCAATTATAATATCAAAATATTTCTTTAAACTTTGTGTACGTTGTAACCGCACCTTCTTCACAACTTCCCCTAATGTATTCGTAAATACTTCACTTGAAGTTAAAACGATCCCAAACAAATAATATCTTCTCGTTGGTTTTTGCTATGCAAGGATGCGCACACCTGTCTTGTTGATACATGCACACACAAAACTGTAGATATCAATGACATCTACAGCTAAAGAAGTCAAAGGAATTTCTTGATGAAATTCAGGACAAGCCAAGGTACTCGCTCATGAGAAATATGTACAAGAAAGGAGAAAACACTTTTTTTTGTAGAAAGAAAAAAAAAAAAAAAAAAATCTTCTTAATTATGAAGAGAATGTTGAGATTTTTTTTTTTTTTTTTTTTGAAGCAGTCCTTAAGAAGTTTTCTGTTCTTTCCTGTATCGATGGAAGGAATCAAGAAAAAAAAAATCTATATAGGCTTTTGTAGGTGGTGTAGATGGACGTTTGTTACCTCTAGCTCTTTGCAACTTCGATTCAGTGCCACCCCTCTTGGTATGCTTCGATTTTTTTTTTACTTCCACTTTCTTGCCAAAACACTTGCTTTCTTCGCTAGGCTATGTATCCGGGATTCTCATTATAATTTTTTTTTTTTTCCTTTTTTTTTTTTTTTTTCATTCTTCCGTTTCTTTGGCGATCTTAAATTTTGCTTAACTTTTTTTTCGCCGTCATTCTTATTTTTCCTTCATTACGAAGTCAGCAAATTTGTTGCTCTGTAGAAGAAATTAAAGTTAAAAAAAAAAGAGAAAAACGCAAGAAAAGGAGATGAAAGCAATTAAAAGGAAATATACATATATTTGGTGCAAAAATAAAAATTCCGCTCAAACCAGGAAAGGAAGGAAGATTTTCTTAGAAACATCTATTGTCCTTAGGACACTTCAGGGTTTTTTTTCCTATCAATGCAATTTTATAAATTGCGCCATTTGCTATGTATTTCAACTGTAATGAGGAGGTTGGTCTGGAGAGAAGGGACAAGAAGACTAGGTGATGTTGCTCAACGCGGATTAATTGATTTTATACCTTGGAGTTGTCGTTAGAGTTTATTTAATTGCAAATTAATTTTAAATAATTACCCCTCTAGAATATGAGAGGATTTTATTTTTAATTTTTATTTTTTCAATTTAATCTGCGTTTTTCCCCCCTTGGTGTGGAAATTAGTTTTGAGGTGCAACGATGGGAAGATGGTGCAGAACTTTACGCTTCCACAGAGATAATGATTTCTTAATTTGATGTGATTTCCTATTGCAATGCGTTGATGAATATTTGCGTAGAGAATTTGTGCTCTTGGAAATTAAAAATAGGTTGCAAGATATTTACATAGGGATGGGATATCTAATGTACGTAAAATTTAATAAAGGCCTAAACTCGGAAATAATTTCTACAAGATTGTAAGTGGTATTAATTTGTTCCCCCTCCTGTGGGGAATTACAATTAACTGCAGCAAAGCTTGAATTAAAGCGGTTTTTTTTAGTTTAGTTATTTATTTGAGTAAAAGTAAGGAATCCAGATTAAAGCAACGAAAGAAAATATAAAAAAAAATTAAAAAAAAAAACTTAAAAAGTCAACCTTTCATACACTACATTAAAATTCAATTTCGCCGGAGTTCCTTGGTTTTAAAAGTGTGTATTACCTCCATGTGCTTGAATTAAAGCGGAAATTCGCCTGGGCATACCTTGAATGCGTTTTTTAATCTCCCATTCCTCGGTTAGAGCAGATTTTAAGTCACTGAGTGTCTCTGAAAGGGCAGATCGCAGCCTAATCCTTTTTCCTAGCATGTTCCGAACGTGTTCGATGGGAATCATGTCGGGGCTCATTGCAGGCCAAGCCATTACTCGTACATTGATTCCCACTTCTTGACGTGTAGTCTTGCACTATCTTGCATCAACAAAAAATGTTCAATAAATGGTGCAAAATGAACAACATATTCCTCAAGAATGTTATTAGTGTAGAAATTTGAGTTAATCGAGCCGTCAACAGTACAGAGCTCTGTTTTTCCGTGTAAAGAAATTCGTCCCCAAACCAAGACGGAAAGAGTACCTCCCACCTTTTCTTCTTCCACGTCGATATGGTGATCACAAACAAAATCTTGATTCATCGGTAAAAATAACTCAACTCTAAACGTTCTCTGTCCAGTTAGTTTTGGTGAAATCAGGCAAATTACAGTCAACGTTGCCTATGCTGTACCGACAGTCTCGGTACAAGAGCTGGGTCCGAATTACCGCAATCGATAACGAGCGAGTGAGTGGACCCGTGATCGAATGATCGATTCACGTGTCGAATGAAAATAAAATTGTACTAGAGAAATTCTACTACAACTCACAAAGTGACGTTTCTCCGGTTGATATAAAAGAGAGAAAAATATTATTTGCAGTGAAATTAAATAAATTAATGGATATATTTTTTTATTTGTCCTCGGATTCCGATGATGAATATCGCGAGCGCGTTGAGCGCCGGCGCTTAAGGTAGTTCAGGTTATTATTTAATAATAGTCTCGGATATGGCTAAATAAATAAATATTTTGATGCTAACAAGAGCTTACAGGGCCTGACCTACTTTCTCTCCATGGACGGCTCGAGAACTGAAGAAGGAACAGGGGCGGGTTTATTTGGGCCAAGAACAAAGTACTCTGAACCTATGGGCAAAAGTACCAGCATCTTTCAAGCTGAAATATACGCTATAGAGAGATGTGTTCAATTCAATATCGACAGAAGATACAAAAAATGCAACATAGCAATATTGTCAGACAGTCAAGCAGCTATCAATGCACTTGACTCCCATGTCATTAGATCAAAACTTATGTGAGAATGCCTATACAAACTTAATGAATTTGGAGCAGTAACAGGGTAACCCTGGCCACACTGGCGTAGAGGGCAACGAAGAAGCAGACTCCTTGGTAAGACAAGGAGCAGCAGAATCCTTTATTGGACCTGAACCATTCTATGGAATAGGAAACCACACTATATGAGAAGAATTCAGGCAGATGGAGAAAGAAACAGGGCGAGAACCTGGAACAATACTCCACGTCTGAGGTAAGCTAAGAAACTTCTGGGACACTATAACTGGAAGAGATTCGAAGCGTGCATCTGCCTTACCAAGAATAACCTACGAATCCTAACAGGCTTTCTACCGGGGCACTGTAAACTCGGGGAACATTTAAGGAAACTGGGTATAACAAACGAAGGCCTTGCAGATTTTTTATAGATCCACTTCTCATTCTTAGATTCCTAAGAGAAACTGGATTAGAGAGGATGCTCTAGGGTGAACTATCCTTGTCAAGGCAAAGAGAGAGTGTTTGACCCTCGATAACAATTCTAATGGAATTATATTCTGAGGGAAACTCTAATGAGGGAATAAACCTCTCCTAGGTTTATTAGCAGGGGGCACAATAGACCATTAGGTCGCAGTGCAAGTTAACCCTACACAAATAATAATAATAATAAATTCTCGCAGCCTTCCGTGTTGTACGACCCATGGCAAGGACCTGCCGTTTCCGAAGGACAACTTTTTCGATTGAGAGAAGCTTCTCATGAGAAATTTTACTCACTTTTGATGCTCGTGAGTCGGTCGCGAGAGGTGGGACTGTGAAACAAATTGTTTGTGTTGCTTGGGACATGAACCTTGAGTCACTTCAACACACTTTCCAACCACACCATCAGAGATTTATATGACGGCAACTCAGCCAGGACAGAAACTTAATTTAACTATGGAAACACGTCGTTTCTGATTTAAGTGTACAACACGGACGATTTTTCATTCTCCGCGACTTCATCCAATTTTGATGATGGCTACACGCCAGATAATTTTTTTAAAAATGTCATCACAATCCGTCTAGAGGTGCTTTACTAAGGCATGTGAGAAGGACTAAAGATACAGATGAACATATGTATACGGAACAAAACACACATTGTACTGATATGCCATAGAGACCGCCACGTCACAACACAACACAGTAGTTTGTTTCTGGCTTACATTTTGAGATCGGAGACCAAAAAATTGTGAGAGTAATGGTGCGAGGCCCAACTTACATATGGCCTACTTTTTGGAAACATAAATTAAGTGAGGTATAAAATAATGGGTAAACTGATAGAAGATTCATCTTTTAGTAAGGTCAGAGAGTAATTCACTGTACTTCCGAAAGTAGGTATTGAATCACTCTTTTAATCTTCTCTCCTACACAACTTTCTAGTAAGTGTTGTCAAGAGTAGCATAATTTTGTAGTTTTTGAGTATAATTTTGAGGCAATTACTAGCATTTGAACTTTTAAGGTTAGTGGTTGCTCATAATCATTTGTTAAAGGTATTTTTTTTTTAAACATTAATTTAGTCTAGTGACAATAATCTACATAGACTGAAAATCCAGCGTCATGAGAATAATACTAATTGTATGCAGGTGACTGCAGCCAAAAGTGCTCTAAAAATAACAAATATATTTCAGCATGTTCAGCCACTGAACAATTAATTACGCACGAATGTTAACCTACGGCTCTATCTATATTATAAAAGACAATTCTGTCGTATCTTTCCGAGTAGGGTGGAATGAACTAATTACATCTGAATCCAAATCGATCTATACTCATAGGCAGAACTCTAAATGGACAGATGAACTTGAAATAGGTTCCTTCGCCTCAGTACCGAAAGTTACCACCACGATTTTCGCTATAGAATTACGACGAAATTTTGTCAAGCCTTTTCGTAAAAAGCTTAAGGTACAATTTTGAATGCTTCTGGGCCACGGGTCAATGAAGCGGCTAATTAATTGGCAAAGACTGAGAAAAAACCTACCAAACAGTTAAATCTCCACTCTAATCGTAATAAAAGCAAATAACTGGTGAACATGACGATGACGAAAAGTTCATGAGGACATAATACATTTTCTGTGTCACTGCTCAACCCTCTGGCACTTAAGATACAGAACTTAGAAAAATTCTATTTCCAAATCAAATATTTGCAAATTTGCGCCACGGCAATGAATGGGAGGCGAGCGGTTACCTTAAATAAGAACCAATAATTTGTGCTAAAGAAAAATTCAATAATTTTGGAAGAAATGAACTTTACAAAAGTTTTACATAGACTTAAGTTTGATCAAAAGAACATCCAAATCCCAACCTAATTTGGCCTTGTGATTTGAATTAAACTCTTGTTCGAACTCAAATTTGTGTATCTTTTCAAGCTCCCAAAATCTGTATGAGGGATTAGCATAATTGATTAAAATAGTAGCATGAGCCTTGCAAATAAGTCAACTGCTACTATAGTAATAACACGGGCAGCGCTGGTTTCTATTTGAGTTCTTTTACCATCCTCTTGAACTTCTTTGTCACCACATCCTCACAGGTAGCCGTCACTTAAATTTAGTTCTATAGTCTGATATCGAAGTATTATAAGTTCTGACCAGTGACTATGGTTCATAATTTTCATGTCACTGGGCCCACAAATTTAGTATAGTATTTCAAACCAGGTTGCTACAAACTCGCAAAATCCCACGACGAGCGTATTTTGCACAAAAAATTAAAAAAAATCTGAAATGGTACCAACATTTAAAGCCCCTTCAGACTATCATAGGAGACTATAGACTTCTCGTCATAGATTCTATCGGACTTGTGTTCCATCTTATTTGCGTTCATATACGAAAAACTTTAGTTTTCGTGTTAAAAACAACCCACTCTTCTACGACTTCTATGATGTCAAAATCACGAGGGCTCCTCCGAGCGATAAGTATTCGTTCAGGCAACTTTTGACAGTTATAAATCTTCTATGAAAGCCTGGGAATGCTACGTAGAAAAATCTCTTAGGTAACAAAAAGTTATATCCAATTTAGTTCACAAATTATTCACTAATATTTGGTAAATCTATATACATAGGTATATGTATGTATATAAAGCAACGGTGTGTGAATATTTGTGTCCGCTTACCACAAAGACCGTTAATCCGATTGAAATGAAACTTTGAGAAATTGATATACTCCTATAAGTGACGGCAAAGGCATACTGGCAAACCCAACGTGAGTTCAGGTCCAGAGAAATTCTCTTCTGAGCCTTGTCTAGCAAGCCGTCACCAAGGTGTCTACAGCAGAGCCAGGCGTACTGGGGAAAGCTCCCAAGCAGCCGAGACAGAATGTTCTTTGGAGTTTGGCGAAAGCAGCAGTAACGTATTTACGTGAGAGTTTATTCCACCAAACAACTGACGCATATGAGAGGAAGGGTCTTATCATTGCCGTGTAGATCCAAAGGACTTTCCTTGGCGACAGGCCCCATGTCGAAAACATGCATTGCCGAAAGACTGACAGAGCTTTGGAAGTTTTTAGCTCGACATGTTTCGTCCAAAGAAGCTTGCTATCTAAGATTACTCCTAAATATTTGGCTTCCTTGGAGAGTTCGATAGTGACACTCTTTAGCACTGGCTGGGTCAGACCAGTCAATTTCCTCCTTCTCGTAAAGACAACCACCTCGGTTTTGAGAGGATTAACTGAAAGCCCATTCCTAGCGCACCAATCGTCGATTGCATCTAGGGCCATCTGCACCTTAGAGCAAACAGTCGCTAGGCACGATCCGACAGACAGAACGGCGACATCATCTGCATATGCTTGAGCGTAGACGTTAGAACTTCTGAGTGTGTTCAACAGGGAGTCAACCAGCATGCACCTAGCAGTGGAGACAGGACACCGCCTTGTGGGCAGCCCCTACTTACACCTGCCATAACACACCGGCCCCAATCTGCATCTACAGTCAATATTCTGTTCACCAGCATTGCTTTTATCCACAACACAAGCACAAGCACAACTACACATGCTGTCAAAAGTCGCGTTGTCAAAGGCACCCTCAATGTCTATGAAAACGCCTATCGCGTATTCTTTCCTGTCAAGCGCACATTCTATTCTGCTGATTTTGAGGAGCAGTCCGACAATAGGTCTGAAGCTCTTGGCGAGAGAGTAGTCATCTTTGCCGATTTTCGGTACGAAAGCTACTCTAACTGTTCCCCAGGGGGTTGGTATATATGGCAGTGCCAAGCCAGCAATGAAAATTCTCTTCAGAGTTGGCAGCAACTGACTAATACCTTGTTTCAGCATAGCTGGGTATATTCCATCAGTACCAGGTGACTTAAAGCTGTCAAAAGATGCAACAGCATATTTGATAGCTTCATTCGTCGCCACGCCCAATGCAGTATACCAGCTGTGCCGAGTTATTCGGCTCAGCCCACTAACAGCTTCACTAGTTGAAACCGATTGCGAACCGATGGTGACCTGATTTCCTGGGAAGTGAGTCTCCAGCAGAAGACTGAAAGCTCCGCGTTCGACTCAGTGAAAGTACCATCAGGTTTCCTGAGTGATTCCGGCTTGATTGGTTTTCCATTCTTGAGAACTTTGACCAACCTATTGGTTGGTACCTCTCTATACGAGGTACTTTGCGAAGTTCGAATTAACCTCTTATATTCTCTTTGCTTCGATCGGTAAAGATTCCAGTCCACCTCCAAATTTGTCTTGAGTGACCTATTTAGAAGTTTTCTGGTTTCCCTACGAATTCGTTGCAAATCTGAGTTCCACCACGGAACTGGCCTTCTGCGGGGGTTTCTTGTCAGCGGACACGATAGTTCAAAACATCTGGTAAGGGTGCTGTTCAGGTCTTGAACGGCTTCCTCTACCTTTTGTTTCGTTCTAAGTTTAGGTAGATCTTTGATAGACTTGCCTAACTCTTCCTTAAACCGTATCCAGTTGCTTTTTCTCGGATTCCTCCTCTCCTGCAAAGGTGTAGCTTCGCATTCGATTTGGAATTTAATGTATCTATGGTCTGAGAGGGAAATTTCTGGCGAAACTCTGCAGTTGGTAATAGGCTTGAAATACCTGTTGGACAAATGTTGCGCCGTAACAAATGTTGGTTGTAAGCCAACATTGTTGATGGTAAGATCAGACGATAGTATGAAGTCCAGAAGATGATCTCCCCGTGCATTGCATTTGCTGTTGCCCCAAACAGAGTTTTGAGCATTAGCATCGCAACATATGACAAGACCTATCTTTCTGGTATCACAATATTCAGATTTTCGGGACCGACATGCTAATCCATTCAGAGGTTTGCTGTGAAGAGCACTTTACCGTTCCGCTCTTTAACTCACAGCCCTCCACCTGAATGAAAGCATTCGTTGCTTGAGCCAGCTCTAACAGATGAACTTCGGAGTGTTTGCACTCCGCGTCGGTCATGCTGTGTCATTGCCAGCCTTCCCAATTCGGACAGTTAAAGAGGAGATAACAGCTTTCTTGTAAGAAACCTGCTTTTCTCGCTCCCTAACCACCGGGTTTTTCTTCTTCGCAGTAGATTTGTCCGCGACATCCATCTTCCGTCCACTGGGAATACAACTGGTTGTATCATCGGTGTCATTCGGAATAAGAGGGGTTTTAGAGACGTTCAAGTGAGAGCGACATCCAGTTTCTGTCCACCGGTACTACTGCCATTACTGGCTGTAGCGCCCGTTTTCAGACCTTGTGCGTATGCAACGCCACCGGCTTGAGGTCTCTCGGAAGACACACGCGCATGAGGTGCGCGCATATGCCTACCGGCAGGAGAGCTTGAAACCTTCTTCCTTCGTTTGCTCCGGTTCAAGCTATTAGAAGAGGAGGCGACGTCGGGTCCAAGTGACTTGCCGGTTTCGGTGGGGGTAACTTCCACCGACCTGCTTCTTTTTGCCGTCTCTGCCAAAGGACTGTTGTCAGCACTTGCGCCTTCAACTTCTGCAGTCTCTTTGCGCCGCGCCGCCGCCCGTTTTCTTCGTTTCCTCTTCTTCTGGCTTTTGGACGGGAGCCCATCGGAGCGTGCTGCTTCTGGAGCTCGTTCAACTTTTTCAGTTTCCCGAGGCAAGCCTTCATCAGCAGCGCTACAATCAGCCTTCTATCCATCAGGATGAAGATTAAGCGCACCAGGTTGGACCTCTCCGCTACTTTCTCCACCTTGCCAGCTCAGCTTGCTGAACGTGTCGGGAAGAGAGCTGCAGGAGTCTCTAGAATCCAGCATCCTTGCTACTTCTATATACGCGCCAGTGTTGGCGGGGGAGGGTATGAAGCCGCAGTCGAGAAGACCACGGGTGGATTTTCGCTTTCGCGAGTGCCACCTGGAGTAGTCATATCATTTGTTTTCTCCATTCATACTTTTTCTTCTTTTAACGTCAAAGTCGGACGCCTTCAGCGCTTAGTTCGATGTCTCACCTGGAATCTTTTCAGACCCTTAGGATCTTTGACTCCCATCTTTCAGCTGCCTTGTCGTGGCGGGAAGGCTCGCCACGACAAGGCAGCTGAAAGATGGGAAGGTTCACAATAGTAAGCAGCAGCTGTACTTGCTGAATGGAAACTATTTGATTTTTTCTAGATCAAGGAACAAAATGGAGTAATAGATACATACAAACACTCGTAAATGACATTCTTCTAACAGTCTGTAGTTCTGGAAAACTGTTTCACGAACTGGGCATTCCCCTGGCGAACTCTATTTTCCACAAAAAAAAAACGCACGAGTTCTAAAAATTAGTATAAGGGTATTCATATCCCCTTTAACACGTGCAAATTATATAAAAAAAAAAAAAAGCACACCGTCTGGCTCATCCTTAGAGTACACTTTTTCGAAGATTAAGATAGATTGCATCTATAACACAGCTTTGAGGTTGATGGCCCGTTACCATACATACCTTACAGGCTTCTGTGCGATCATGTGATTTATACTCGTAGTTCGAAAGGATGATTTTCGCACTTGGTCTTCAATATTTGCCGAAAATTTCGACTTTTATGTACGAGGGTGGGTCAATAAGTCCCTGAAAATTAACACAAATTGTGTCGTCACCTTAAATTTATTTTTTTTTGTCAAGAATCATCTTTCAGAAGAACGCACCCAAATTTTATTTTTGACAGATCTGTCAAATAGTTTTGTTGTGGCAGCCATTTTATATAGACGCCTACTAGCATTTTCGTTAAAGTGGAAAAAGTGAATTTCGAGTGCTCATTAAACACTATTTTTTGCGAGAAAAAACTATCACACAAACCAAACAAAAGCTTGACAAATATTATGGGGACTCTTCACCATCGATTGGAAACTCATTACTCATTGATTTCGATTTTACATAAATATTTGGACAGCTTTCCGCAAGATGGGTGCCGCGTTTGCTCGCAATCGACAAGAAACGCATTCGTTTGACAACTCCAAAGGTGTGTTTGCCGATGTTCCAGAAAAATTCGGCTGAGTTTTTGCGCCGTTTCGTAACCATGGATGAAACCTGGATTCACCACAAAACACCAGAAACCAAGGAACAGTCAAAACAATGGACTTCTCCTGGTGAATCGAAGCCGAAGAAGGCCGAGGCGGGTTTGTCAGCAAACAAGCTCATGGCGACAGTTTTTTGGAATGCGCGCAGTGTTATTCACATCGATTACCTTGAAAAGGGTAAAACAATCACTGGCGCATATTACGCAGAGCTGCTGGATCGATTCCAAGCCGATTTGAAGCAAAAACGGCCGCATTTGGCGAAGAAAAAAGTTCTTTTTCACCAGGACAACGCACCGGCGCACAAGTCCGCAGTCGCAATGGCAAAATTGCATGAGTTACGAGTACTCTACGAACTCCTCCCTCATCCAGCATATTCCCCAGATTTAGCCCCCTGCGACTATTTCTTGATTCCAAACATAAAGAAATGACTCTGAGGTAAGTGATTTGGGTCGAATGAAGAGGTCATCGCTGAAACAAATGCTTATTTTGAGGGGCTCGAGAAATCGTATTATTTGGAGGGCATCAAAAAATTGGAGAAACGTTGGATGAAGTGTATAGAGCTAAAAGGAGACTATGTTGAAAAATAAAATGTTTTTATACCCAAAAGAGTGTTCCTTATTTCATTTTTCCGGGACTTATTGACCCACCCTCGTAATACGGTAAAACAATTTTTATTTCGCACTTTTAATAAATCATTCTTTAATTCTTCGTTCTTCATTCTTTCTCATAGTTTTTGCCGGGACTGGTAATCCTTCTGAAAATCCGCTAAAATATTAATCAGTCCTCAGGTATTTCCATGGATCTATTAGAATTTGTTCTGTTATAACTGAATTTCACTATTTTTTTAAAAAGAATACTCGTATTTTAAAAAACACCCTTAGCAAGGAAAAGCAAATAAATAACAAAAAAAAAAAATCCCCACAATTTTTATTTTTTTATGATTTTAATTAAAAATTAATATTTTTACAAAAATAAATTTAAATTCTCAAAGAGATTATATTTTCCATGAATCCAGCCATACAAGTTTTTTTTCCGTCCAATCCTGAAATGTAAACCAACCCGCAGAAGCCAGTCCATCTGTACACAAGAGTATACTAAAACGGTATTGAATATGAAACACGAAACGTTCATCTCAGGCAGATGTGCATGTTGAGATTTTTATTTTATTTTTGTTCAGCTTATTTTTGTTTAATTTTTTATATTTTTTCTATGCAATGCTTGATTGCACTTTATGGGCAATAGAACTCGGTACCGAAACAAATTAAAGATGAAAAAAAAAAAAAAATACTCTCATTCAAGTATCCTTTGTCAGCGGAAGTAAACTTAAAACCTCTAAATCATACTCGTAAATACCTCTCTTGAAAAGCGTGTAACCTTCATTTTATGTAAAACGGCGCAATGCAGTTTGCTAAAGAGGTCCTTTGTTTTGAAAACAATAAGTAAAATCATTCCAAAGCCAAGATAAATCGCAATGAGTTCCACCAAAATTGCAGGTGACAAACGAGATGACACACAAAGGAGTGTCCTTTAACACCTTGCCATTGTCTAGGATTTTTGCACAGATAGGTAGACGTCGTGCAATCAGAATAAAATAGTTTGGTTGACAAAGTTCAAGGAAACGCCGTTTCTCTTTGATATGCATTTCAGTCGAACAACTATAGAAAGGAGATTTGTATTGAAAGATATAAAGCCAAAGGACATCTGAGATAGTTTCGAGACATGTCCTTTGTGTATTAAATGTGCGTATGTATGTTATTCTGTATATATAGAGCAAAAATAAACTAGACCAAGTCTCAAGTATGTCACGAAGGTGTACGCCGACCGTTTACGTATCTTTCAGCCTCTGTCGTCGTTACAGTTCATATAGACTTATGAGTATGATGAGTGGTCCTACAAACTACCATACTATACAATAGTTCAAAGAAATAGGCTCGTTGTTCATGACATACTCCACAAGAAGAATATATACAGAAATGTGTGCATTCGTATGTAGCACAGACAAAGCAAAGAAGAAAAAACCTCAATACACTCTCAGTACTCGTATCAACACAGGTTTTCTGCAACTATAAGGAAATACAAAGCGTTAAGGAAAGCAATCCCGCATTTCCTTTCACGATGTGACGGATGGATAGAGAATGAGTATGGAAGCCATATTCATCCCATATTCATCCTTCCTAAATACACACACAGACATACTGCCGCTCATACACATCTAACTGAATATGTCGTCATAAACATTATAAAGGAACATGAGCACTTAATTTTAATATGCTGAGTCATTTAAACCATGGTACGCTGTATGTGTATTTGTGAATATCTTATTACAAACCAAAAAAAAAAGATAGAAAGAGAGAAAATATTTATATTTTGGACGGGTGTGGGGCTGAAGAAGGATGAGAGTCCGATGATGCAAGGATAATGTGCATCTGAATGCTTGAAAGTGAAAGAAAACTTGGTTGTACGTGATTTTTTGGGATTTCATCTGATTCTCTTCTTTTTCCGCTTATTGTGTTGATGATTTGAAAGGGAAATAGGGAGGAAGTACTTAGGAACTGGACGAACCACCTGAGAAAAAATATCCTCTAGATACACAGTATCCGATATAGTGAAATATATTTGCGTAATGTCTTACTTCTTTTACTGCTACCTTCATCAACCAACCCTTTAAATATCATAGAATCATAGAAGCTAGCCCTACTTCACGCCCCTAGTAACCCAAATTCATTTCTCAATACTTTATCCGTAGAACCAGCTGGAGCTGCATATGAACTAGATCACCACCAAGTTTGTCGAAAAGAAATGCTCTGAAATAAAGCAAAGAAGATACAAAATGAAGAACTGTCTCCTCTTTGTTCTCGTCCTTGCAGCTCCTGCAGAAATCATCTGAGAAAAGTCCTAGCCTTTTATCGTGCTGGCCAATAAGGCAGTGCCCATAATGACACTTACTGTTTTGCTGATACGCAAAGCGAGACCAAACTGTCAGGACGTTTTTGATCCAGCTCAAGTCAAATCTGTCATCTGGTCATCTGCAGTTGGTTCGGCTGATTGCATCTACTCGTAGCTCGAGTAACAATTTACAGATTAGGTGAACGTTGACTTGCTCAGCCATTTCATTAAGAAACAAGCAACAATCTGAAGCGGTGTTACAATTGAAGGTGACTCGTAGCTTGGCTATCAGTGAAAATGCAAATATCTCTGATAGTAAAGTATAATATTGTATTACACTCCTAGATTACTAGATGCTAACATTTTGGTTATTGGATTAATCTTCTCATCCACTTTTGGTTTTGGAACTGTGCGGATCCGTCAACGGATTTCTTTTCTGAGATTATATGTCCTTCTCAGTTTAGCCTGAAAGGGATAGTGGACTCGAATTTATTTGTGAATAAATCGAGCGGCAGGGTGTATTCGGTGTTTTCTGGAATGAATTTTGTATAAATGCCAGTAGGACCACTGAAATGAAAATCGATTTAAGTCGAATCACCGCACTAGCTGAAAAATAATGTCAAGTGCAGCTGACAGTTAGGTCCTGAAAGCCCAACTAATGCACAGGCAAGCTGGTCTCGATACTCCCCTTTGACAATTGCAGTATAAAGCTTTGCACAAGGCCACTCCACTAAACGATAACGGCATACATAAGTATTGTCCTGAAAACAGATGTATAAGGTCCATAGTAAATCTTCCTACCGATGTTTTTTTTTCTGCAGGAGTAGGGTGCTACCGTAGCTTTCTTGACATGGTCTTGGACGTTGAGTCTTTAGTTATGTTTCCTATCTAAAATAAGACCAAATTATCAGCGAAAATAAGGCTGTTACCATTCAATTTGTCACAGTCGACATGAAGAATTTTAAATTTTTTTAGTAAAAAGGACTTAACGGCCCAAATGGAGAGCTTAAATAGGTCACTCTGCAAGAGTTCCCCAAGCTTACAAGCTTTTAATAATAAGGCTCATTTACCATTAGGTTACAAGGAAGAAGAAATAAGACTCTACCTTGCGGTGGTCCTCTACTAACAAACCTACGTTCAGCTTTGTGTTGATAATCCTACTCGTGAGCCATGGATTCATTAATATGTCAACTTAAGGGACGCCTCTGCATCTAGGTTTGAGAATACCTATACTTTGTTAAAAGCTCCATCGGGAAAGGTCATAATGCACTGTAAAATTTATTATTCGATGTTGTGAGCAGTTTCTAGGCTGAAAGTAAGTTTACTTCAATACTCCAACGAATATACATGTAATCTAATCTTACGTGTCGTATGTATAAAGACTATATTCTAGAAATTTTAATTAAATCCAGACAGCATTCCAACCGCGAAAGGATAATATCTGAATACTGATAAATTTCAGCAATTCATGCGAACTTGGTTGGTTGTGTTGTGAATCAGGCCAGTTGCAGCTCAACTGAGGAAGTGCGTAAGAGTGCATTAGAAGTGCGTAAGTGAGCATTAAAAGCACCCAAAAACTTGTTTTAACGCGCATGCTGTAATTTGGTGCTCAAAACAAAATTACTTCGTTGTTTTAACACGTACTACTTATTTATACAAATTTAATAAACATTTCGCATGTGCCCTTGTCAAGGTTGTCAGACTTTCTTAATTATTAATTAAATTAAATTAATTCTGGAATCCGTTGTTCTTTTATTTCGATCTCACACACAATTTCTGAACAAAAATCTTCACATAGGACATTTGGTTATTCAAATACTAAAGAACAGTGAAAGAACTAGAACTAGCTGAAATCTTCCCTGTTGACGGTCTGTCATTGTTTTATAACAGAAGGTAGACATAAACTTAAATAAAGGTATTCTTATGATTTCTCTAAAAACACACTTGACACCAGGAGGTGTCTTAAAAGTCTAGGTTAGGTTATGTTAGTGGGTGCCTTTACTGACAAACGATTTGTCGACGGCTTACTTAGAACATTGGTAACCTAAAGTCTTATCTAGTTAAACCCCTAGTTAAACCACCCAGATAAATGAATGGATCTCAGAAGTTTAATAAGCTCTATATTTCGCAGGTCCTCCAGTCCTAAGAAGAAGTTGCTGCCAAGAGCTGTTCTTCTTTTAAGGGCTAGTGCAGGACAGTCGCACAGTAGATGGCGAATAGATTCTATTTCTTCTTCGTCCCTGCTGCTTCTACAGTAGTCGTTGTATGGAAGTCCTAGGCACGCTGCATGGTTGCCTATCGAACAGTGCCCAGTCAGGATAGCGGTGGCTTTTCGAATTTCCTTATTACTGAGCTTTATTAGATTTTTTTAATTCTCTTATTATCGAAGACTGGTCGTAACGATCTAGCTGTAGCACATGTATATAATTGACACCAGCGCCTATAAGCCTTCTCAATAGATTCTATGTCTATTTCCCTGTTAAGTGTACTAAGCGGTATACTAGCCTTGGTTGGGGTCTCTGACGAATGCATTCCAGAACCACTTCTAGCCGGGTCATCTACTTTTTCTTTTCCAGGGACATCCCTATATTATGGTACCCAGCAGAGGGTCACCATGTCGACTGTTGATATCTCATTCAGTTTTATTTTACATATTTTTACGAGCTCGGTTCTTATCAAAGTTGATTGCAATGCCTTTAATGCTGCTTGACTATCATAACATAGATATTGATTATTTTTCATGAAATATATTCTTCAGTAGCCATTTCCGCAGTTTGCTTTATTGCGACCACTTTGGCTTGAAAAACACTGTAGTCATCCTTAGAGTCTAAAAGAACGATTTGCATTTCGAGACTCACATTAGACACCAGCTCCTGTACCGACATCTAACTTGGATCCATCTGTGTACGAGTAGATAGCCAGTTCGTCTTCGGTACGTACTCCACCCTCATCCCAATATTCTCTGCTCTTAAGAGTCTAACTTTGTAACAATTGAAACAATTTAAATTAAATCCGCAAAATGCGTGCATAATTTACTTAATAGAAGAAAAAAAAAAAAAAAACTGCAACATTGTGGTTTGTCATTGTAAAAAAAAAGGTTGTATTGGTTGTAAGTACAAATTTAATGCTCAAATGGTCAAAATTACCTCTGAAAACCTTTAAAACAACGCCCAATCGGCGAAAAGACTTGTCAATAATTGTGGTATAAGGTCCATTAGATCTTTTTAAATAGCTAGGGATGATCGGACTGCTAGGTAGACATTTCAGAGGGCTCAGATGTGGCAAGTTCGAAAGGTCCTTTAGAGTTGCTTTTGATGTCTACTTAAGCATGCCTTTGTGCAGTGCGTTTTGTCTCAGTAAGTCTTGTTCTCCTTACTTAATTACTTTACTACAGGCGTCTACAGTCGGGGCGGACTTGGGCTTCAACCAACATGCCTCTCTCAATCCTTTGCTAGCTGCCTCCAGTTTTGTACGCCGACTTGGTTGAGGTCCCCTTCCAACTGCGCACGCCACCTTAGGCAAGGTCTCCTCTACCGCATTGTCGCTCTCGAGTGGATTCAAAGATTCTCCATACGCTGTATATGTCCCAGCCATCTTAGCCGATGAATTCTGACTTTTTGACCAGATCTATATCGCTATACAGCCCCTACAGCTCTTTATTAAACCTTCTCCTCCACACTCTGTCGATACAAACTGGACTGAAGATCACACGGATAATTTTTCGCTCAAAGCAACCTAGAATATTTGCATCCACTTTTGACAGTATCCACGTTTCTGCACCATACAGCGGGACTGGGATGATAAGGGTCTTGTACAAAATTTCCTTATTTGCTCGTGAGAGGGCTTTGCTACCCATAGAAACAGCGATTAGCAAGAGTAATTTTTCGTTTCATCTCCGCACTGATGTTATTGCCAGAGTTCGCCGTGGAGCCTAAGTAGACAAAGTTCTTTACCACATCAAAATTATATCTGTCCATAGTTGGGTTCTGTCCAAGACGCTGATGTTGAGTGTCCGTTCTTGTAGACAGCATATATTTCGTTTCACCGCTAAACCTGTCCTTGCCGCTTCCCTCTCAATACTCACTGAAGGCCTGCTGAGTTCTTTCGATTATGTCAATGTATGCGAATAGTTGCACAGACTTTTGGAAAATTGTATCTCTGGTGTTGGCTTGCGAGTTTCGTATAATTTGTCCAATATGATGTGAAGAAGTCGCATGATAGCTCGTCACCCTGTCTAAGACCTTTTCTGGTATTAAAAGGTTCGCAAATGTTCTTACCGACTTTTATAGAGTAGCGAGAATTCTCCATCGTCATCCTGCACAGCCGGACGAGTTTGACAGAAATGTCAGAACTAGACACGGCCCTGTACAGCTCGTCTCTATACCTATACATGCTATCATAGGCAACTTTAAAATCGATGAATCGATGGAATTCCTAGAATTTTTTCAAGATCTGCCGTATTGTAAATATTTGGTCGATGGTAAACTTTCCCAGCCTAAAACCGCACCGATAAGAACCTATCAGGTTGCTGACCATCGGGTTTAAGCGCTCACATAATACGAGTACAGCAGACAAAATCTTGTATGCGACTTTGAGGAGACTTATGCCTCTATAGTTGGTACAGTTCAGAGGGTCTCCCTTCTTTCTATATAGATTCTATTTTTTCCGAATATTCTTGAATCGGCCAATAAAGTGGTTGCATATTTTTTGATAGATTTTAGGGTTGAGGTGAATTGACCTAGTTTTTCCCAAGGTTTAAGTCACGTTCAGTCTTTCAGACCTTGTTCAAAGTACTTTACATTGAACTAGCTCAGTGTGTTTCATTGCTGCATTTTGTAATTACAAACAAGTTGTCATCTTGGGGTCGGTTATTGGCAAAAGAATATTGCCTTCAATGAATTTGATAGCATCACAGGATTGCTCTAGCTTTTTATATTACGTTTTGTTACTTAGTGCCCTTGCAAATCCATTTCATAGTTGGTTAAACCATTGGCGGCTGTATATATTGTGGAGAACAAATTTTGGAAATGAAAAGTTTTCGTATCTGGTGCTGATACTAAATATATTGAATTCACGCCATTTTTAAGGAATTTAGCAAAATTCTAAAAAGGTGCAAAAATAGATGGAGTCAGGATTCATGTTGCATCCCCTTCTGGAGTCCTGAGAGTTGGGTAATAATGTGACAGGGGCAATGGGACCCGCATGTCCCCTTTGGAAATAATCAGTGGTTGCAGCCCCCTGAGAATGTCACGTAACTCGGCATAAAACTTTGAAAGCCTGTCGTTAACAGTTGTTAACAAAAAAAGTACGTATTACCTCTCCGAGGCAGAGACATAAACCCAAAAGATATATAATATATATAAGATATATAAATATTTTTTTATAAAACGTAAAAGTTATGTAAAGTTATTTAACAAATAAATTTTAGCACCTATCCAAGCTGCTCAAACAAAACAAAATTTCTCGTACAAAATACACCCTACTATCTAGGATTTTTACTTATCACATAAAGTTTCAATAAAATCAAAGGCTGATCTTTAGTGACCGACCTAAAACAAGTATCCGGCTTTCATTGTTGTCTTGCTGGCTGTGATTCGAAGACACTCTTATTTGGAGCCTTTTTGTACGTTCAGTCGATTAGGTCGAACAATTCAAGTCGTTGCCAAGGACTAGTTGGGTATAGGTATTCTGTTTAAACTAAATCGACCGCACCGTTTGTGAAGTTCATTGTTCGAAAATTTTTTTTTTTTTGGGCGCGCCAAAGGGGATATGAATACCCTTATACTATTACAGGGCACGGCCGTTCTATAGATAGACAAAGATAGAGAGAAAGAAAGATTTGGTATAGTGGTTTGAAACTCAGGTGGTATTAAGTTTCTGTAAACTCCAAGGGTAGCGCCCAAATAACTGGAGAACTTGTTTGTTTTTGCTTTTGTCGTTGCTCATGATTCACAGTATTTTTTTCCGTCCTGCTGATGTCATCATCACGGGCAAGTTGCATTTTCAGCCATATGACCACTCTACTGTCAGTTTTATGCCTTCGCAGTAGAGTTGACTTAGCTTTCGCAATTGATCGACTTTTTTATTTATTTCATCCGAAATAAATATGTAGATGGTTCTTGACATCATTATTTGAACCGTGAACCAACACCGCGACAAGCGATGATGTTACCACTACACCACGGCCACCCTCCAATGTCTACAATTACTATACTTTCCTACTTACCTTCCAGCACTCGGAACCATATAATAGTTTTGACAGATCGTCAATCTGTACAGCAAACATTTTATTCAGAGTTAGGCGTTTTGGACTCATTTGCTGTGCTAGAGCTGTCAACTTGTGGATTAAAGTGTTAGCACTTATCTTGCACATTATCTGTTCATGCACAAAATTGAGGATATCAGATGATAGTTTGGAGACGTTTTTATTTGGTACCATACACCGTACAATTTTCAATGTTACGCGGCACAACTGAATCAATCCTAAAGTCAGCCATCGACTTGGAAAGCCATGGACAAATAATTGTTTCCTGCACCAAGGTACGAATCTACGCAATCTACTTCGATTTTTCAAGGAATTTTGCAGGTCGACAAACACTTCTTTTCTCGAATACTGTCTTATGATTAAGGTATTAGATAACCGAAGTTAAGTGAACAACTTTGGGCTTCGTCGCATTTTTTTTTTTTTTTTTGTTAGTCTGTCTCGGAGATTCAAAACCCGGGGCCTATTCCTGCCTCTTGCCCGGTTTCTACAGATATCTTGTAGACAGGATTCTCGAACACATGCCAGATGAATATAATAACGTTCAAACGTGTCACACTATGATCTCTACTTAAGTGACCTCCGTCTGTTGTTATGAGTATCTTCAACTGGCAAATATTTGCCACCTTATTTCGGGTTTTAATGCCTAGTTTTATGGATAAACCTAGCATAGAGCGATTGATGATAGACGATGCTGTGTTCGTAAAATATTTAACTACTGCATCCACTATCATCAGCGCAGTCTAATTGCGGAGTAACTCCACTACGCATTTATGAAACACACACTTGAAAAATCTAATTACTACAGGCATTTCGGGGCGCTGTGTTAGAGGTTAGCTTCTTTTAAGAGGATTAGAAACAAATTATAATTCCCATACGTAACCTCAAATTGCCAAACTTATTCCATAAGTATGCCATTGAATAATGTTGTCATTCAAAACTTTTTGTTTATTTTTGTTCCACTTCCACCCTGGAGCATAGTCAGTACTATTATCAGCATCATCAGTGCTAGAATAAAAAAACAACAACATACATATACAAATAATCAGATTTATTGTACATCCGAATGTACAAAGATTTTCTTTTTGTTTTTGTTTTCTCTCTCATTTTTAAATGAACCATAATATATTTCAATAATCACCCGCACTTTATGATCGAGTAGAGACCATGGCATGGCATGCATGTGTACTACAAATATACATAACAAGAGATAATCCACACATTTTTAACATAGGAAGCTACATGGAAGATGTACTAAAATAAAAGTTGAAAAAAAAAAGAACGAAATACAAATTCAAAAAGTATAACGCAGAACAGAGCCACCACTAACTGCCGCGCTCTCATATTTATTTTGTTAAATGTCCGCAATTGCTTTGCAGCAGCAGCAATTTTTGTATCGAGACAATTAGTGGAGATTAAGCTCATTCCTTGGCTTCTGTTTATATATATATTTTTTTTTGTTTTTGTTCTTCTGTCTCTCTGTGGCACAAACGCGGTAGATATTAAATTTAGTTATAGGATTTTTCAAATTGGATTAATAAGTAGAAAATCCTTGATTTAAAAGAAATGTCGCACACTGTATTAGGAATCAAGGCTAATAATTATAATTGAATGGGTTATGTGGAAAATGGCACAAGTGAATAAAACAAAATTTTACAGTGCTAAGCCTAGCATCCTCTTCTGGCGAAATTCTTGTATGTATAGGTTATTTCACTTGAAGTGTAACATAGAAAAAAAGTAATTATCTGTGAAAATACTGAATATTTTTACTCCAATTCTCTTGAAATCACTCAATTTTCAATATGACCACCTTTACATAGGATCACAGTGTCCAATATGTCGGCGAACGCATTTCATGAGCCTCGAATGACATTCTTCGGAATTTCGTTCCATTCGCGGACTAGTGCACGTTTCAAGGTTTCAACGATTTCGTATTTTTTGTTGCTGACCTTACTCTCAAAAATGCCTCATGTGCGAAATCCATCCGATTGAGGTCGGGCGAGAACGAAGGCCAATCTGTCGTCGAAATGAAGTCAGGAAGCCTGAGTGGTATTGGCTTTGTGACTGAGTGGGTCCACTCTCGCTTACTCAGACCCAAACCGTTACGGACGCTGGTTTTTGACGACGGTGGCCGTGGTGTAGTGATAACATCATCGCTTGTCACGCTACAGGTTCACGGTTCGAATCCTGATGTCAATAATCATCTATTTATTTCGCATGAAATAAATAAAAAAAAAGTCGATCAATTGCGAAAGCTTATGTCAACTCTACTGCGAAGGCATAACACTGGCAGTAGGGCGGTCATATGGCTAAAATGCAACTTAATTGTGATGATGACATCAGGAGGACGAAAAAAAATACTGTGAATCATGAGCAACGACAAAAGCAAAAACAAACAAGCTCCCCAGTTATCTGGACAGCCGCCCTTGGAGTTCACTGAAACTTAATACCAGCTGAGTTTCAAACCAACTACACCAATCTGTCTTTCTCTCTGTCTCTTCCCCTTTCCTCAAAACGCCCGTGTCCTAAAATTAGTATAAGGGTATTCATAACCCCTTTCACACGTGCAAATTATAAAAAAAAACGAAATGCCCGTAATTGATCCAAATTCATAGCAGAGCGTTCACGCAACACGCAATTTTTCAAGTCGCTTCTTCAAGACCATCGATCTTTGGAGCCGCATTGCTCTCTGAGCAACTGTGAGGTCTTGAACCTTTTGTATTTTGAAAGGCTTTGTGGTAGACACACCAACCTCTTTTGCCATTGCGTTTCCGCTGCGACGTTGATTTCGCGCTAATTTGCTGCTCACGTTCGCTGCTAATGTTTCAGTCGCTCGACGGCCACCACTGTATTTTTTATTTATTGTGTTTATTTCTTAAAAGGTTATTTGCGCTTCAGACAATTGAATGACAAATAAACGGTGAGGAGCGTTTGACATTTCGGTTTGACGTTTGAACATACATCAGTCTGAAGTTGGTTACACTTCAATTGAAATGCACTGTATATAAAATTTTATATAATAAAATAATTATTGTTTCTTACATTAATTGCTGGGACAGTGGCTGTAGAACTCGTAGCTGCATGTTGCTTCTGTTATTGTAGTAAACAAATTTATTTAGCCCATATTTGGTCAAGTGATATTTCCATGATTTGAAATGATATCCTGATCTACTATACTCGTATACGAGCATTGGTATTTTATTCTTGTACTCTGATCAAACAACCTGTGGTTAATCCACTCAATGTAACAATATTGCGTTCACAAAGTGGCTACTGTGGAGGTTCTGTAATCAGAAACTCACTCACCCATAGAAGTTGTTCATCAGAAATGGAATTAATTTTGAAAAAAATGCTGAGTGTAGATATTACCATGTGGAGGCCGTTCAAATTCAAATTCCAAGAGAAGCGGGACATCGTTTTTGCCTTGGTTTTTGAGGTTATTTTATTCAACAAATTTCATCTCCTATTTTTGTTTTTTTTTTTTCTTGCGGTACATTATGCCCTTAAAGAAACATTTTTTAAATTATTTTTTCTAATTATTATCGGTTTGACAGATACTACCTATATTTTTTCTGCAAAATTTCAACTGTCAATGTCTAAGGGTTCAAAAGCTACAATACAGGGATAGTTCTTACCCGGCTTTTTTTCTTGGTCTGTCTTCAATTTCTTCTTCTCATGTGCAATGTCGGTGTGATTCCTCCCGGAATTAAGAAGAGTGAATTAAAATTCAGAAGCTTTGATCTGAATTCTGAACATTATTTGTTATGACGTTGGCGTAGTCCACTTGGCCACAGTGATGTTATCATTGGGAGGTCGAAAGCATACGAATGCAATGATGAGATAGTGGTGAAATACTTTGTACTCATTGCCTCACTGAAAAATGTTGCTTTTTGTGTACTCGAGGAAGAAATTGTGAAGAACAGAAAGCACCTCATTTGCATTATTTTCTGCTGTACTGTACAAAATTATTTCAGATATCGATATTACGGAAACGAGTAAAAATAATACTCGTATATCGAAACGCTAGCGTTTTGTTTCGAATCATTGCTTCAAATTAAGGAAAAAGTTTACATTCCTGTTTCGATATCATACTGATGTGTTGTTACTGATATTAGTCTACTATCGAATGGTTATTATCGATATGAAAATTGGTGGTATCGAAAAGTATCGATATCATTCGCATATTAGGTTTTAACATTTCTGAGAGTGATTCACTCCTTAATCGTTTTTATATTGAAAACTTATTTGTTCTATATCCTTAAAATTTATATGTGTTTGTATCTTCTAAGAAAGATGAGCAATTTAGATACAAGTTAACTTAAATTCTGCATAGAATTATGTATCCTCGCATTATCTTCGTTTTTAAATTCACAAAGATGGCACATTATGGTTTTGGAGCACAATTCTATGGACTGTTATAACTTCTAACTTTGTTTCATGGACTTAATCCAGCTCATATTTTTCCAATGTTTTACGTGTATTCACCTGAATTTATTGGAGATTTTTCGGCTATTTTTAGGATATTTAAGTACTTAAGCTTAAGCATTCACTACTGAGACTAGACGAGGTTCAACTATCACCTACAACTGAATATACCCGATATTTATTGGCTATTCATCGGCTGCATCCACAGTTTTGCCCATTCACCAAGGAGCAAAATAATTTTGTTTAGAGTATTTAAATAAAATTTTGAATGTGGGCAAGTCCAACTTGTCCCACGTTGTGTATTCACCTCACCACATCATCCGTCGCCCCTGCAATGAACCATCTTACTTCACACGTTTACCTCTTTTTATGGCAGTGGCAGCTTGTTGTAGACCTATTACTCAGTATTGTCACTTTCCCATGGTAAATTGAAATAATTCACTTTTTTTTGTTGCCATTCGCTCGATGTAAAATGTAATCTGACCATAATTACTACGTTAACAGTTGAGAACACAGAACGCAGAACAGATAGCGATGATGATGATGATGACGATGGAACTGATGAAGATGATGATTTCAACCAGACAAATGGACCAACCGAATGCGCTTCACTTTTTATCCGTTGTTGTGATTTCAATTCATTTTATATAAAGGATGTAATCAAAATGTTTAAATTGTTTTTTTACGATTGTGGGTCCACCAACAAACACATATACCGCCGCCTGTATGAACGCAATTGCCCATGATGGAGACATGCTTGCATATGATGGTGGACGGTTATGTTAATCATTTGTATGATATGTTTCTATCAAAAACAATCATTGTTTGCCACAGTGCAATTATTTATTGTCTGCACGGGTTGCAGCATTGCATCATGAGAATCAGTCAATTGCCAGTATACACAGGGTCACTTAACTTTCTCGTCGTCTCGGATAGGAAATGAATCGAAACGGAAATGTCCTTCCTCACAAAAAAAAAAAAAAAAAGGAATGACCGTAATTTTTTCATTTTTTGTAAGGACAACGAACTCAATTTTTGTGTGTTTCCTTTCCACCTTGAGTGTGTGCTCGAGAAATGCCATTTGGGCGAGGCGATGATGTGTAGGCGAACTTTCCGTAAAATATACCACATGTCCTCAACGTATCCGTTTTTTTTCTTCTGTTTAAAGTGGCTTAGTGGCCTGCAGTCTTTGCCGAGGTCTTCGCCGTCGTCTTTTACTAATAAAAATAAACTTCTCAACTCTCTGTCACTGGCCTTTGGAGGAACATCTGTCCCTGTTGGCGGGGGGAATAAACTTCTTAAAATGTTTGTTATTATTTGTTGGGGAACCGCGGGATATGTGTGTGTGTCAGTGTCATTGAATGACAAAAAGTATTATCTTGGCGCGAACAAGGTGGTTTTGTGTTTGCTTTGATTTTTTTTTCTGTTGACTATCTGCAAGCATATGGCGCTTCCACAAATCCACATGTCTTATACATTCCATGGGATTGCAGCTGAAAAAATTATCCAAAATCAATATTTCAACCCTATTTACGGCAAATCAGTGTAAAAATGGTGTTATATAGAGAAAAATATATAATGAACCAAATCCATCACCCGGAACCGGTAGTACCTACCTATCTACTTGTGTAGAGGTATTCACAAATGATGGCAGAGGGACGGAACCTGCTGTAGCTCTCTTCCATGTTAAATGAATCAATTAAGAGCATTTAAGCAAATCAAGTGCATTTCAGTTGCACACCATTTTTACCCACTTGTGTTAGGGGTGAGTTTGTATTACATATGTATAGGTACACATTCAGTGGAATAAATGTAACACGCGGATAAACTTTTGTATTCCACAGATGCCCTTCTCACCTGCTGCAACGATATTGACACTATTTCAACCCTTTTTTCGCACCCTCGTCGATAAAGCACACACGAACCACAACACAGTTATGTACGTACGCACTCTTCTTAAAGGGGTTGATTGTCTAAGGTCGGTCTTATGGCATAACCGAAGTTGCTTCTATTATTATTAACTTAAATGCGTGTGTGCAAACCTTAGCTTTTATGAGTATGTGCGTTTGATTAGAATAAATATTTGCATACACTCTGCATCTCGAAAATACATAAATAGACCACTTGAGCAGCTCAATCGTCTCCAATAAGAAGGGGAAAACTGCCCTTAGATAGGTACATCATCATAACGATGATGACTTGAGGGTATAATATTCTGTGAGCACAGTTGTGCAATAATAACAACAATATTCCTCTACTAACTGTGTGACACTCGTAACATCCTTTCGTATACCCTTATTTTTCACCTACTCTTCAGCGCCATTATCCTTCTCGGTTGGAAAACGAATTAAATACGCTCGCAGTACGGTTGCCGGTGCATGGATGCTCTATCCTCCTGAACCTGATGTTGAAGCTTGTATAGATACTTCAACGTTGTTGATGACATTTTGTATGCATAAAGGAACAAAATCTGAGGGAAAACAAAAAATAATTTTTAATGACATGAATTTTCATTTCACCTAGTACACATTCGAATTGAAGTCACCCGTGTCCCGTTCTATATAAGTGGTACATTTTCCTTTCTCCCACACAATATAATCACACTTATGCAAGGATACATTCATTAATCCATCCCCTGCCGTTTTGTCACACCCCAGTGGAAAGTAGAGAAAAATCATTTGTTTTTCTCGTGGCAGATCTCAAGCCATTGGAAAATATTGACAAAAGTGCATCCATCTTCTACATAGGATGGATGCACGGAAACCGTATGCATAATTTATAGTCCTTTTGCTATCCGTTTTTAAAAGTCCGAAGGAACTGTGCACTTGTTGAGAGGGGTTTTTTTTTTTTTTTTTGTCTTTTCCTCATCATACCCAGCTTAAGGATATGTATGTTTAATTTATTTTCTCTATCTTAAACATCTTAAATAACAATAACTATACATACATACGAGTATTGTATATCACATGAAGAAAAGTGTAGTATCCGTGTTGCCAACCGTGAGTAGCCCGTATGATGTCAAGCTCGAGTGCACTTGATGTTGTTTCTTTCTGTTTCTTTTTCTGCCTTCTTTCATCTATTCCTCCTTCATCATATCATTATCAAATGTGACTAAGAAGGAAAACGAACGAAAGGATACCAAAAAAAAAAAAAAAAAAAATACTGAAAGGATCTAAAACTACAAAAGAAATTCCTTGTAGGGAGGCTTAAAAACATGACGAACGCCACTATGCGATATAGTATATTATATGCCTCAAACAATTCGCTGTACATACATATTGAGGGGTTTCGCAGAGGGTGGTGCAAAATAAAAGGAAACGAGGGAAAGTCATTCGGTGTATCATTGAAATTCGTTGGATTTCTGTGCTCTTGATATTCTTTTGTTTTTCTCAAGAAAAGGGAAAAAAAAACTTCTTTTTTTTTTTTGTTGGTATGTGTAGGTTATTGGGCGAGAGGGTGAATTTTCAACTAGATCATGCCAATTTAGGGGCAAAATGCATTCACTTTCACAATTATGTGCTAAGAATGCAAAGCAGTTAAGAACTCTCCCCTCTTTGGTTGTGTATTCGTTTTTAATTGGGTCATATGCATGGAACCCAATTAACATTATTGCTGTGCATTTTTTCTTAATTTTCGAGGATGTATTATAAATGGGGATGTATTATAAATCTATCATTTGTTAACATAATAAGTGAAGAAAGCAGAATGAAAATAAATCTATACAAACATAATCCGCCTAGGGCACGTTTTTGTCATTTGACTTTTATAAGTTAAAACTAGTTGACCGGCTGAGCTGACTTGGGTGCTTAATTTAATTTTATTAATTTGTACTTTGAACATCAGTTTTTTCTACAATAACGTTCCTCCAAAGCGCATGACTCACCACGAATAGTAGACTTCTTTCACAAGTGTACGAAAAAACCTCACCAAAATCGGTTCATTGTACAAATAAAAACCAAAATCACCCTAACCACATCCCACAGAACATATGACACAACCAAAGAAAACAAAAACAAAAAACAGATGGGAAAAGGAGAAAAAATAACAAGAAATACATTCTTGCTCCTATACTCAGCATACACAGACCCATCGACTGCTGAACGGCTGGTGGCAGGGGTACACGCTGATTGAATATTGATGATGATGATAATAATTTTTCCGTCGGCGTTAATACATTATAATTGTGGGATGTAAACCTTATCTGACTACTTAATTTTATTATTATTAGTTATGTGTTGCACTTTTCCACAAATTTGTCGGTTTTATGTACTTACTTATCGCATCACTGCCAGAAAATGGTGAACGTGAACCCTTTCATTGTCTCATGATCCGCAAACAATCGAAACCTATATGCCCTAATAACTACAGCAGTTCTATGTCATGTTAAATCGAGTGGAAAATAAGTGACGTCAACAACAACTTCATATTTAAAAATAAAGTGCACTACTGGGTCGCACGTACTTGGCTTATATGCACTGCAGGCGAAAGCTAAATCGACTAGAAGCGGGAAAATTGGCCTTTTCCTAAGCCATGTCCTTATATATGTCAAAAATTACTGAGATATTAATTTTGAATCAAAATGTCTTAGCCATATCAAAGAAGTAACTAATTTTCACAGGCCCGGTAGTACGAGTAAGTATTCGATTTCCTTAGTGAACAACTAAGTAGGTATGTAGTTTTTACTGAAAACGTCCGTATTACCTTAGATATGAAGATTTATCGAAATCGTTAGAGGCGTTTTCGAGAAAATTGGAATTGAAAATTCTTAGTAGAGTACCTATAATTTTGAGGTTGGAGTGGAAATTAGAATTTCAACTTTGAGCTTTAGCCCACAGACCCCATATATGAAGTTTGAAGTAAATCCGTCCAGGCTCTTAGGCCGCAGTTATGCCTACATATGACAGGTGGACAGAGATTCTCTGTCAAGATTGATAAAAACCTCAGGGTTGAAAAGTACAAGTAAAAGTCGGAGCTTTAGGCTTCGAGATTCTCTACAAGATAGATGTGGAATCAAAATTTTCAAAAATTCCAACGTTATTGAAAAATGGTTTTCGAGCACGAATATCTCGAAAACGGTGCGTCCTACGAAAAAAATTATTAGTAACCAAATTTTAGGTTTTGAATTTTTAATAATTTACGTAAATTATTAGAATTCGTCTAAAACGTCCAGCTTTACCTCGAATTTAATGGAAATTGCTTTTCTGTGTGAAGATTCCGTAAACCCCCAAGGCCATAATGCTTCCTTGCTGCCCATGTTTCAGTTTCCATTTCAATACTAACTCTGAGCTAAAACTAACACGAATTGCATGAAAGCGCGCAGATAAAGGTACATGTACTGAACCAGATTGTAAATCCGTTTTTCTTTTCTTCTCACAACCGTCCTGTAGAATAAATATTCTTCATTCATTGATCTGGGTGAAAACATGTTCGGTAATATAGGGTGCGAAAGCTATTTGAGGACAACTTAAAAAAAAACGAAATGCTCATGACTTATGCAAAAAAATACATTTATTAGAATATAATTTGGCACATGCCCATATTTATTCAATCCTTCAGCATCGATAACAGCCTTAATGACTAGAAACGTAAGCATGCGGGAATTAAGTGGCCTTTGTTGATGTTGGACAGTGGCATCCTTTAGAAATTGAATGGTTTTGTGGGGATGTTTGTTGGTTTTATGTTCAACTACGCCCCACAAAAAACTGATCCAATAGATTAAGGTCTGGTAGTTAGGTGGCCATAAATTTGGTGTTATGTGATTATGGAAATTGTTTCCCATCCTGAGTCGTTGCGGCTTTGTGCGATGGCGCAAAATCCTGCTGGAGCATGCATTATCTTCTTCACTCACACTGTCTATCTAGGGCTTAATAACTGCCTCTAGCACCTTGATGTATCTGGCAGCATTCACTCGAAAACCTTGTGCGAGAAAGTAGGGAGGAATAACATGACCTTCACTGCTCGCTACTCTAAAGCAAGAAACTTGGTGTGCATCACACCGAGGACATCTGATGGCTCTCAACACAGGCATCTGTCGTTCCTTCTATTGACCTTATCGACGTTTCAGAGTCCTGGTGAATACTTGTTGAACAAGCTATGGGCTTTTCTTGATGTTCAAATGTGTTCAATACTTTTTACGTTTCGAAACAGGCGAAACATCGAAATATTGCACGGACAAGTAGAGACAGTTTTTACTCCCTGGTCAAGTACGGCGTACAACTCTGCATCCATTTAGCTGAATGGCAATAGGTAAAAAGATTCATTTTCAACTATCCGATCAGAGGTTTCCGACATCAGCGGCTTAATTCAGTCCTATCGCTTTAGGGAACATTCACTAACCTATGATAGGTTTCACCTGTAATAGGGTGAACGAAAATATTATTTTAAGGGATGGAGTGGTGTCATGCGATTTAAAATGAATGTTTCAAAAAAAATCAGTAAAACTTTACAATGACAATTCCACCATTTTGCGAACGAGGCGTATATACCAGTTTTTTATAGCCCTAGGGGTGGACGCAATCCAACGCAATATTGCATTTACTTCCAAACCATATCGAATTGGACAATTAAAAGTATCAAACATACTGCTTTCTCATTTAATCCACCAACTTTCTTCAAAGAAAAACAAAACACAGGAAGCACTGAACTCAATCTATTATCATTTAAATATCAATTGCTGTTTGGCATTTTAATTTTTGTTCAGGTTCTGTCGGTTGTTGTTCTGATTACAAAGTCCTTCCTTCACATTATTTATTATATTCTGAAAACAGAACGTTTTAAATACCCCGAAGGACATACACAACTGTGAAAATCACATTAAAATCGGTTCCGTTCCTTTCGAGTTTATACCTACACATACAGGGCCTGGACAAGCTTTTCGCAGACGCTCGTACTGTCGCCGCACAGATGGTTGGGAAATTTTTTATTTTTATTTTTTTTTGCTTGATTGAAAGAAAAGGTTCTCTTGACGATTTTACTCTCGGATGTTCGCCTGATATTCGCAAGAAGTGGGATCGTGTTCGAGTTTATACAAACAGCATGTTTCAGAGAAACGTGTCTCAAATTCTTACTCACTCACACATATATTTATAGTCAAACCATTATCTGCATTCAATTGCCGATCACGGGTTGTATTACAATAATTTCTTCAGTATAGTTTCTACCCTGGCGTGAAAATATCATTACAAAATGAGTGCATTTTTAAAAGCGAATTGAAAGTGTTAACTCATCCAAAAGGACCGAAAATGAGTGTCAAATTGGCAGCAAGATATATGAGAACATCAGAGTCGTTGGTGAAAAAGTGGATAAGGAAAGAGAAAAGAGTGGGTAATGTCAATGATGGCACAGGTAGACGGTACAACAAAGGTACGTGAGTGAATGACAATAAAGTGATCTATGTTCAGGAAAAACCCAAAAATAAGTCTGAGAGTGTCCATCAACACAATAAGATGCCACTTGGCAGAATCTGGGATCAAATATTGAGGTACTAACCCGAAACCTCTACTGACCGTAAAACATATCGAAACAAGCTTGAAGACTGATTGGAGCATCATTTTATTAACGGATGAAGCATCGTTTTTCATAAATAATTAGTGGAAGAAAGACTGGAGAAAAAAAAGTGAAAAGTTGCTGCAATGCTCAGTGAAACATTCAGCAAAGGTTCATGTTTATGGATGCCTCTCGGCCCAAGGATTCGGAAAGCTGATAGCGATCACATTAACCTTGATGCTCAATTCATGATCAAACTGTACCAGAATGCTTAGCTAAAGCCTGGTGAATATTGGAGGATAACAATCCAAAATTTAACACTGATGACAATAAGTGTATTAAAATGTTGCCACATTGGGCGATGAGCGGGAGGCGCCCCGCATCCTATTAATTATACTGCTCTTATAGAGCTGAAACTTGATACACTTACCAATACTATAATGGTAGGCCAAAGCGATTAACTCTCTGCAGGAGCGAGCGCAGGAAGCCAATATTGCATTTTATTGTTGCATAATTGTTGGATCACTCTTTCGAGCGCATTATTGTGAATACTTCTTGGTAGAAGAGTTCAATAACCAAATAAAGAGTCTTTCAATAAGGGCCCTCGATCTTTAAAATTAAATGAAAGGAGCTGTTTGTGAGATATGGCCGAAATATTTATTGCGAATTAAAGTACATTCAATGCCACCATATTTTAAAAATAACACCATTCAAATGGCCTCCACGATTTCATTTGCAGGAGGCGATCCGAGAGACCCAATTTTAGATAACTCTTCCAAATAAATCGGGCTGTATTTCAGCAATGGCTTAAATGACGTTCTCCAGGTCGTGAATTGGTGCTGGTTTATTGAAATACGCCTGAGACTTGACGTAGCCACAAAGAAAATATTCTAAGGTCCTTAAATCGCACGATCGTGGCGGCCAGTTCACATAACCTTTTCTCGAAATAACCCCGCCTGGACCCTTCAAAATGTTATTATTTCATTCGCTGTGTGGCACGTAGCATTGTCTTGGTGGAACCACACGTTGTCTATGTTCATATCATTTTGTTTGGACCAAACAAAATCGGTTATCATTTCTCGATACCTTTTGCCGTTGACAGTTACAGCCTCGTCTCTTTCATTTAGGAATACGTATGGCCCGATGACGTCTCCTGACCAAAATCCATCCCAAACAGTTAGTTTACATGGGTGTAAATGAAACTTCTGGAACTGTTGTGGATAGGCATCGTCCCAGATCCGAAAATTTTGATTATTTTCGAAGTAGTTTAGCAAAAAATGAGCTTCGTCGCTGAAAATGATTTTCGTTTGGCGAACAGAGCATGAAATGTTATAATAAATTTTCACAATTTTGACTCATTGTTGAAGCGTGTATTTTTCCATGATAAAATGGCAGCTATGACACCAAACGTCAAAGAAAGTCAGCGCTGTCATTTCAAACAGTACCACAATCGGCTGTCAAAGTTTATGCGTGGTTATTGAAAGACCCTGTATTTATCACTTTGCCCGTTCTACTCTTTGTGTGAATTATGTATAATGCTTACATTAATCACTTGGTACATAACATATATCGTACATTTAAATACTCAGGTCAATGCCCTCTACTACAGACATAAGTAAGAATCATCAAAATCGGCGAGGAGGAACAATTGTCCAATTTAACCAACAAACCGGTACCACTTGAACCAGCCGTGTCAAGTTTGAAGAAAACCTTCAAAATATCCATTTTCTGCTGGACTCGTTATATACGTACACTTTGAGGGCTTCTGAAAATGTGTAGATTCCTAGTCTTTGTCTACACATTTTTACAGAATTTCTGTGTTAGGGTATCCACCCTAACACAGAAATTCTGTAAAAATGTGTAGACAAAGACTAGGAATCTACACATTTTCAGAAGCCCTCAAAGTGTACGTATATAACGAGTCCAGCAGAACTCCCTTCAAACTGTTTAAAAGTAAGATCTAGTACAACACAAGTTCCTTTGAACTAATGAGAAAGGAGAAAATATCTTTTATTTTTCATTCTGTTCCAGCTTATGTTCAAGCTAAATAGCATCTCAACCCCTCCCCCTCATTACGTTGCAAACGCATCAGCATACAAACAATCTTCTAGAATGCGACTTTTACCCCCACCCAAATAAACACTGCCTTCGACAAAGTAAAACACTGCTGCAACCCCATATTATCCGTTTATGGTACAAAGCCAGAGGTAAGTGCGTATCCAACCAAAGCCTTTGCGACGCACAATTTTTTTCTTCTTATACTGTTGCCAAGCGACTAAGGATGCAAAAAAAAAGAACGCACCGCACTGCGTAGTTTCCAGCTACCCAGTGGTGTTGTTGTTGTTGTTTTTTCTTGATGGCACTTCAACTTTTGGCTTTGTAACACTGCTGCTGCTGCTGCTGCTGCAAGGGGAGGCAAACAAGCACCCCCGTATCTAAACAAAGGCGCACACATGTTTATTCCGCGCGCAGCAAACGACGCATCTCTCTATCGCAATTCCGAACGTCGTCATTCAAATAGCTTCAAGGAGAAAGGAAGGATTTCAAATAGAAAACTAGGCGCCTGGAATTGTAGCTTATGTTGATATTTACCCCGTGCACACAACTAAGCATAAAATGCACCTTGTGCATCACAGGATATGTTAGAATATAAAATAAAAAAAAGATTGCATGTATATGCATGTGGGTTGGTACATACATATGTGTGTTAACAACTGACAAGCTTTTGACATTTCTATTATCTACATTGTTACCTTCAAAGGGCAAGGGAGTCAGTACAGTCATGTACTAACAGCTTATAGAAAAGTACCTAACAACTCCACAGCTGCACAAGATTTCAAGGCACCGAAAGAAAAGTTGCACGACCAACCAAGGTTTATTTTTTCTCCCCCATTTCTCTGCTCTATAAAACCAAGATGACGGAATTATTTGGGGGTGAAAGTCGAGGGTAGTTTTTACATCTTCACTTGCATTTGCATTGTAGAGTACAAACGGCTTCTCTGCTTCTGCTTATAAATTTATCCACTCGCAACCGAGTGCCTGTGTAGGTAGGTCAATGTACGTAGGAAAGACACTCGGAACACACAAAGGGAACTAGGTACACCTCAGGGAATTTCTTAAGCTTAAACTGGGGTATGAGCGAGTTGCGCAGAGTACCTATCTAGGTGGGTGAAGTTATACAGGTGTCATCATTAAAAAGATACTCCCAAAGTGACACTCAGATACTTTCGAAGAAAACACTTGAAAAAATACATGAAAGTAGAACCAAAAAATCCTCGCAAAAAATCAATAATACTAGCGAAAGTGACTCATCTTTTCCGTTGAATAAGCCAACGATTACAGGAAGAGGCGACGCAGGAGGACGAATAAAGAGGATTGTACATATCTGCAGTGAAATAAACGAACCAGAAAATTTTCTATACGTACGGAAAGACATGTACGTCCATCCGTTTGTGCTGCTGCACAAAAGTTTCATGTAAATTTGTATGCATGTTTAAGTACTTCCACATGACCAAGAAAGGACGAAATGGCAGAGCTAGTAGCTAGCTAACTCAACAGTAATATTTGAACCAAGAAAATGGCACAAAAAAAGAAGAGGAAACCACACGAAACCATTTCCATTTTTCAAATGAAAAGAAGAGGAAAATGTTTCAGAACACAGGAAAAAAAAAACCTCTAGATATATATAAAATAATAAATTCTTGATACATGTGTACACTGAGCTCAACGCCAGTGTATCTGTGTTAATGCTATGTCAGATGTTATTCTGTATCGTGTATGTGCACAAATGCATTAGCAGCAATAGCAACCCCCAAATAACTTGCAGGGGTGGTTTTTACTTTTTTTTTTTTGCTCTCCTCTGTCTTCATTTCTCTCCCTCTTTATTGGCGGATTTCTTCTACGAATAGTGGTGCTAACGAAATTAAACAATTTACTGCATAAAATGATGAAAAAAAAAAAAAAAAAAAAAACAAGCGAAATGAAAATTGCAATTTTCCTGCGTGTGGTACGTGCCATCAGGGGGATCCCTATCCATAGAGGTATCGGGCACACGTGTCAACATTGTGCCACTGGCATTACGCACTTCTAGATTCATACCGCTCCGCTGAACGCACTCGTACCCAGTGGTTTGCTAACTTTTGGAGCAGGGTAGGTTATAACACCATGTTCAGAGGCAAAAGCAAAAAAAAAAAAAAAGGATAAACAGATGGGGTCGAGGTGTTGTACGAACTCTAGAGCAACTAAAAACTGTAAATTGCTTAGCTCCTTCATTTTACATTAGTACACATTCAGTCAGTTATGTAGGTATTCCTTTTTAAACTTTTTTTTTTTTTTTGCTTCTCTTGGCGTTCCTCTGGCAGTTGTTGCTGCCACTTTTCGTTCTCTGACACTCTATCCCGATGGCTTCTCCTCATACCCTGGGTTAAAAGTTATAGTCGAGCAAAAGGAATTCAATATAAGGGAACGCTCGCGCTGACATTTTATGCGTACGAAAATGTAATATGCTGCACAGCAAATAGAACTACATTCACATAGATATCAAGAGAGAGGAAAACTCCATCCAAACCACCACCATCTCTATACAAGCTGAAATGAAAAACTTTCTACTCCTGATGCTCCTTGCAAACGTAGGTACATATGTATATCTGTATGTATATATATATATATATATTTTTTTTTTTCACTTAACGTAAGGACTTTTCCGCTAAGAAACACGAAGGAATGAGTTTCTGTTCCGGACTTTTTTTTTTTTTGCTGCTGCTGCTGATGCTTCTCTCAGTTCTTAGTTGTTATATGGTTTTTTGCTACAAGAAGAGACGATTTAACAAAAAAAAAAAAAAAGTATCTAAGAAGAAAAAAAGAAGCTAAAAATCAGAAAAGTTATATTCACTGTTAAAACACATATACGCACAACAGTACCAAAGAACTGTGAACGTAGAGAACTTTCTCTAACTTCAAATAATGGAAAATTTATTTATTTTATTTTCCTCCTGCGTTTGTAATTTTTTTCTTTTTCTTCCTTTCTTCGTCGTCTTCCTCTTCTCAAGTTATTTTTTTTTTCTGCGTTGAATAGACAATATTGCTTGCTAGAACGAGAGTGGGTAGGTACATCGTCTCTTATTAGGAGGAGGTATGGGGGTGGTAGAAAGGACAAGTGCGTATAGCGATGAGCACAGGTAAAAGGAAAAGAACGAATTTTGTATTTTTTTTTTCTAAAAAAAAATGTTTTCTTTCCTTTCGGAAAAAATCGATTTATTTTTAAATTATTTTCGGTTTTTTTTTCGCTTCGTTATTAAATAAATTTGGAAGCGATTTTCGAGGATTTTTTTCTACACTGGGATTTCGTTAAGATGTCGGTATATAAAAAAGATACTTGAAGGAAGTGCTTACATTGGAGTCGTCGTCGTAGTCGTCGCTCGTTGAATATTTCCGTTGCTTATGCTTAAATTTTGTTATCTTTAAGAGTTGACACAACAAGTAGACATAAGAAGAATACAATTGGAAAATAAATTCGAGAACTTGAAGAACTTTAAACATACTTTTTTAGATTTCAAAAATTTGTGTCGATAAGGAGCCAAAGAAAATAATCAACTGAACCAAAAAGAAAGTATCTTTAGACTTTAACCTGGAAAGTGGGGTAATTTCGAAAATTTGCAGGATTATTTGAAATTTGACTACAAAGACCAACTCAGACTGTCCATTGCAAGCACTATATCATCGGAAAAGTACCCAAAATACCACTTGTATTAGAGAATACGGTATAATCAAATTGGAATACCGTCGATATAGATGACAACAAAAGTCACTTTCTTCCGAAAATGGTACTTAGGAATAAAAAAAAAATAATTGGAAACTAACTTTAACATAGTTATGCCTCCTTTAAGAGAGAAAGAAACGCTCGTATTGCTGGTTCACATTCCTCAACAAAAAGAGGTAAACTAGTAACTCCCATCAACTCTTTTAGTGTTGGACCCTGACGGAAATAACATGCTTAAGGTCTAAAATACTAGAAACAATTCGACATATTATAAATGAACGCACAATGCGTTTTATTTGTTTTTTTTTTTTTTCAAGTTACGTTAGGATGAGGAGAGAAAAGACTCGACTCATTCCACTTAGGTCCTTGTGGACCATTGTGATGCCTAATGGGGGGTTGGTCCCAGTTTCTGTCCTGGGTTCTTACCTTACTGCTCGTAGGTGAGGGTCTCCAATCATAGTGACGTCCTCAGACACCTGAAAAGATTGTTTAGAGAAATGTAAGATAGTTCTTCGTTGTCCTGGAAGTAATGGTTTCCTAAAGTTTTGTTTCTCAAGTGACATAGGCTTGGGCAGTGGCGGAGAAAGTGAGTCGTGAGCCTATTCATCACCGTATTTTGGATGATTGCGTGCCTAATATTGTCAAATAGTTTGAAAAATTCGGCATCTATTGTAGGAAATTTCAAAGACTAAAATTTGGACCGACCGTTTTCGAGATATTTGCAGTTAAACCAATTTACATTAACAGCAATTTGAACGCCGCGGCCGAAAACCATTCATGCAGCGAAACTTTGAAAAATGCTACAATTTACCATTGCTTAAGCGAATTACATTTATGAAAATTACGCTTTAGGCACACATTTTTTGTGCACAATTTCTTTCCATTCAAAAGCAACATAAAGTTGAAATGAGCATTCATTCATTCCAGATAATTAGTTGAAAGATGTTTCACGATTTTGCTTTGTTTACATACATAGGAGTTGTTGTCAACTTATGTAAATGAGAACAAATGCGTTCACAATGCATTTAATATTTCAAAAATATACGTGTTATTAAATTAATCGTGTGATTTTTTAAAATAAGATTGGTTCACATGCTCATGTCCACGTATGGACAAGCAGCCATTGCTCTACAGTGCTCTTATCATGCTGGGTGTTTTCGAACTTGGGATATTATTTTTTTTTTTTTTCAAAACTTTATTAGCACAAATCTTTTGTATGTTACTTCCAGAACTCTACATTCCGGAACATGCGGTAAAGGGTCTTTTTTATAATTTTCCAGGAAAGGTGAATCTATAACATAACTCTGGGTCAGCGTCTCGAGATACCTGCAGTAGATGCCTGCTTGTAAAGGTCCCTTTTAAGACAGTATATGCCTCAGCTTGGAAGACAGATCCATATTTGCTTAACAAGAAGTGAAACGTAATGTTGTCCCCTCTACCATCACTGACTGGTTTTGTAGCCATCCGTTAAAATTCGTCTAGAATTCTTTCATGGCTCAGGTTCTGGTCAAAAATATTCCTGAACGCGAGATATAAGTTCCTTGTCTTGCTGAAAATATGCCTGGCATTGTCAGATGACTGACAGCGCTCTGTCTTCGTCGAAGTTTACCATCCTGAATAATTCCTTTATATGTACTTAGTTCCATTGTTGGATTGTGAAGTTTGTAAAGAGTGTTCTCTCTGATTTGAGAGTATAAACCGAGAAACTATTCGTCGATCACGTCTGCGTCTTGAACCACACAATCGCTAGACATAATCCAACAGAAATCACAGCAACATCTGGTAAGGCATATGCCTTTAAAAATTTTTAGAAGAGAGTCGACCAGTATACACCAGTGGAGAAATGTGTTTATACGATAAAAGCTAAGCGACCAAGTACATAACTTATCGTTAAGGCAATAAGCCCGATAGCATTAACCTTTCAACATTAATTTTTGAAAATTGTACAACGAAATACAAAACAATAAAATGTATGTATATGCGTATTTTTTTTTTTTTTTTTTTTTCCCGAGGGTAGGTAAAAAATCTTCATGAAGACACTATGAGGATCGATAGCGCGTGCTCATAGTAGTGTGAGATTTTTACTCACTAAAAAAACCTCCCTTCGTAATAAATTTCTTTGATTACATACTACAACTAAGTTTTGACTTATCCAGCAGTTTTTCTTTCACGTATTGAGATCGTTTGGCAGGTCCCTTTCCATTCGAAGGACTTCATTGTTAACGTGTCCTTGTAATCTGTCTTTATGCTTACGCGCGAAGTTTTTGATTTCATATTCGACTGTCGCAATTCCTAAATCTCTATGGATATCGCTATTTCTAATAAACCACGGTGCATTAACTATTGATCTTAGCACTTTATTTTCAAAAGTTTATAAAATATTGACATTACTTATTTTGGTACAACCCCAAAGTTGTATTCCATATGTCCATATCGGCTTTAGCACTTGCTCGCATAAAAGCAGTTTGTTCTCTATATTAAGCTTGGAATGTTTTCCAAGTAACCAGTACATTTCTCTGTATTTGGTTTCGAGTTCTTTACGTTTTTTCTTCACGTGCGATTTCCACTTCAGCTTAGCATCAAGTGTCATTCCAAGATACTTAGCCTCGTTTGCAAACGGAATTTGAACCGAGTTTGAAAAGATGGGCAAATTATTTATTTTCTTATAAGTAAAATTGACATGAACAGATTTGTTTTCGTTTAAAGCTAGTCGCCAAATCTTTGTCCATTCATTTACTTTATTCAATGCTTCTTGCAATTTTTCAGTCGATTCTTCGATCGTTTTACCCGTTGCCAGGATGGCAGTGTCGTCAGCAAATGTAGCTAATACGGTGTCTTCTTCTTGCGGTATGTCGCGAGTATATAATAGGTACAAAAGCGGTCCAGCCCTTATTTCTTTAAAAATACGAATATTCGTTTCCGTGTTTGACTCGGAAAAGTCGATTCGTCAAGTATTTTTCTAGAATATTATATAAGTGTTCCGGCAGAACTTGTCGTAATTTATATTTCAAGCCTTCATGCCAGACCTTGTCAAAAGCTTGAGAAACATCAAGGAATACTCTCGAGCAAATGTTTTTTTCTTCGTAAGCTTTTTCAATTAAATCAGTTATTCTATGCACTTGGTCTATTGTTGAGTGCTTGGTTCTAAACCCAAACTGGTGATTGGGAATAAGAGATCCTTCTTCTATAACCGGCTGCAATCGCTTAAGTACTATTCTTTCGAAAACTTTAGACATAATCGGCAGCAGCGAAATAGGTCTATACGATTTTTTATCATTCTATGGTTTTCCTGGTTTCAGAATCATTATTACTTCCGCGACTTTCCATTGACTCGGAACATATTCAAATCTTATCGCTGCGTTTATAATGTAAAGGAACTTAACTAACGCTTTTCTAGGTAACGATTTAAGAAGCTCTCCTGTGATTAGGTCGTATGCAGGAGCTTTATTCGGTTTCAGTTTCTTTATTTCTTGTTGAAGTTCGGTCAGCCTTGCATTTCTTACTGTGTAATTGTGAAATGCTATATCCGACGCATTATCATTTTCAACAAGAGCTTGCCCATCAAATGGTTTAAATGTTACTTCTAAATGGGCGGCAAAGACTTCTGCTTTGTCTTTATCATTCTTGGCCCATTCGTTGTCATTTTTCTTGATTGGGGCCGCTTGTATTTTCGGTTTTTTAATGCCTTTTATAGCTTTCCAGAGCGAATAATTGGAATCTTTGTCCGCTGTTAAGTTTTTAATGCTGGTTTGTATTGTCCGGTTTTTAAAATCAATAATGGCCTTTTTGAGCAAGTTACACAAGCGATTCAAATGCGATTTATGTTGCGGAGCACGAGTTTGTTGCCATTTTTTACGCGCTTTTCTCTTCTCCCTTACCATTTCTTTTATTTCCGGTGGATATTTTTGGGCATGATTGATTGGCGTTTTCCTTTGATAGGGAGTATTTTTCCACGCGGCGCGCTGCAGAACTTCAACAAAACGATCAATTTCGATTTCGAGTTCAGAAGACGTCCTAAGTGATACTCTCAGTTCGATATGTTCTTCAACGTCTTTTTTAAAGCCTTCCCAATCAGTTTTTCTGCTAGTTAGTCTAGCAGGTACATCTTTTTTAATTAGGCGTTCGCTCATCGTTAGAATGATAGGGGAATGATCGGAAGAGAGATCAAAACTTTCATCAATTTTAATACATTTGTCTGGTATTCCTTTTACAACAAAGAAATCGATCAGATCGGGTATTTTGTTGCTATCAGTCGGCCAATATGTTGGTTTACCAGTCGAGTGAAAGTCGCATCTGTGTTGCATGCAGGCGTTGGAAAGTGCTCTGCCTTTTTGTGAGACACATCTTGAACCCCAGAAGGTGTGTTTTGTATTCAAATCACCGCCAATAATAAAATATGCACATATGCTAATCTTGAAGTGACTTTAAAAAAATTAAGTTTCGATGAAACCCCAAATTTTATGGCAGAATGTGATACTGATCGTAATAGCCGGCGCAACACCTATAATTTTTACCAATCAAAGCGTAATGTGGACTTTACTTTTGACCACACCACAATACTCTATACCGCTATACATGATCTATCGTCTTAACCCCTGAATGAGTATCTTCCGTGCTAGTTTGGTATCGCTCTCAGCACGTATAGTTCACGGTTAAGTCTTCACCTGAAGGCTCGCGTACGAGATATTTCTCACTCGAAATTTTCAAGGCTTCATTATGACTTTGATAACAGACTAGTATGAAAATGGGTTTCCGCAGCATCTGTTTAGTTATTTTCAAATGACTCTTGTAACTTAATTGAGTCCTTAACCCAAAGAGATAGCGTAAGGCAATCAGCCAACAGAAAATGTGATAAGACTCAAATGTAATGACATTCGCCAACAAATATCGACGACACTCTTGAAGATAAGTTAAAGAGAACAGCGGAGCGTTGCAGTAATTTTTCATTTGCAAATTTTCATAATTTTGCTAAAATAATTTTTGTATTCTGTGTTCTTTGAGCGTTAATGCCTTACGCCGACATGTGGTTTTCAAGAGTGTTTCTCTGATTGATTTTCGACCTAATGTAGTTGGTGAATTTAATTATTCATGTCATACCGGCCCAGACGCATGATTTAATTTTAGCTAAAGCTTACTTATGATGACAATGCTGTTTTCCAGTAACTTTTTGATAACAGTGTCCGATGTGTTGATCTGAAAAGCTGCACGACAACGAGTCACCTTGTCTTAAATCTCTAATGGTGATGAAAATCTTCTTCATCGTCGCAAAGGCTAACGAATTCACGAACCAGATATGCCGCGAGATATGTGTATCTCATCTATCTATATTCACGCTTTAATAAGCGGTGAATGAACAGGATAGAACCTATGTTTGAATTTGGTAAGGAGAAGATATTCCATGCATAAAACTGCGCTCTTTAGGAGTCGATTATAAGCACTTTCGAGATGATCTCCTTTTTTAATGGATCGATTAACATATCTAAAAGTTGGTCGGGTGCACGCCCCCTACATGGCCCATCTCATGCAGGTTTAAATTTCGCAGGCCGAATGACCTGTGTATATCCAGTAGGCATAGTATATCTTGGTCCACTGAAAATATTAGTTGCATATCATCCAGATTAATATTTTTAGCATTCACCTTTATTTTTATTGTAGTGTTCGCTTCTGCCTTGTTTTACTTAATTTTCTCGATCTCACATTCACATTGGAGGCATTTAGCGAGCTGTTCTAGTCCTTTTTCATAACGTCAATTTATATCCTTCCAGTTTTGCAGTATTTTGTTATTCAAAGCAACCAACATATAAATTTCAGCATATCCGAAAGTGTTTTAAAACTACCATTTTGTTTCAAGGCTATCAAGTCTTACCAACGAGGGTCTCCTCTTTAGAGTTTTTCGTTGAAATCCTGCAAGTAATGCCTTCTCTCTGATATTGCTAGTAGATTTTCTCAAAAAGCTCATTGACAACATCTTTGGCTTTACCTTCTTTCTCTATTACGGCGTGGGAGCGCAAATGTTACTTCCTAAAATGACGCGAATACAATCGATGTTTATACCCCGTCCCATAATTTTGATATATATTGTAGTTGGTAATATAGAGAAATAATAACGGCAGATTCCTAAAAGTATATTATATTTGTGATCAATATCGAAAGTTATTTGGATATAGCTATGCCCGTCGCCTGTCTATATGTCACCAGTTAGAATTTTATATACAAGCTTTTTAAAATCTGAAGCAATACAAGTGTAAACATTTTTGAAAACAGCCTACAATCACGTCGACTTTTCAAAAAATTTAGTTTTTTTTTTCAATTTTTTTTTACTAAAAACTATTTCGTTCACAAAATATGTAGACGTTGTTATTCTCTACAATTCTTCCATATATTCATTATATAGGGTCACGCCCACATTTTGGGGCGTTTTCGTTAGAAAACCGTATTTTGCTTTCCCATTTGCTGTTTACGGTGATAATTAAGTATTATTGTGAATATTTCACCAGAATCCTTGGCCTTTGGTTACAAATGGCGACAGCCAAGCCCACTTTCTTTTATGGAAAAAATTTAGCAACTGGAAGTATTTTATTGCATTTGTATCAAAAAGTCCGTTTTATTATGGATGGATTAGAAGATGGAGGATAGGGTCTGGAACGGATCATAACTTTCCTGTATTTTTTTCTTTACGATAGCACTCTTCACTTCATAATATGTGCCTCGGGTCTCTGTTCTTCTCAAGACCGGTTTATCCCATTGGACTTCCTGAACAGCGGTTAAACATGTCTCGTGGCAGCTGAGAATGTTCGCTATTTGATTGACTGCACGCAGTTTTTTCTGATATTTTCTGAATGATACTTTCCTTCAATTTGTTAAATGATATTCTTAGATTCATAAATATGAAGAGAGCCTTGTCTTTGCACCAATTTCTTGCACGTCTCTTTCAGAATGTAGGTAGGTATATATGTACCTGTCTCTAAATCAAGCTTGACCCACTATCGCTTGGGTTTTGAGTAGTGGTGAAACGATTACGTTTACGATTAATCGTAATCAACGATTATTAGTATTTAGCGAATAATCGTAATCGACAATCATTGCGATTATTTAGCGATTATCATTTATACTTTTTTGACTACGAGTGCCAATAGCAATTGAAATAATACAACTTCAAAGTGAATTACTTGTTTATATCGTTGTGCCAGTCAGTATCAGATATAGCCATAAGTGTTTTGTAGAAAGTGGTAGAATAAAAAACTTACTTTAAAGCGCTTACTTTCGTTATGAAAAGGTCTTTGGATACTACTAGGCATAGATAATTGTAATCGTCGATTATTTTCGGCGATAATCGTAATCGTTAAGGGGTAATCGTGTCATCACTAGTTTTGAGGCGGTATTTGTCAATAGAGCTCGTTTTTAGATGCATTATTAGATTCTATAGAAATGATTGTTGCTAGATTTAAATTTTGCAGTAGATATCTATGTACATACATGCACTTTTTTATGTTAAAAATGTGTCCTCGTTCTATTAAAAAAAGTATTTGTTTATTTCATTGTTGTATTTTTATTTCAAAAATAAAATAAAAACTGCTTGAAACTAATCATATTTATCAACCACACAATATGCGAGTACAACTTCCGTTTGTCGGTTTCGTGAATAAAAATACGCATTGCGCAGCTAAATATGTTTGTGTGGTTTTGTGTTGACTCCTTGTCCAGCAAGGACAATCACAATTCATAAAACAAACAAAAAAAGAAAAAAAAAATAAAACAAGCAAAGAAAAAGTAGCAGTACAAAGGACAACGAAGACGACTGCAACTGAAACATAAAGACACAACGACGTACACACAATGCAAAAAGTATCTATGACAGACAATGGCGTTTTTATACCCCATAACACCATTGTACTCCAAGAGATTTAATCAAGCAAGGATAAATGTACAAACCGTAGAAATGCAACTGTAAACCATTAATTTTATTTTTCAAATGTGCACTCGTTCGCACAAAACTATCACGACAACATGAAACGAAGGACAACTATCCTCTTTCTACCCACAAATCTAGAAATCCTTGCAAATACGCGCTCTCGCAAGAGGGTTTGGCAGTGCTAAGAATCAACTGCTAACAACAACAAAACGATTTGCAAGGATTTTTTTGTTCCATCCTTTCGAAAAAGAAAATGGTGGTGTTAGTTGGTGAGCGGTCGATAAATCCTTCCTTCTTAATGCAGCGTGTGAGAGGGTGAATACACACATACACACAAAGGTACGCATGACATCGGCAAATCTAATCAAACATTAGAGTAGAACATTATAGAACAAGATCTGCACACGCACATGAGCCACTGACATGTGTCCTACACACCACCATCGTAGCGCTAGCAAAGCCACCATTCAATGCACATTGAGCCAAATTGCAAAAAAGAAGCAGGACAACAAAAAAAAGTTGTAAGGAGATGAGGAGAAAATGCGTCGTGTGTGTCTCTCTGACTTAGGGTTAAATTATTGGGTTTAATTTGATTTCAGCTCAATTAAATACGAAATATAATTTAGAATTACTATTTCCATTCGTCACAAGGAATGCTAGTGTGCTCGAGGGTTCATTCGTTTATCCTTTTACCTTAATGTTTCCTAGAATCAAGGGGAATACGTAGACGATTCCGTTTGGTAACTAATTAAAGTCGAGCATACAATTTACGCGCGCTGCAGACCTATTTATTTGCTGAGCCTTGTATCCTACTCGTATATACTTTTGCGCCTTTGTGCTTTGCTGCTGCGACACAAAGGATAAACGTGTTTTTTTTGCTTTTAATTTGTGCATTTGCAAGTCCTTATTTGCATTTAGCGTTGGTACACGCATTAACCTGCCTCAATACAGACATGTGATGGCGCCGCTTCGGCTTTTTTAAAACACCTTGTGCAACTTGTTTGGCGCGGAGAAATATTTTTACCCTGCGGCTTCAAGCAGAATGTGGGGCAAGTTGCATCTGCCTGTGATTATAGGAGATACGACGTTTGTAGTTCACTTTCACCATCAACTTGCTTTGTAGTTACACTATGTTCGAGGAAGTTAAAAATAAAAAAAAGTTGTAAAAACAGGAAGGGTTTCATGCATTGACATGAAGACATGTTGAGTAACAACAACTTCAAAGGATGGAAAGACTTACAGGTAATGTTTCGCTGTACCACTGTAGGGATCAAAGGAATTACGATTCTTAAGAAAATGCTTTTTCCTTCGTTTAAGATTCCAATAGGAACGATAAACTTCTCTGTGGATAGAAATTAAGGAGACATTATACGGAAGAATGGGCTCGAATGTGGTAAAGTTGTTCCAATTAGGGGGTTGAATGCATCGCCTAACGAGATATCAAAGAGAACCAAGTCGGGTTCTATCCACTAAAAAAAAAAATATGTTGACGGCAGCCACTGAAATTTGGATGCTCAAAATCTAAAAGCGTTTGAATTCATGGACAGATTAAAAAATGAACGGGGGAATTTATGGTCCCAACTTCCATTCATCCTAGGGAGGTATATGCAACTGACCTGTATGCATTAGACCCATATAAGCTAAGTCTTAGCTTTCATATTGTCGTTTGAGGAGCTAGCTGCTTACAGTAAGACGATCATTCTCAATAGAATTTCCGGGCATTATGGCGTGTAATCTAGTTAGGCGTGGTTCACAATACCACGTTCTGGGTCTTTATTCACCCAGAACGCTTCTGCGGCTCATCCACTGTTCATTTATAGACACAGCTGAAGTTTTGACAGTACCATTAGAAGATTTCAATTCGGTACCAACGCCTTACTTGTTTACTTTCGATGGCTCTACAGCCCGGGGTGGACCTGGTGCTGAACCAAGAAGTTTCTTTCTCTAGCCAGCACAATCCCTTGTCAGCAGCTTCCAGTTGCATATGCTAAGTTTGTTGAGGTTATCCTTCACTTCGCAAGCCACCGGAGATTAGGCCTGGCTCTTATGCGTTGTCTATCTGCGAGTTTTGGTGTTCATTCGCTTCACATGACCTAGCGATCTTCATCAGATATATGTATTTATTTATTTATTTAGCTTAATTCAAGCAGAACTTAATAACTACACTAAAACTAGACTATTACTAAACACAACTTAAGACTAAGGCTAAGTACTTAAAAACTAAACTTAAAACCAAAACTAAAGTTATTAGGGCGGAGGAGTGGAAGTGGAATTCTGGAGGGCGTTTCTAAGTGCAAATCTGCTGCAGTGAAAATCAAAAGAGCTGTGCGGCGCCGTTGGCCAAACGTAGCATTCTAAACATTGGAAGATGGGTATAGACCTCAGGAGGCGTGGGTTAGTGTTAAGGGAGATCATTTGGAGCAGATTAGGGCAGTCGATGTTTCCTGCTAACAGCTGATGTACAAAGAGTATGTCAGCAATTTCTCGACGTATGTCAAGTGGCTGTACGTTAATTGATTTCAAACGTTTCTCATAGGGGGGTAAGTTATGCCTGTCAGACCAAGGAAGACCGCGAAGAGCAAAACGGATGAACCTGCGTTGAACAGCCTCTATTCGAAGGGAATGTGTATCATGATAGGGGGACCATACTTGGCTAGCATATTCGAGGATTGGCCGAACAAATGTGAAGTAAAGAGATTTCGTGACGTAGGGGTTCGAGAATTCTTTAGACCAGCGTTTTACGAAACCGAGCGCAGAGTTGGCTCTGCTAATAATGTTGTCAATATGGCAGCGGAAATTTAGTTTTCTGTCGCAGATAACACCCAAATCGCGTAATAAAGTTACAGAAGGGACGAGCTCGTCAGAGATGAAATAGGATCTAGGGGCTGGAAGACGCTTTCGGGAATATGTAATAGCTTGACATTTGTTGACGTTGAGCTCAAGAAAATTTTGTTGACACCAGGTTGAAAAGTTGTTCAAGTCAGCTTGAAGTGGGCATGAGTCGGCGGGGTTTAATATGTGCCTGAAGATTTTCATGTCATCAGCGTAGATGGATAGATAAGAGTCTTTGATGATGAAGTCAACGTCGTTAATTGACTATGTAGCTGAACAGTTCATAGTTTAATCTTCTTGTGTTTCAATACAGACAGGACCTTAAACGGTACAGGAATTTGTTTCTCATCCGACTTTGATAACGTCCACTCTTCTTCAGCATTCAACAGGACTGGAATGTTGAGGGTTTTATACCTACCTATATACAGTATCTTAGTTCCTCTTGACAGGGCCTTGCTACCATTTAGTTGGCTTCTTTGTCGAAAGAAACAGCGGTTGGTAGGAATCTACATTTTATTTCTGCTATTCTATTCTGTTCTTAAGTAGAAAGGTAGTGAAGGTCTCAGTGGCGTTTTTTCTGATTTTGATAGAGCAACGAGCGCTCTCTATCATCATCTTGCATAGACGAATAAGTTCATCCCTATACGAAGCAATAAACTGTAGCTTCTTTCCATTCGTGTAAAACATATAACACGCAAAACATATGATTCTACTATGGCATTCCCGTCTTTTTTCCCAGGCTCCAGTTTAAGGAGCTTGGCCACGCCCAATTTTTTGGGGCTTTTTTTAGGTTTTAAACCATGGGTAGATGGTCGATTGAAACCTCGCACACACGTTGCTGACATTTCACTTTTTGGAAGTTCTGATGTCCTTAGAATGATTGACAAATGATCTGTCATTTTATTGTCTTCGTTTTTCTCTTCTGTCGGTTAGTTAAATGGCGAACGTTCAAGGCCTAAATTTACTTCTGACAACAAGCCCGTGCCTGATCAAACGACGCTTTTGTTAGTTCTAGCAGCATCTGTAGTAGATGTCACAGGTTTTAAGGTTTTTTCTTAAGACCGGTCCATTACATGTCACTTTATGGACATCGGTTGTGTCTGCTTTATAGCAATTGAGGATGTCCGTTAATTCATTGGCTTGTCTGAATATTCCACTTTCTTATCCTAAAATCGTTGTAAGTATAGTAATTATCATTATCCGAGTCTTGTGGTTGTTTCGTAACCAGTTCTTACTTGCACCTATAAGTGTTTTCCTGAAAATTTTTGATCTCGAGATTTTGATCAAACTTGATGATATTGAAAGCAACTTAATAAAGTGTTTCCCTCAATTCTGTCTGTCTGTCTGCATGTATGTATGTATGGACGACTACAGATATATCAGTGTGGTCTTTAGGGTCACAATTCAAGGCAAAATCGAAATTTTTAATCTAATCCTTAAACCACCACTAACCATGTGAAAAATCGATTTTCTCGTAAGCGGCTCCAACGATTTTGTTAAACTTTTGTATTTGAGCTACAGCGGACATATGCTAACAGATGGCGTACCATGTTTTCGACAGAAATTCGTATAACGGTACTTCCCTTATTAACCAGTTTTTGAAAATTTACTATTTCTTGGCTATGATTCAGCCGATTTTGTTCGAAACCAATATGTAAGCAGTTTAAAAGATTTTGGCGCACAAAGTTTTGAAAAATTGTCAAATTACTTTTTTTTATTGTTATTAACGGTTTAAACAAAAAACATTTTAACGAATTTATTTAAATTTCAAATGTAAGTAAAGTCATGCGCTTATTTTTTCTTTGGGAGGGCCAGATCTTTAGTTGATGCCTGCAGTATTCGAGCAACAAATAACTGGGTAAGACGATGCCAGTAATCTCATTAGCAGATGCAAACGCAGTAAGAGTCTCTTTCTTCAAGAACCCTGACTCAGTCTTGAAAATCCCTACAGATCTTAGATTCCAATAATCCATTGATGGTGTGACATCATTTGGAAATTGTTAGCATCCAATGTGATATGTGAAAATGTTTACATAAATCTCAAAATATTAAGAGGTGAAAATCCCTGTAAATCACTTGATTCAAGCATCCATCAACCCTTGCATCTTTTGCGCGTCTTAATTGCCAAAGCACCATCCTCACCGGGTTTACTACGTAAACAAATGGATTCCATTGCCCTTTGAACGTAATTCCACCGAATTTTCGTGTGCGTTGTTTTATTCCTCTTGTGTAGTATTTCCTTGTTTCCCCGAGAAATTGGATCCTACTCACGAAACACGTAGTAAATGTATGAGTGGGTGTCCGTCGCCATCGTCGTCGTCGTCGTCTTTTCATTCAACAAGCGAGCCGCCCTAACAACCTCCCACTCGCTCACTCAGCACTCATTCATTCATTCGATTTGCTCCATATTTCGTAGTCCTATTTATGGGTATGTTCTCCTCTTTCCAGGGCTTTTTTTTTTTACTACGACGACACGATATCGTAGTAGACTTGAACTTGACTCCATGGCCATAAAAGCCCCACACCCACTTAACCCACCAACCTTCTATCAACATCCATGTATTGTTCCACAAAAAAAAAAAGAACGTTCCCATAAAGTAGGAGTAATTTCGATAATATACACACAGAGAAAGAGCGGAAGGAAGAGGAGCCGTGGGTTGGTATGAGAAGAGACAGGGTGGGCCTCTTCCGTATACCATATACGTAGGTGCACAGATTGTGTCCCTTAGTGCTTGCGCCCACTTCCTCCCTATTCCTACATGTCTATGTCCGAGAACAGCTCGTATCCTTGTTTGTTTTTGTTTTCGGTTATGTTTATACGTTTTTCGCTCTTTTCCTTTCACTTTTCGTTCCTCTGCTGCTGATACTGCTTCTGCTGCGGGCGGCGCGGCGGTAGCGCTTAGGCAAATACAAATTCCGAAGTAGACCGAAGTAGATGGGTGGCTTAACTTTATGTCGACCTCATTTGTCGGAGGTAATCGTTCCATCATATCTTTGTAGGGATCGTTGTTGTGTGTGCTTGTATGCGAGTGTTGGTCTATGTGTGTGTGTATGTTTGTCATGTGTAGACGAGGTTGATGGCTTTTTTTGCTCCATTTTTGTGTGCGAGGAACCCAAACAAACGATTTAGATTCGATGGGTATGTAGCGACACACGCATTAGCCCTCAAACAATGTAGGTCAATGGAAGTCGGTTGATTTGTTTTGAGGCTAGCGAGTGGGTGTAATCCTCAAGTCCTTGAAGGAAGTCTATGGGTGTTTTATGTGGGGGAGTGTATATTACTTGGAGTTTAAGGGAAATTTAAAATAAACAACGCAACAGACATTTATGCCATGGAGATAAGCTGCTTAAAATGGTTTTACAAAATGAAAATTTATAGGTTCTTGAGTAGATATCATCTAAATATGTAGGTGCATCGTTATTATGATAGCAAACTATATACGTACATAATTCACGTTCTTAAATCAGCTGGACTCATCTGCATAATAATAGCTTACAAAAATTCCTATTTGATTCAAACGCGGATTTTTTTTTCCTCTGCCTTCGATAGTTAAACACACCCATGTCTACCGGACAGTTATACCTGACAGAAAGGCCTGATTCCCATAGTGCAAATACATGCGCAGGTGTGTGTACTACTCCTTCATTTTTCGGGTCGCTGATTGTGGATGCTGACATGGAAAATCTTGTCCAAATCTCTATCTATACCTACGTATGGGTAGAATAATTGATCTAAACGTGAGAAACTTACTCGATGAGCACAACTTACGTATCACCCAACACGCCACCTTAAGGTGAAGTCATTGGAGATAGCCATACACGAGGTTGTTTCAGAAATCGAGAAACGCCTTCACTACAAAGAATTCACTCTGGCTGCTTTTATAGACATAAAAGGAGCGTTTAACAATGTGAAAATGGAGTCAATTAAAGCAGCTGTTACTGAACTTGGGGTAGAGATACAAAGATAATTGGATCGATGAAATGCTAAACAGCAGAGGAATTAACTCGGAAAGAGTGTCGTAAGGTGGGAGGTATTTGTCCTTTGCTATTGCATCTAGTCGTTAAAATATTTCTGGCGACTCTCAAATCCAAAAGAATAGAAGCAGGCATAAGCAGACGACGTAGTGATCATGATCGGTGGGAAATATCTGCCTACAATCTCAGTAACATTATGGAGTCTGCACTGAAAGAATTATTCTAATGGGCGGAACTAAACGGTCTAGTATTAAATCCAACAAAAACCGAACTGGTTCTGTTTACTAAAAGGAGGAGAATAGAAAAATTCGGCCTCTCTGAATCTCTCCTCAGAAGCCAAGCATCTAAGAACGATCCTCGAGTCGAAGCTCACATGGAAGAGAAACATAGAACAAAAAATGAAAAGGCCTTATGTGCTTTCTACGCGTGTAGGTAAATTGTTGGCAAACGATGGGGCTTGCGACCGCCTATAATCGATTGGATGTATACTGCGATCGTAAGAACCATACTTACCTATGGAACAATTGTATGGTGGAATGCAACAGACAAAGTTGGCTACCTCAATAATTTTATGAAGGTGCACAGATTAGTATGTGTTAGCAAAACAGGAGCACAGAGATCAACACCTGAGACAGGGTTGGAAATGATCCTCAATCTTCCTCCTCTGGATAAGTTCATGCGAAGTATCAAATCAAGTACATGATGATATGGACACGGCTCTATATTTCAAAGATATAGATCAAGTGATCTCGATAGAACAACAGACTATGTCATATCTTACATAGACTTTTACAAGAAATACCCCATTATTTTCCCCAGTAGACAGGAGTGGGAATCCAACGCAGTGACCAGTGTACAAGACTTTCAGTTTTACACTGACTAACTAAACCCATCTAGGGTCACAATCTTTGTGGGCAATCAAGCCGCACTCAAAGCACTGGACAGTGTGATAATCAAATCGAAAACAGTCTTCGCATGCCGACAAACTATAAACAAATTATGCAATACCCATGAAGAGAACGAAGCATCAGACGAACTAGCATGGAAAGGGTCAGCATTAAATGAGGAATTCACCCAGGCATCGATAGATATCCATATAGGTGTACTGAAAAGAAAAATAGACCTTAAAGTAAGAGAAAAGATCAACACCTCCTGGGCATCCATAGGAGACTGTGTTGAAAAAGGACCAAAAGCCTTTTGTCAATGAACAAAAAAGAAACCAGCATCATATCATGATGGGTGTACTAACTGGGCATTGCCTGATTGGTGCAATAGCAGACGGTCTGGGCATCAACTCACCTAATCTCACTGCAGAAGCTGTCATGATACAGAAGCAATCGAAACTATCAAACATTTACTGTGTCATTGTCTCAATCTTCAAACTCATCGCTTCCGCTATTTTTGAAACAAACTTTTTGAAGAACTGGAGGATCTGGCGTAAGTCCCACTCTGGAACATATTATGTTTCGTCAAGAGTACAGGTTGATTTAAGACCAACCGAGAGGCAACCAGTTTGGAGATGGTACCACAATTCATAGGGAATCACAGTGGACAAAAATAAAAAAAATGATATTGTTACTTTTCGAAAACTATGATTGGGCGGTGCACAGTATAATGCATTCGTATAAATCACCTGGACTCTATGGAATTTTCCCTATGGAACTGCAGGAGGTCTTGGTAATACTGAGCTGGCTCCACTCAATCGTTCAGAGTTGTAGAATCTTTGGATATACCCCCAGTTCCTGGAGGAGGGTCAAAGTCGTGTTCATGCCGAAAGCCGGTAAGACCTCCCATACATCCTCTAAGGAATTCCGTCCAATCAGCTTTTCCTCATTTCTCTTAAAGACGCTGGAAAGACTGATTGACGACTTTGTACGAAATAATCTCATATCGAAATAATGATGCGTATCGTAATGGAAAATCGTTAGAGACTGCCTTTCATTCGCTGGTAGGAACCATTGAGAGTTCTTTTGAAAACAAGGATTTCACAATGGTATTTTTCCTTGACATTGCGGAAGCTTTCAACAGTATTAAAACAGAGGCTATAATTGCTGCACTTCTCAGCATGAAGGTTGGTGGCTGCCTTTGCTGTTGGATCGAGCAAATGTTAAAAAGCGGGTTCATCCATGCTGAGCAGGGGTGCTGTCTAACAAAAAGGTCAGTTTACAGACTTTAGTCCTCAAGGGCGGAGTATTATCGCCACTATTATGAATTTTAAAATCTTAAAGAAAGTGGAATACAGTGTTATAGCCTCTGCAGACGACATTGCCATATTCATATTGGGAAATTTCCCTCTTACGATGTGGTGGAATCAGCTGTTGAAAACTCTTAAAGTGGACTGACAAGGTTGGTCTTTCAGTTAACGCCGACAAGACCGAACTGGTTTTATTCACAAGAAGATATAAGGTACCATATATTATCCCTCCAAAGCTAAATGGTACCGAATTAGGCCGTGAGTATATGCGATTCCAGTAATCCGAATAATCGATAGTCGGAATAAGGTCTTGCCTTTAATAGTTCAGATTATGGAGACTGCTACTTGTTGCATTATTAGAAAATATGAAATTTGTTTGTGGACGAATGGAACTTTTAAATCCGTTTCACATAATAAAATTAATTCTTATACGGAAATAGTCTGTTCACTAAGTACTAAGACCAAGGTAAACAATTTCAATATCTGACTGAACTTGACCTTGGAAGAGCGGCAAAGAAAACAACATAACCCCCCGTCTAACTGAAAATTCCCTCATAAAATACCTTTTAACACCTACGGGTGTGCAACAATTTCCTGGCGGGAAAAATAGGGGTGAACTTGAATTAAGCTCAAACGTATTTTCGCTTGGGTACGGTCTCTGCGGTAATCGCTCCCCAAGTCCATTGCGAGCAAACAAACACACACATTCACGGGCAATATTTGACACCCTATTTATCGGTACATCCCTTTTACACGTAGTCATAGGCAAAGGAGTTGAGATTCTTCCAGTCCATTGAATTATTACCACCATAATCGTCGCCACCAGTTTCATCATCATTACCTCCACCAAATTTCCCGGAAAGTGAAGAGAATCTATAACACGAAGAGAGAGAGAGCATAATAGAGCTTAAGTTAAGTAACCCCTCGAAGATATCTAGTCAGACACAACAAGTTAATCGCGGTACAGTATGATTTGGAAGGAATCATCATCCTCTACTCCCCCGTTGTCGCCGTCACCATCGTCGTAAAATTAATGCAAAACCCTCGGAGAAAGTAACCAGCCCTAACCCCAATAAACACAAACGGTTACATTTTGCGTTTTATTATGATGTGTATCATCAACCCTAATCTTTGGGAAGCTGGAAACGTTTTAAGATGGTCCCTCCTCAGGGAAGACTGGGTGTCTCGTCGATAACCCCTGGCGCGTCGTAAATGTATTTTTCCAGCCGCCTCATGACCCTAGTAGCACCACCGGTAGCAAAAGACATAACGACAAGGGTGATGCGTTGATGCCGTAAAATTGTTTTTACCCCACCGGAAGAGGGTGGTGGTGGCGGTTGTTGCCTCGTCACCTTAACCTTGAAAATTTCGATTGCACAGATTCATCAGAAAATACGGCCTATGGGGGTTATGAAAAGTGATGGTGTTGGTGGGTACCCTTCCGTGATTAATTATACCAAAGGGGGAGGGAGATTTGGGGTGATTCGACTTCAAAAAAAGATACTTTTCCGTCAAGGTCAAGGGCATAGAATCCTCCTGCAAGCATGATATCCGTCTGTGTTGTATCTCGAAAGGGTTAACCACGATATCCGTTTTGGGACAATGAACCCAAACAGCAAACGGCCTCCCCTTTACATAACCTTTTTCCGGTTTCCTCTTCGTTTGTTTTTGTTGTGTTAAACAATCCAAACTACCTAGGGACCGTTGTGCCAAAAATCCATTTTTGGACATAAACACATAACCACGCCACACAACAGAATGCGGCTCCCTAAAAAATTGTTTTTATGGAGACCGGGCCCTCCCAGATATACATGGTAAGTTTCTGCAGCCCCAGAAGCTCCCCAAAGAGGGAAGGAAGATACCAATAAAAGGCGGGAGTCGAGAAACGAGGCAAAAAAAAAAGAAGAAAATTTGGGGAACCTAACAGCTGGAAATTTGTATTTCGGGTGGGCACAGAAAATCGGAGTTAGTGTAGGTCGGTTCTGTTATGTCTGGCGATGAGGTTCTTCCTCCGGCGTGCCATCAACATAAACACCGTCATCATCTTCATCATCATCATCACCATCGTCGTAGTCGTAGTCGTTGAAGTCGTCGTCATTGGTGTGCGCGCGGTAGGGTCTGTTGAAGACAAATGAAAGGATGATGCCGACTACGACGACGATGGCGAAAGGAATAATTGAACCTACACTCGTGAGCCAGTTCGTGTTTTATATCATTCTACGGTTTTATGTTTGGCATGCATGGTGGTTGTGTGCGAGAAGGATATTTTTATAACAAATGGTTATACAGCAAGGAATGTAACAACAGTTAATACCACACTGGGTTTCCCCCCGGATGTGAGATGTTATTGTGAATTGAGCAGATGTGCGGTGTGGTGGTAAACTCGTTTGCCCTCAGAATCGACTTTTTTTATGTTTTAATGCATTTTTTCGGGATTCTTCTTCACGTTTTTAATGGCAGCTCTCTGGCAAAGAACGTGTTTGGTGGTTAACAAATGTATTTAGTATAACAGAGTTTACACATTAATCATCGCAAATGATGAATTCGATTCAGTGAACTTGTATGTGCAGTCACGTCATTGAAAGGTGAGGTCGAACCTGATGTAGTCGGAGCGAATTCACCACATCAGTTGCCGGTGAGAAGGTGGTTGGGATAAAATGTTCTACCTAAATATGTAAGTTGGAAAGCAGAGGTTCCGAAACTTGTTTTTTCGCGACCCAGAAATCTGATACCCATTGCCTTGGACACGCAACCCAGCTACCCACACCTATAAACTGTCATAAACATACAGGGTGATGTATTTAAATTGAGACACCACTACTCTAGAAAACTAAAAATTAAGGCGATGAGAACTTTCTGGGCGGATTACATACGCCTCTACAATGCGCTTAGTGATAAAGTAAAGTAAAGATTGAAGCTAAATTGACTGATGGTTGGCGCCTGTCGTCCATTTTAACAACGTCCTCATTCCAGTATGGGACTACTGACCCACGCAGGCGCCAGACGTATTCGCCGACATGAAATTTCAGAAACAAAAGTGGTCGTTAGTAGAGTTAGGTTATTCATATGGATATTTCTGTTTTATTCATCCCTGACCAAAAGAATTAACGAACAAATGGAAAAAATCAGAAGGAGGGGTATTTACTATGAAGCGTTGTTGTTGGTCTCTTGTCATTCGAGCTAATTTCGACAACTCAGAGGACAGTTTTTGTTTTTAATATTTGTATGTCTTTTAAAGTTTATTAACCCAATGGAAAGGGTATTGAACAGAACTAAAAATTAGAGAGGAAAAGTGGTAGCCCTGCGTGTTTCGGGTTATTGATTTCAACCGCTCCTAATCTGTAGAAACAGACGCTGTTCGCAAATGCTCATTTTCGGTCAGACGCTGCGGATGGGATCATGGATTGATGAATATGTAGGTATTCATTTGTGTATGTATGTACGTACATACACATTCGTTACAGGACGTCTATCGATATCGGTTGAAGCAGCTTGAGCCACCATTAGTCTAAACTTTTTGTAATACCTAACATAGGTATAAACATATAACTCAAGCAAATTTGGTTAGGTGTAACAATCTGACCTGTTGGCTGGCATAAAAATACGAGGGATAGTGGTACTCAAATCCAAGGATGTTTTTGGGCGTGGTCTTGTACACTCGCAATCGGTCTCGCACAGTCTTGCTCTTCTCGCACAATACTGCGGTTGTTGGCTCAGTTATACATCGATCTACTTGATCCGTTGGTACTTCCAGGTCATCACTGTTTCGTTTTGCATAGATTTGTTGTGTTTTTCTCTATTAATTGCAATATTTAGTCAGATACATATTAAGTGGTCCGCTGTCCGTTTCTCAGGGCGTACTGCAAGCGTACCCCTTTTAATATATCCTAGAGAAGAACATGTGCAAAGAAAGTGAAATGAAGTTTCCTCTTCTTTCTCCTCGTCTCTACAGCTTCTGCAGAAATAATTGCTTGGAATGCCCAGTCTCTGAACGCCGATGAAGCAGTGTCAAGTGGTCATCACTTTGTGGGTTTGAAAATGGTAACTCTATAATATCTTGGCAATACTTTCGAAAATCTATGGTTGACCATGTTTGCCTAGCAGTATTTCATTAAGATGTGTCCACTAGGGTTTCTCATATTCCGGAGTTTTCAAGATCGCAGTATGTAAAAATACGTAAATGTTACACAAAATACAAAATCAAATAGTACTCATATTTCATTATTTTAATCATCAGGACAGTTTACAAAATATAATTGTAATATTTGAGATTAAAGTATTTGTTCAAATTTTCATTATTGATTGAAAGACAATGGTCCTCAATGAGATGCTCTTAGACCAACATTGTGATACCATTATGGAGTAAAGATTTCGAACCCTATCTACTCCTTTTGATGAAGTCATCGATTTTGAAATTGAAGGTTTTGCTTAAAGCGCTCAGATTATTGAAAAGTATTCTCTTACACTACTCATTCTGACATGGGCAGAGAAGAGCATGCTCCCCTTCTCCTCGTTCCTGCAATTTCTTTGCATTCAACGACGATATTTGTGAGTTTCAAAATGTTATCTCTACGTTATCTCTACCTTAGAAGTATCTTTGACCTTTTAAGGTATAAAATTGGATGTAGTATTATTCTAGCAGTTTTGCAGTTTTTGGTTTAATTTTTTCGCTTTTCCCACTCTATAAGCGTGAGTCATGTTACTTAACTGATGACATTATCTATTCACCTGCGTACCGAGTGAACCTTGTCGACATCGCAATGACCAGGTATCCAGCAGAGCATGGGTATTATGTATCATTATAACTTATGTTATACATAACTTGAATTATTTTAAATTTGAACGTTAACAAATAAAGCTACCAAGGCTTTCAGAAAAGAATAGTACTAAATACTTTTCACACCAGTTTCGAGAGATTCTATATAACCATTTTATCTCTATCTTATACGTTTGAACTGTTTTCTCCGATTTTTTTCACGGGATCCCGTGGTTGCTTTCCCGATATTATGAGTCGTGCATATTATTACGGTATCCCCACATTCCGTTCGAGAAATCCTAGCACGCTCTAAAACAGTATTTGCCCGTAGCAATAACTTTGTTATGTGTTTTACGCATGTATTTACCTTTTGTAGTGGGCCCCGTGCGCTATCACTAAGCGGGAGGTTCAAGGTTAGAATCCAAGAAAACAAACAAAAAAGATTTCTCACGGTCCGACCTCTCGCGAACGTATGACAAACATCCGAGAGTAAACATTGTAATGAGAAGCTTCTCTCAACCGGAAAATTGTCCTTCGGAAACGGACTAAAACTGCAGGTCCTAGAAATTCGTGAGGCGCTCAGCACGAATGGCTGGGAGAAGCTAGGCCAGACCCTGCATTGGGCCGTTAGCACCAAAATATTTATTAAAAAAAAAAAAAAGTGAATTAGAATTTAGATGCAAAATATTTACAATTGAAAAAAAGTTTTTAGTTTTCTTTACATAGGTGTATTAAGTTTTAAGTTCAGGTTTTTTTAAAGGCACAAAAAATTAACTTAACTTATGGAAGAGTAGTCAGTCTGTCTAACGCTTCCATCTTTTTTACACTCCTAAATCAAGTACCGCGAAACAAAATTCGGCTATGCAGATAGTATTCAGTGCTAAAGGTACACAGGTTTTTATCAACAAAGACTTTGTGCGGTCTATCTCAAGACCCACTAGAAACTATATGAAATTTGATGAAATTAATTTTGTTGATTTGATTTTATGCGCAGATAACTTATCAACATTTCGTGAAGTGGGGATAAGATTTGGCAGATATTATCAACCTCTTCAAATGATCCATGTAACTCGTCTAACTCAAGAACTATGAACGGATTTTCATCAAATTTAATTTGATAATTTGGACTAGTATGTAGATGGTCCGATTTAAAAAAAACATCAACATCGATTGAAGTGGAGATAACATATGTGGAATGACATTCAAAAAATGTTCACAAATTATATTTTTTTTATTAAATTTGGTTTCTTGGTTTCTGGTTTGGTTAAGATTTTTGGGTGGTGTTTTAAAAAGTAATGAAATAATTTACTTTAATATCATAGTTCCTAGTACAGAAACCAATGAATTTTATGGAATTTGGTTTCTCCTGGTATGTATCAGATGCAGAGAATTTAGAATTTGGAGATGTGATTCATATTTATTTTCTAAAATAATCCATCTAGCACATGGTAGTGCTGGCTTATGATGGCCCATGATTCTTTTTTTGTGACAATTGCACACAATTTATAACCCAATTGCAAAATGTTGCTTCCCCTCCCTTTGAAATAAAGTTGTTTATCCTGTGTCTCTGTCATGAATTGTAGACCTTGGAATTTCATAGCTTTGACGGTTGGTTTAAAGTATGTATAAAGTTTTGTTTCAAATGACATGTATGATTTTATTTTTTTTTCTACCTAGTAACTTTATCGATCTACTAACTGCCCTTTCTGGGTCTCATGAACTATCTCAGTTGTTTGACCTCTCATCTTCAGATCATTGAAAATTATGGAGAAATTGTTTAGACCCTTAAAAATTGAGATAGTAAAGAGAAAATTATAACAAATCTTCTGGCACAAACAGTTTCTGAAACAAATTTAAAAGTCACCCTACAATTTCTTACCTCGCCTCTATCCGATTCTGATAATTTGCAGGTGGACTTATGTCCGATTGAACTCATAACCCTATGCGAAAAATAATTCAAATATGTTTTAAACCTCTCCCCAAATCTTACCCCCACTCCGTTCAGTTCTGATGATTTTCATGTAAAACTAGCATTTTGGCCAAATTTCACCGAAATCCATTTAAAAAAGATTTTTGAAACTCTGCACCCCACATCAGTCGCACTTGATCCGATTTTGACAGTTTTAGATGAAATAATTACGTATCCATACACACAAATCAAATTTCGTTAAATAGTTATTGAGTGAACCGTGGGAAAACAAACATATGGACAGATATGAAACAAAAAATGTTTGATTGAGCTAACCCTTTCAAATGTGATCAAAGGTTTCGTGTTTTCTGCAGATTAACGAAAAAGCAAAATGGGGATATAGTTAAAATAATGGTATCTTTTTTAGTTCGTGAAAATTTCGTGGTGAGTAATGCATTTCTTCAGAAATTAGAAAGAGAACCTTAGAAGAAAGAATGTAGTTGCACTGTTCACTCGAAAGACCAATTTTTCATATCTTGACTTGATGCATATTCCGCGTTTTTCTCCCACGGAAGTTTCCCACTATTGTGGACTTTATGTGTGAAATTGGAACGTGGGACTTTCTGTCATCATTATCGATGAAGTCACTATAACGTGGCACCCAAAATAATTTGAAAACTTTCCTGCTTGCCGTGAGTTCCAAGTTCCTAGCGCCAGTGTTAGAGTATTTTCGATTTTGTAGTTATCATTGCCAGTAACTTAATTGGTGTTCGGCTATTTACACAAATTAAGTAGAAGTACTCGTATGTATGATCAACACCTTTTCTCATTAATCAGCTTTAACTCCCTATTGGAATACACTGCACGGGTCTAGTAATAGTATGGATAAAGAAATACCTAGTGTATCTGGTACCTGTTCCTTTCTCATCTTTGTCTATGTCTGCTAACTAACGAATAAATTTATTTCACTCTTTCTCCTTCATTTAATTTTTAATTAGGAAATTACCTTCTATCTAGCTCATAAACGCGCAGATAATTTGATTGGACAGACAGCTGTTCCATTCCTTGAATAACTGTTATATGATTATTGAAAAATGCAATTATGGCTTAACTGGCAGTTAAATACTGAGTGTATATCTGACAATTGAAAAAGCAACGAATAAAATGATTTTGGTGGACTAAAAACAACATCGGCTGATGTCTATTCCTCCTTGCTTGGTATTCCTGCAAGGTTTTACTCAATTTTTGCTAATATTTCATCCACAATTAGACAGTAGTTGTTGACTGACGCCTTCTTTTTTGTAGTAGTCTAGCTTATGACGAATGCCTTTTAGCATTTCTAGTACACATTAGTGTCAGATTGAGTTATAACATTGTAGGTGAGCGGTACCTTATTCTTCTTCTCCTTTTATTTTGGGAGAAATATCGTTCTTTCCACCAATCTCGGTAGTATGAACTGCTATTATTCCCTTCGAAATACTTAGCTGACTTGTAGGGATTGAAAGTTATTTTTCGATCTTAACCAACAATTTTTCAAAAAAAAAAAAAAACGTGCCAGCAAGAAAAGAAGAAAGGAGAGCTTTGCATATGTCTCTATAAAGTGTTGTGTTTTGAATATTTTTCCTTCCGAAATTAAGCTCCCCTCCCATGATCGCACTTTATTCCTTTTTTGAAGCACTATATTTACAGAATTTTCAAAGGGGACAAATACATGACATTGCTCTTCTCAAGTTGCCAGTTGGTGTCAGTTAATCTGATTTGATTCGACGCTATTAACACTGGTCGTAAAATGTTACATCTGCAAGATCACTGTCGTATGGAGTTTGCATTCACTCATATTCTCCCTGTATAGGCAGGTGTCCTTCTTTAGAATGAACCCACTATCAGTGTCTTACCGGGACAGATCTGCTTTTGCTTGGTTGAAAATTCCATAAAAGCAAACAGAATTAGATGCTCTGTGCCCAACTACATATTTGGATCCAACTGTACCCGCTGAAAGTTGAATGCTCTACATTTCGTGTTTCATTCCATTTCCACATCCTCCTGCACTCCTTCGACACACCAAAACAATAATAATAAAAAAAAATTAAAATAAATTTAAGCATCGCCCTTACTAACCCAAATCCCCGCCAGTTGTCCCATAAATTGTATTCACATCCCCAATTTCTCTCTCTCTCTCTTTCTCTCTCTTAATATTACTCACATTTGATGACATTGAATTTCCTGAGAAAAATCGATTTTCGAAATCCCGCCTAAAAATAATTAAACACGGGAAAAGCCATTTTCCAGAAAATCCTCTACTAAAAGTGTCACCATTAACCATTACCATAAGGATGTGAGAAAGAAGAAAACAGCACACACACGAACAGGCACCGTACAAGTAATTACTTCCGAATGTGAGGTACGTACACTTTCCAAAGCAAGATCAATGTCCTTTGGAGCGTGTACGCTACGGAAGACCTTCAAGTGAAAGATGGGCAACTGCGGTGGTTTATTTTTAACGCAAATGCATCCATCTGTCTATTCGTTCCTTAATTTAGTTTCTTTTCGTTTTTATTTAACGACGACACACGACGCGCGGCGGCAATTTCTTTCAAATGAAGTCAGCACACGCATTCCTAGCCCCCAACGAAGTTTACTTTTGGATGTTCTTGGGACACATGGAGACTATTTTTAAACACCCACAGAATGGATATCGTGTGTGTATGCGCTGGTACAGAGGGATAGGTTCTGGAGGATGAGACTAGCATCGGTGGGCTATGTCATTGCTGCAACAGTTGTGCGTAGATATTCTATTTTTGGGCAATTGGAAAACCGAAGCAAGTTGTTGCTGAGTGAGTAGTTAATGAGGAGAATGGTGTTTTAGGCCTTTACAATGAAAGGACAAGTCTTAGAAGACTCGTTATTAATGCTTACACACTCGTACCTACTTTCGACATAATTGTCTGTGGTCTATTTTCTTGTCAGTAGCCTCTCATTGAAAGCTATTGCGGCAATAGCTTTTTTTCTTCATCGCTGAATTTTCTATTTCTAAAACGTCTCCACTCAAAATACCGCGTCCAAATTTAAAAAAAATTACAAACATTCAAAGGAAGTTAAGTGACTTAAATCGATAAAGCCTTGCGTAATTTTGTGGCTGAAACTTTTAGGTGCCCTTATTTACTTACAGCTTAGGTATACTAGGGCATGACGTTCTTCGATTCTAATGTCAGTGCCTTCAGTAGAATATATCAAATCAAAATCCAAACAATGTGACTTTAACATCCCTAAAGTGAGGTATGCACAACTGCAACCATGTGACAGCATCAGAATCTAGAAGAGCCAAAAGAGCGCGTATTGGATATACAGCAGCGCTTAACTAAATGTATATACAATTGCGTCATAGAATCCATCAGTTTCTACAGAATAGTAGTATGGTGGCTAACGAATGCACAACAAATGGCCTAGTGGGGGTTATTGGTACATAAGCATCGGCACCAACCGCGGTTATTGAAGTGATACTAAACATACTTAGCCTCTATGCCATAAAGCTCAGAATTCTCTGCACTTCGACGAAGACGATTACCCATCGTTAGTAAAGCAGTCGACAGTAAAGCAGTCATAAGCCCCATTACAAACGCCGCATCAAAATAGCTTTTCCCAGTCACTACAAAGGATACGAAAGTGTAAGGGTCGGGAAGCAGGACCAGGTCATTACAAAAGGCCTTCCATTGACGGCTATAAAAACAGCCATACATGAGCTGACACCACAGAATTTTAACAAATATGTGCTGGACTGAATTAGCGACATGCATACCGAACACTAACATCAACCAACGAGCTCTTTGCTCCAGCAAAACAGTGAAGTTTGAAGTCGTGTTGACACATAATCTTAATAAATACGACTTCACACTTGGTCTGGCGAAAACAATGATCTGGACCATCTGTGAGGAGGAGTTGAAAGACGAAACGAACTTCTGCTGCCACTGCCATTACTGGAGTCATCAATGATACCAGGTCTAGCGAACTTCAGACAAATCGAAAACCCGTGTCTTTGAATTCGCCAGGTAAGAAAAGCGTTTTCTCGGTTATTTTTTGCTATACTTCTCTCCATACGATCCAAAACAATCTAATTCTTACAGTACTCAACAAGGGTCATACGGAACCGACAGGGTCCTAAGTAAGGAGCGGAAAGCTTGTCCTGTCCATCTAACCATGAATCAATCTGAATCAAGGTTCCTTCCTATTTGTCTCTTTGGCAAGGTTTGTTTTCATTGTGTTTCTGTTCTCAGGCTATTCAACCTCATACTAAACGTTTATTGCTATTTGAATGGAAATAAAATTTGTTTACCAAATTTGAATAGAAATATTGTCAAAACTGTCACAGTGCCCAATCTGACGCAAGTCCTTACTCATAGAATTCCCCAATTGCCCTCCAATTCCCACCGCAATTTTGTTCAAATATTTAAACCATTTGAAATTAAATATTTATCTATTTGTGTTTTATTTTCGTATTTCATCAAATGCATAACATACTCTCATACTCCCTCGATATATCCTTGCGCGCTTAATGCATGCACACACACTATACGACATCAACAACAAAAGACCATCATTGCGCTAGCGCACCGGGTAGAACGCCACCATTATGCTATCATATTTTCATCGAACACACATAATACGCATATCTATGCCGTTTCTCTCTCATCCTTTTCATCTGGGAATCTCTCCCCCTTATTTATTTTTCCTTCTGGTGGAAAATATGCAGCTGTTGTCATCTCTGCTGAACAACGTTGAAAGTGTCCAACATATAAAAACATTTGTTATATGTAATTTGAAGAGAAGTAACTGAACGGAACGAGGGATGGATAAGTGCATTAAGAATTAATTTCTAATAAAAAAAAAATGATTTAATTTTATAGTAATCCTGGCTTTTTTCATTCTGAAGAAGACTTTTTGATTTTCATGCTGGTAAAAGGATGTTCACTCTATCGAAATACCTACTTAGTAGTGTTGGGCACTATCGAATGAGTTCGACTATCGATAGTCAGCAACTGAATGACTTCAACTATCAAATGATTTCATCCATTCATTCAGAGAAATAAGTTTGGAATTTACAAGAACAAATATTCGCAATGTACTTACATTAATTTTGGAGAAAATTCTGGTATGTTGGAAGATCCATCTCGTAGAGAATTTAAGGGCCTAAAATTTCGGCCGAAATAATTTTATTTGTACAAAGCACCCTTTTTTTAAATATGTGCTCTCAAAAATAATTTCAAAATTTCAAAAAAATTCAGTAAACTGTTTCAAAACCTAAAATTTGGGTCGTATTAATTTGTTTTTTTTTTCGAGATATTCGCACTCAAAAACGATTTCCGCCTTGTAAAGTTGCAATTTTGGAGGCTTGCGTACTCACAATCTTCGAAAATTTCAAAAATTCGCATCCAAAAACTTTATTTGTACAATGCACCGTTTATGAGATATGAGATCTCGAAAAAAAAAAATTTTTCATTATTATCCTCGAGGTGAAGTTGGATATTTTGGAGGATTGCGTACTGACAATTTTCAAAAATTTTAAAAAAAACTTCCGGCATATATCTTGTAGGGTATTTTGAAACCTAAAATATCAGTCATAAATATTTTTTCTGTACGACGCACCGTTATCAAGGTATTCGCACGCGAAACGAAACGAAAATAATAATGGACACTAGTTTGACCCAACAATGAACGCATTTTAATAACTACCGATGAATGAATATCTCGCTACTTTTGAATAAGTCCATAGTTTTTATTCGATAGTTCTCATCGCGACTACTTAGTTCTCTGTTAGAAAAACAATTTTTTGTAGATTTTTTGTATGCATTTTTTTGCAAGATGACAGGTTTATATTTCTTATAAAATTGTATTTTTTTAATTTAATTTAATGTAAACAATGCGAAAACATATATGTCATATATATATATATCGTTTGTTTGTTCGATATATCGGACACATTAACTCAAATATACACTATACAGAGGCTGTATCGAAGTTACCTGGTATTGCATAGGATATCAGGATTATCCACTTACCACTTTTTCTCCATAGGACATCCTAAATTCCAAACACCTTTATTCTAAGTTAATCCCAATTTCTAATTTGTAGTCACGGCACAGATGATTGATCCTCGCCTCATTCACTAGTAAACCCATTGTATCTATAATACATAGCAGCATAACATATCATTATGATGCTGATTTTTCTAATAAGCTGCTATAAAAGTACAGTTTTACAAGTAGCTTCAAGAACATTGGTTCAGCAAAATTTTTGAACATTAAAGTTATGGATATTCGACTACATTTGACTTGGCTTTCATCTCCATTTGTCTAGTGGTTAGAATTCACTGTGGTATTAAAGAAATGTTATTGCTCAGGATTTTGATGCCAAATCAATAAACACAATTTCTTCTGAAAGAATCATTACGGCTACTAATGTTTTCGGAACACAATGCCGATATCAACACTATTGTCAACTGGGATACAAGAAACAGAGAGAGTTGCCTGAAAATTTCAGTGATAGGAAATCACTGAAATTAGAGAAGACTAGCTTAACACCATCGGGACTGATGTTTAATTGATTCAAGTGAAATCGCATGTCTATGGATCTTGCAAATTTAAGGCGTTGCATTTTTTAAGTCCATTCGCTTTTACCATTTCTGCCGATAGCTTCGTCCTTTTAGCTCTCTAAAGTCGGGCTTACAGATATCAAGTCATTCCATAAATAATGTGAGTTTTCGATAATCGAATATTCTCACTAAGCTTTTCAACTACAATTTTCCGCGAAGCAGCTTTTCTTCATTCGATGTTTAGAATTTAAATCGAATATTGTGTGAGATATTAACCATTAAAATGGAAATAACCAAAAGCATGGTCGCCATTTTTGGCTTTGGTAATATCATAAAGCAGCGGAAGTTACACGTGAAGTGGAGTGTATGACAAATATATGATACGTGAATGCCAAAAAGGGTTCACAACTTTCGAGGCTAGTTGACCTGGATAATAACGTACGGGTTAAACATTAGAAATGTGTTTAATTTCGGAAAATGGGTACAGCAAGATTTGAGCAAACAAAAACTAAAGCAACTAATAACAACGCTTTCTTTGTCGCTTTCTCGTTTAAATGTTGATCTGTTTCTGAACAAGATTGTGACTGGTGATGAGAAATGGGTTTAATGATAACATTTAGCGGCTGGATGTTTCAGATAAACTGTAGCAAGTTCCTAAGGTAGGTTTCCACCCAAAGCTTAAAGCTTTCTGTTTAGAGGAATTTGAGTGGTATCATCCATTTTGAGCTGCTTCCTCCTGACCAAACTATCACAGAGGAGTATTGTGGTCAACAATTAGACCGATTGAAGGCAGCTGTTGGAGAAAAATGGCTAACATTGCAAAACAATGCCAGGTCACATGTTACAAGAGAAACAATCCAGAAAATCCACAGCTTTGGTTGGGGAACTGTAAATCACCCAGCGTAGTTTCCTGACATTGCTCTTAGCGATCACCATTTTTCCAGGAACTTGCAAAATCAGACCCATGTCGAAAGTACTGGGTGCGTTTTTCACGTCTAAACCAGACGAATTTTATAAATTTGCCATAGAACATTTACCACTACATTATTTAATCTATCGACTTATTGGTAAACAATTTTTCCAAGTGCGTTTTGATGTCATCTTCGAAATTAAATTGCTTCCCATCCAAATTGTTTTGGAGAGAGCGGAAAAGATGGTAGTCGGAAGGCGCAACGTCTGTAGAGTACAGTGGGTGCTACATAACTTCCCAGCTAAATGAATTCAGCTTTTGTTTTGTCACAGAAGCTGTGTATGCTGCAGCGTTGTCGTGGTTGAAAATAACGCCATTCCTTTTCACTAACTCTGGCCGTTTTTCTTCCACTGTCTGCTTCAAATTATCGAGCTGAGAGCAATATTTAATGGCATTTATGATCTGACTGCGTGGAAGCAGCTCGAAGTACAGGACACTTCGCCAATCCCACCAAACACTCAACATGACCTTATTGGGATGCAAATCTTGTTTATTGATTCACCAGGAGCACACTATGACCTCTTGCGGCGAATATTGTTGTAAACCACCTATTTTTCGTCTTCCCCGTCTTTACAGGAGGAAGAGCCATCTCCACGAAGACTCACAGACCATTATGCGATCCAAAATGTTTCTTTCACTGAGTTCCTGAAGAACCCAAAGATCCACCTTTTCGACATTCTAAGCCTTTTTAGTCGCTACGAAACGGTTATATAGGCGATGTTAAACCGCTAGCAATCTGTCGTGTCGTTAAATGACTGTCAACCCTAATTGCAGTTAAGATTTGATCGTCCTCTTGCATAAGCAAGGTCTGTGTTTTTAGAACGAAAGCGTTCAAATCAATGTTGACAAATCTCCCGTTGTGCCTCTGTCGCTTTGACACCTTTTTTTTTCGGTTATCATGTCTCTGTAGCGCTCCCTGTTGACTGTAACGTTGTTGCCATCTTCATCTTCGAAGAAAAATGGGTACAACATAAACCACACCAAACAGTCACACGCTGAGGATGCATTCGCAATATTCTCGGCTGAGCGCATAGAACGAACACGACTCACCAATTTTCTTCATCAACTTGCGTACACCAAGCAATGCACAGTTAGTGCATTATTTCAACTGAAATTTCTTTTCAAAATTCGCACTTGTTTCAGCAGCACTTTAAAAATTTTCAATATTTCCCAACGTTGTCCAAGCGTAAATCGATTCATTTCGTAGCGCGGAGATATGACACTGTGTTTCTGTCAATTTTTTGAACGCAAAAAATCTGTCAGTGTCAAAATAACATGTAATTTAAAAATAAACCAGCAGATGGTCCCCCGGTTACATATAGGGGGTGTAGTGGTAACGTCGAGAATCATCCATTTATTTCGCAGGAAATATAATAATTAAAAAAATCAAGTCATTGCGAAAGTTTATGTCAGCTCTACTGCAAAGGCATAACACTGGCAGTAGAGTTATTATATGGCTGGGAATGCAAGCTGACCTCAGTGACGAAATCTGGAGGATGAATCATAAAGGCAACGACAATAAGAGGAAAAAACAAAATGCTACCTGGACGCCACCCTCGGAGATTAGTGAAACTTAATACCACCTGAGTTTCAAACCACTAACCAATCTTTCTTTCTTCCTCGCTCTGTTGTTCCAGATTACGTCGTGCAATTAATAACCCAATTAATTGCATTCAAAGGATTGCTCTCTAGGCGTAAGCTAATATTAAAGTAAAAGAAACGTACATACGTGAATCTTCTTACACCGCCGAGCACATTAACTATCAACTCAGCAAAAAATGATTTCACAGCTCCATATTTGATTTTTTAAATCGATATACGAGTAGTTCCTCACAACGGTCTTTGTCAAATGTTCTGAGTTCCTGATAAAGTTTTTCATTATGAACGTCTATGAACATGACAATAACTATTAAATAATCAGTAAACACTAACCACCTAGCATCATCCGATAGGGCATGCTCCAAATTCCTAAGTAATTACTGTACCTATTTTACAAATTTGTATTCACTCGATTTTAAGCATTTGCTGCAAAAATAAATTGCTATAAACCTTATTCACCTAAACATAAACTTTTGTTTAAAAATGTGCTAGTAAAAGCATTTGCTTGCTTTTATTCACATCAGCCATTGTGTGCGTACCGTGCTTAAGAAAGCAGATGTGTTTGCATAGATTCCATAGTCTGGTCCCATCGTCCAGCACCGTACTTGCGAATTTATTTAGTTGTACTTAGAAGGCCTTATTAAACGAAAATACTCAAAAGTCGTTAAATGTTAGCTCGGAGCAGGTTTAATTTTATCTTAAACTGTTCTTACTTTTACGGTAAGTACAACTCTTCAGTTTTTCCCGCACATCAATTCAAAATGGTTTTATTTATCCTGAATATTTCAATGGACGACTTTCCGTTATGAAAAGTCTAAAGTCAAGAGGCAAATGGATTACGTCGCATACACGCACCGCTTTCATTCAGCATATACAAATGGTATAAAGCAGATACATTCACCACGGTCATATAGCATAGGACAGCACCTGCAAATTCTTTCGTCAAATTTCAGACTACGGCTTGTGGATTAACTACTATAACATCACCTCGTACATCTACCACTTTGGGAGTGGTTATGAACTATGATATCTGCTTCTATTGTCATCTGTTGGACAGAATTGGTAGCAATAAAAATACATATTATATTATGAAAAAAGGTTGTTGAATATGCAATGTTTTATGAAAAATCATTTATTGCCCTCTACTTGTAAAATCTTGTACTTATTATATATTTTCGAACTTTTTTCCATTGCAGATTATTTACGGTACGGACGGTCAAGTCGTGCGTGCAGAATCACGTCGTGGACGTGGAAAGGGACGAGGTGCTAGTACTGGGGTAAGTTTATTCTTCTCAATTTTCATTTGTTTAAGGTGTAATTAAAAAAAAAAAAAAAACTTGCATTAAAAAAGCAGTAAAGCCGTGAAACTTGAAACAAATATATATGTATCGCGAAAACATAGATAAATTTGGTTTTTAAGACAAATCGATGGAAATCAACTTAACTTGGAATAATAAGAGTAATGGGGTTTCCTGTCTGACTTGCTGCTGTTATTGGGAGAAATATTTGCTGAAATTCATTGCTGCCAGCAATATCTTATGATGAAGCTGAAAAGCAACAAATATTACAATACGATGGCTGAAGATTGATGACTCGTATGTAAGCTCGCTCAATTCTTTTTTAATTTGCTCTTCTGATAGGTTCTGATAGGAATTCTGTCAGACAACCGTAGTACACAGTAAACAAATGGAGAGAGCTCATATCCGTTAAAATGTGATTTAAAATCTAACAAGACAATAAAATAGCTAAACTAGGACCTGTATGGGCTATTAGGGTCAAAATATCTGTTAAGAAGATGCTAAGTTGAAAATTTGCGGTGTCGATTTTAAATTTAAAGGAATTTCTTCTTTGCTAATTTACACCGAAAATGAGGTCACATTTCCTCTGTAAGTTCCTATAAGGTCAAGTATTGGTTTCGTGGAAATGTTCGGTGTCGAGATTTTGATCAAACTTGACTTTAGTATGATAGCTTGGTGGGGGGGAGCTGTGCATCTCGAAGAGTGCTTACACGGGAGCCTATTACTATGATATAGCAACTCAATAAAGTGGGTCCTTTAATTCTGTCTAACTGCAGCCGAAACGGCTTTGCGGATTTCCTTCAAACTTCATATCTGGGTTCGGTGGATTCACAATTCCTAAATGAATGGAACTACGGTACTTTATTAAAATCATTTTCAAGCCATTACTAAAAGGTTCGATGGAGTGGTTTCCTCAAAAATCTCAGCTTCTCAGTGCTGTGCGTGTGGGCTCGGGCTGGGGCATTAAAGTGGCACCAGATTAGAGCAGGTTTCTTAATCTTTTTGTTCTGCGCGTGGCTTTTCATCAGATGTTTCCTTAGTAGACAGTGTCCAGTGATGAGTGTTGCCTGCAGTTGTATTTTGTGCTTAGAAATAAAAGCTCTGTCGCTTTTTTTTTACATATCTGGTTAGAAACATTTGTCCATGCCTGTCGAGTTTCATTACTGGTTTGTTTGAGTCTGTTGCCAAACAAATATTATTTCTTTGGCAGCAAATAGCTACTCTGCTCACTGGCGTCAGTGTTGGGAAGTTAATATTCAAACTCTTTCTAGGCAGTTGGCTTGCTGTTTCTTTGCCGTCAATAGTGGTACAGATTATAGGTCTCCAAATTCGTATTAAGTGGTTAAAAAAATCTTCCTAATTTAACGGTGCGCTCGAAAACAGGCTTATAAGACATACGAATATACTAAGATTCCGATTTGACGCAGATTTGAACTTTCCGTAAAAGCTTTTATCAAACAATTTTCGAAGACATTTTTCCTTTTATATGTACGGCATTCAACTAATGCACTCACTCATCGCCTTTCAGCAATGAGTTCGTCCCCTTGTTTACATCGAGAAGATTGTATAGGTAGACTATTTTAGAGCATCATAATTATGACATGGTAGGTTTTTTTACGGTTCTTAGTGGCGGAGATGCTCGTAAGAACATAAATCTAAATAAATGTGCCAACTATGATGATTTGAAAAGCAGTGGAAGCGCTTGCTGACGGTGTCGTTCACTACTTCTTGAAGGCACTACCGCTCATGGAACTGATTTTGCGACCGTGCCTTGAGATAATGTTTTATTTCTGTGTATATTGTACTTATCCTAGCGATTATTACCATCCTTATGAGGTTTACGACACAGCGCGAAATTATGGAACATTGTCCTTGAATAATTGCAGGTTGTAATAAAAAGATGAAATAGGATGTGGCAACACAATCCACATGCATGCGATTTGCTTTTGTGGAAGACCGACAGAAATTATTGCGAAGAGCATGAAGATGTGAAAACCTATTGCAAAACGTGTGGAAGTCGAAAATAATACCACTCCACGAGTATAAGGATCATGCTTAACTTGTTTAAAGTGGAAACAAATTTTCACGCTAGGTACGAGTATGTATATAGAAATATAGTCTTCTAACGATTAAAATACATATTCTGTCGATTAATACTTCTACACAGTGAAACGAGAAGTTTTGTGTCATATCATGGCTCTTCCTGTCGATTTGAATATTTTTTTTTTTTTGCGTGGTTGAGAAAATTCCACTGGAGAAAACTCAGACTTTTAATGAAATTTCTTCATCTTTCGTAGAAAAGTAAGTAAGATCTTCAATGATGAGGAGCTTATGGTATCAGCACTCATCACATCGGCTCCAAAAATCTGTCATCTGACAGAAGTAAAGGCAGGATATTCGCAGAGGAAGTGTTCCGCAGTATCGTCGTCCTCTCCACAGGCATTGCAGATGCTGAAATGGCTTGTAAGAATGCCAATAAGTTGTCTGTAGTCTTTTCTACTAAGGGACAGTAAGAAAGCCGGGGATTTTTTACAGATGTCGGTATCATTCGTTCAGTCTGTCCACATCATGTTTATAGGAAACCCAACCGTCAATGGAAGCCATGGTTGAGGACGCAGAAAGACCCAACTCAGGTTCACATCCTGAGAAGTCGTCTTCCGAACCTTGTCTAGCAAGTTTATCTGATATCTCATTTCCAGTAATCTCATTGTGACCTGTGACACAAACAAGACTCAGTGAGTTCAATCTTGCGACCGATTCCAGAGAGTTCTTACATTCTCGAACTATTTTGGAAGTGATCAAAGGACTGAGCAATGCCTTAAGCACAGCCTGGTTGTCGCTACAGACGCAGATACTCCGTCCTCTCCACCTATTCCTTAAAATATACATAGTTGATAGCCCACGGCAAGTACGGGTTATACCAAAAACCACCTCTTAAGCCTAAGATTACTTTTATTGTAAAGCAGAGCCAGGCGTGCTAGAGAAGGCCCCCATGCAGCCAACACAGGAGTTTTGTATGCGATAGCTTTTCCCACCAAAGAACCGACGAATATGTTTAGAAAGGTTTTATCATTATAAAGGGTGGGCACAGTGTAATAGGTAGTGTGTTTGCTTGTGACCCGAGCTGTGCAGGTTCGAGACCAAAAACTACCCGAGCATAAGCGAATAAAATCTAAGTTTCTCCAACACACCCACCAAAAAGGGGTTTCTGCTTGGCAGTGCAATGGACCGGTAGTCTGAGTGCTGCGGGATTTAAAAATTACCTAAAAAAGTTTTTTATCATTGCCTTTTTTGGATATAAGCCCCATGTCTTGCCGAAAGCACCCTTACACTGCCAGAAAACTGAGAGTGCCTTGGTTGTCTTCACCTCAACTTGTTTCAACCAAAGAACTTTACCTACTAAGTACTTTGAGATTCAGATAGTGACGCCTTTGGACACTGCCTGAGTTGACTGACCGGTCAACAGTTTTGAAAGGATTAACCGAAAGTCCATTCCTAGTGCACCTTACAGCAGACGGTCTCTAAGTATGATGCGACAGAAAATACGGCAACATCATCCGCGTATTCCTGAGTTGTTGAAAGTGTTTAGCAGAGAGTCGACCACCGTGCATCATAACAGAGGATAAAGAACGCCACCTTGTGCTTTAATCCATGACACCAATGATTCATCCACCCCTTTTTGGCATGCTTTCAAAAGTCGCATTGTCAAAGGCACCCTCATGCTGCATCTCAGATAGAGTATACAATCTCAATGCGACTTTGCGCACATGCAGTTCAACCAGTCTTTCCATGCTTTTCAGCAAGAATGAAATCAGGCTTATTGGTCTGAAGTTCTTGGCAAGCGAGTTCATCTTTACCGATTTTAGGTATATAAGCCTCTCTTAACTGTTCTCCAAGGTATTGGTATGTATGCCATTGCCAGGCTGGCTGTGAGCTTCAGAGTTGGCAGTAACTGGCTTATACTCGTACCTTATTATAGCATAACGGGGTATATTCCTTCAATACCAGGTAACTTAAAGCCATCAAAGGATGTTTGATGTATGTCACTACAATCGACGCGATATGTATATCAACTGCGCCGAGTTGTTCGTCTTTGATCATTCTCAGCCTCAGTGATCGTGTTGTGTTGTAACCCGGTTACCTGGAAAATGAGTATCCAGCAGAAGATTAGCTTTTGTCCCAGGTTTGGCTGATTTGTGCTTCTTGAGAACTTTGGTCAACCTACTGGTTCTACTCAGTGTTTCGATCTTTTCGCAAACATTTCTATAAGAAATACTTTTCGAGACCCGAATTAACCTCTTATAATCTTTTTCCTTTGATAGGTAAAGATTTCAGTTTTCTGTTTCTTTAAGTAGTCATTGAATATCTGCACTCCACCACGAAACTGGCGATCAGTAGGTGTGTTTTGTTACTTATCGTTCAGGTTTTGAACAGCATTCTCTACTTTGTGTCTCGCTTTGAGTTTGGGTGGAGTTTTAATGGATTTAATGAATAATTGGCTCTCAACAACATCCGTTTGCTGGACTCCTGAAATCGGAACATTTTCATTGGCGAAAAGTAATGGTCTGGTACGAAATACAAAGGATTCAGGCAGGTATAGGAATGGATTGAAATTTCCAATTAAGTTCATTAGCATCAGAAATATTCAAAGAGTTAGGTTTTGTTTCCCTACGCACTTAGCACGTACAGTCTTCTACAATTTATTTCCAGTCATTGGTGGATTTAAAAGGTCCGAGTAAATTTGGATTTTGACAGCACGTATTTCGCTAACCGCCTTTTGGCAGAGAGTGCGGTAAATCCTATGGTGCTCTTCCAATCTATACCGAGTGTATTCAAGATCATGTCTTTCCTAAAGGCGCAGAATTTCATTGCTGAACCAGGATCGTTGTCCATGCTTTAAAGTTCTGGATTTAATGGGAACGTACCTGTTGAAAAGTTGGTTAACCTTTGGTTGCAGAAAATTGTTCTTTCACATTTTTCCAGAATAAAGTAAATGTTTTCTGCACGTCAGACATTGAAAACCGTTTAGAAAGGATCGACAAATTAAATCCCTAAGCTACACAGAAAAGTTAAAGTGTTGGTATTTTCAATTTTGCTTTTACCATAAAACACTAACTTCTACGAACTCATTTTTACGAGTATCTCCAAGCAACCACTTGCTATAGCATGGAAATCCAAAAGTGAAGGTAAGCATCATTTCAGATCAGCAACCTCCTGAAAGAGCAACGTACATATGTATGTATGTACCTTCAATTGCAGACCACAGCCAGAGAAGCGCCGTCTACCTTCTGTAACACAGTCCTATGAAAGGTCAATAGCAAGCCCTTAGGCATTTACATCACACAAACTGAATCAGTATGCTGCAAATTGTCAAAGTGTGTGCTTGTGCGGTGTCAATGTCAATGACAAGCACTTTCAATCGAAGCCATCGGCAATGTGTACGGAACCTTACCTAAGGCATTTAGCACACCTCATTGAATGAAATATAAACTGCAGTGGCAGTGGCAATATTCACATCCTCTGTCGTGCCAACATATCATTCAAAGGTTTGACTTTTTTCCATACACATACATCAACAAAAAAGAAATGAAACCATCTCCTTTGTCTGGGAACAGAAATACCCTCTTCTAAGGACGTCACAGTGTCTGGCGAAGCAAAAGTAGAGCACTAAGGCGAAAAAGTATGCAAAACACACAAAAAAAAAAAAAAAGAAGAAGGAAACACCAACCTGTTGCTATAAAATCCTTAAAACCCTACTCCCAGTCTGTTACAGAATCCATCGTCTTAACCACAAAAGTTGTATTTGCCGTCGTCTTTGCCTGCTCCACCTAAGATCCGCTGAGAGTTTACGAGATGCTGTTCAATCATCACCATCATGCGACACACAGAGAATGCCTCTATCGTGTCCTCCTCCTCCTGGTGTGGGATTCATGAAAGGAGAAACATTTAGCTGGCGTCTGTGAAGTGCTTCCTATCAAAACATTCAGAGAGCACCACACACACCTCCCGGGGACTCCTTGTGATTGTAATAAACCAGCGTAGACCGAGATTGAGGGTTGGAGGACCAACCAACCAGTTCCGGCGTCTTTTATTCGAATCCAACTGTGTGCTGCTTACTGCTTCACATCTGGATACGACAGAGTTCTTATCCACCCCTCTGTTCGACAAAAGAAAGAAGCCACTCTTGTCGTTGGTTGTTGTTTGTTGGACGGCGGCGCCACCACATCAGCAGCACAGCCTTCACCTCATTCCACTTCCTCGACGGATTATGTAATATTTTTTATCGTCGACGTCGTGTAAGTGGCCGTGTTCGGCTACGGCTCTCTGTCAAGAAGTTCCAAAGACTCGTCGTCGTTGTCGATGTCGGTCCTCCGTTCATTGAGAGAAATCGTTTACCTCATCCGCATCCCTCCTGAAAAGAACTACTGACAGAGAGTGGTTAAGTTTGTTTGCTGCCTGTGCTCTGTCTGTTGTCCGTCTGTGGTGCAAGGGACCTACTTCTCGGAGAAGCAGAAAAGCCCCCCATCCTAACCGCAAGCACACATTCGGAAAAAGATCAAATAATCGTTTGGGTTATACCCCCATATTCTGTCGCTGCCTTTGTTGTTGTGCGCTCGTTCCCCCTTTGGCGCTGCTGGGACGACGAATGGTTGGTTGGATGGATGGATGTACCTTGACATTGGCGAGCGCTCCATGGGTTTCTTCTCCATTCACAATCATTCGTTTGTGAAAGTAAAGTATGCGTGCGTGATGACTTTTGGTTTCGCTCCCTAATCGCTGAGTCGTCGTCATCGTCATCATCATCATCATCATCATCGTCGTCGTCGTCGTTGTCGTCTCCCATGGTGTGGAATGGAGATGTCTCATTTTTTTGTGAGTGGGAAAGAATCGTTAAGTCAGACACCACCACCGTCGTTGTGGTAGACAGTGTGTCTACCGTATCTGCTGCTGGCTGGATGGCTGTTGGGGGTATACCAAGTTGAATCCATCTCACATGCTAACTGAGTCGTCCTCTCCCATGCTGGGGCTCTTGAGATTCGTTTTTTTTTTTTATATATTGTACGCTTCAACCCTATTATTTCACCGACAATGCTTATGTTCTGTGTGCCAACTTCGTCTGGGACTTGTTCATCACTTGGCACCACGAGGAGACGCGGAAAAGAGCTCGCGAAGACTTTCTCCTTCGTTTACAATCGTTGCTTCTGCTGGTGCTATTGGTGTGGTGTGCACTGGAATGAAACTCTAATCTCAAGGCAAAGGACCACAGCTCAGACGGTTACCACCTATGTAGACTAGAGAATACCTATTTTTTTGCTGTTTCTCTCCAGTTCTTGGCACGTATCTACTTTCGTTTTTGTGTGTTGGTATGGCGTTAACACACATTTTTCCTGAACCAAATGGATCTGTATGTCCTCGTCTGTAATCCGCCCAGGTCTTCCCCCATTGCTTACCGTAAACGATGTGCAACAATCAGATACTTTGGCTTAGCAATCACTGCAGCAGAACAGCAACAGGCAGACAACAGCCAGCCAGCAAGGTTAGCCAGGCAGCTCTAACCACCCAGAACCCAGACAGCCGGTAGTCAGTGCAGTGGCATACAAAAAACGACAAACAAAAAAAGAACGGTCCGCGCATTGCATGCACATACACTCGCAGAACGGTTCGGCGACTTGCAAGACCACCACCGTGCTACGTTTGTCTGTCTGGTTGACGCCGGAGGAATATACATACTTGTTGATAGTTGGACTGTGATACTCCTGCCCCCGGAGTCATTGTCATGCTGCATGTGTCTGGTATTCGCATGAGGCGCCAGGAACGTACTCGTAGTTGTCGTTTCCCTGGAACACCCTCGGTGTGATGCATGTCGTTACGTAACCCAGATCCGTAGTTTGGTGGAGAGAAGAGTGTTAGGTATGGTGTTGGCACGTCCTCGACATTGGATGATGGTGATTGTGTCTCATTGTGGGCGTCCGGACAACTGTCAACAGGTGTACGTATTTTTTTTCCTGCATTTGTTCCTGTATTTCCATAACTAAATGCGACGGATTTTTATGATCAAAGCAGGACGACGACGAGGAGGAGGTAGCAGCACCATTGACTGAAGTTTTTATGTTTTTTTTTTTTTTTGTGTCCCGGTGGGAATTTCACAGTTTACACTCTTTATTTGGCGGTCGATGATGTGCAATGCAATCTGCGGCAAGCCGGAGGAAGATACGTGATGTTCGGATGAGGTTCGTTTGGCTTTTTCGCGTTTTTGTCCATCAATCCTCGCTTGTGGCAGGATGGTTGTCTTTTTTTCCATTTCCCTCTGTCTGATAAAATCATTTTATTTTAAAAACGTTTTGGGTATTGAAATGGAGACAGGGTGTTTGCGGCACACATGCAGCATGCAGCGCTAAACGGTCCGCTTTAGGGTATTTTTGAATCTGGTTCCATTGAATTGACGGTTCACTGAATCTATTGAGTGTGACATTGTAGATTGGTGCAGAACGGTATGTGTGTGGTCGGTTGTCAGATGCACCAGGATTGGTATGTAATACCATTCAAGTGCAGTGAACTGGATAGGTGTTGAATCCGCGCTAACAATGTGTACCTGTTGGATGTTTGATTGCGCATTGACACCGAAAGAGGACAATCTCTCCTCCGGGGACAGACTGGATTGGTGATGTGATACAGCTGCCACCGGTTGCTAATGTTTCGTGATGGTGATTGTAATTGGGGAGGCATTTGATGGGTCATTTCGTTTGCACTAATTAGTTGGCTTGTGGATAATATGAGCTTTTAAACGTGCAGTAGTCATAGGTGATGGGTGGAATTTGATGGAGTTATGATCTGCTGATGAGATCCCGTAAACTGTTTCGCTATAATTTCAGTATTCTTGTGACATCTAAATTGATCCCTTAAATGTAGATAAATCTCATTATTGGTAGGTATCTACCTATGATTTGAACAAAAATAGCTACTTTTCTGAGTTTCTTTTAACAACAATTTTACAACTTTTTGGACGCTAACTCCTACTGTCCAACGAGTCTATCTAGGTCTATCATATGCGACAGTTAACGTAGAGTGGACATTGCAGGCATTTCAGATTCACGGTCACTGCAATAAAGTAGACCGCTGGCGAGCTCGAATGGTTCGTTCCAATTCAGCGGAAATGTACAAGCCTTTGCATATAGCAGTAACTGAATGTTGCATTGACTTGACTTTCTATCGTCAGTGTTATCTTCCTCTCTATTGATCTAAGAATATTGCACCACACTGTTTAGATTTTACAACAGAATAGGGTCTACTTCCATGTGTAGGTACATACATATATATGTATATATATGTATATATGATACATCACTTAATTTGAGAAAAAGTGTAGGCCAACGACAGAAACCCTTTGAAACTTCAATCATGAAATTACGTTATGCGACTACATATTCCCTATTTCTGGACCATCTTCTACTACAACTCCGAGATCTTTATGACCTTTACGACCACTATCGCCTGATTTGGAATTATGAGTTGTCTAACTAGGACGAGCTGCGGGATTTGTTTGTTCTTTTCCTTGGAATAACATATGTTTCGCTAGCACTAATGTCAACGTTTGCGCAGAAGCTGTCACTGAGATAATTCACCTCGGAATGGAGCTTTGCATTCCCCACTCCACCAGCAAATTGACTTCCAACAAGCCTTGGTTCAACAGGAATGTGAGGATAGCTAGTAGACAATGACTCTCCAGCCCTACAGAGCAAACAAGTTCTAGCTTAATAAGCCTCCAAAACACGTGCAACTAAACGATCGATTTCACGAAGAAGAACTATGATACAATGAGAGAGTCACCAACAAGCTTATAGAATGTCCCAGTGGCTCGCCGCCTTTCTGCAATAACTTCAGGCAGAAAATTATTCTCCTCATCCCTATCTCTAGTAAAAAAAGGACAGAGCCGGAACACCTAAATAAAAAGCCGATCATGTTTTCACGCAATTGGACTCTAGATCCGGCACACGCGGAGCAACCAACTCTCCCAAAACTGCAGTCGTCGAAGTCAGATGTGAAGTTTCGGCCTCGTTGTGCACCTGAACTGTCATAGTATCGATCTTTTCTAGACTTTTTTCTATGTCATACGCGCGAAAAACGTTTACTTCATGCTGGGAAACTGTCCGCATCCGACAGATTCCCAAAGAGGGAAAGGAATGGTTACCCCAAAAACTATCGACCCATAGCGTTATTGTCTATGCTATCCAAAGTGATGAGAAAAACCATAAATACCGAAATAATCAAATTTCGGGAGAGACATTGCTAATAAGTGACCGGCAGTATGGTTTTCGCAGCCGGCGTTCAACTGTAGAGCTGCTGAGTTATGTAACGCACCTTATGGACCTTAGCCATTGAGTACCACGGCGGAACATTAGTTATTGCCCTGGACATCTCAAAAGTGTTTGATCGAGTTTGGCATAGGGCCTTATTAGATAAACTAGCTCTGTAGTTAGGTTGAAAATGTGACAGTTCAATTCAAATAGTGGTCGATGATGTGTCTTCCGACTCCTTTGGTGTAATTGGTGGAGTGCCACAGGTGTCTATACTTTCACTAACTCTACTACATATCAACGACCTACTAGAGTCAACAAACAACAAGATCTTTTTTTTTGCCGTTAACAGCACCCTAATACTAGTATCATCTTGCTCGAATAACATACCGGTGAATGTAATTACATTACATCGCCAAAGATGCGACTTAATCAACTCATTAAACGAAGACCTGCACAAAACCTTGCAGTGACGAAAAACTAACTTAGTAGACTTCAATGCGAAGAAAACCAAATTCAACGCCTTTTCCAAAAAAGAACTTGTTGCCTCGATGACAGTCGGAAAAGGCGATCAATATCCTTACATTCTTACAGAGCAATAGTTAATTCCTTTGCTAGATGCCCGGTGACCTCTTAGCGTGGTTGTTGAGGAGAGAAGTGCGATCGGCGTTGTGCGGCCGGCCGTGGTGAAGATCTACCTCGAGGATCGTTCGGTGACTTGCTACAAACTATCGTGGCTTTAAGCTGGGGACTATCCAGGATGTTCAATTTTAAAGCTCCGTGACAGTTTTTAGAACTACGGTACCATTCTCCTAAATCGTTTTTTGTTTTCGCCAGGTTCAAAATCAGTAAGAAGGTAGGCTTGTCAGGCTCGAAGGGTAAAATTAACGGACAGCTGAGCCGCTGTCATTCATCCTTTAAGGATTCTGTCACAATTGGATTTTCTGCTCTAACGCACTAGAATAAACCATTTCTGAAGGTATGAAGTTCACACCGACCTGGCAAGACCGTTTTAATTCATCCCATTCCACCATAATGAACTTCTTTGCTGTCTTCAAATGGTTTGTACTTCTGTTTATAATCTTTTCTATTACATGACAATATTCTTTTTACGAATGCCAACATACCAGTTCTAAGATTATCTATAGCATACGGGTAATCTTAGAACTAATCGTTCCACTTTCAGTCCTTCTTACATTAGGTTCACAGAAACCATAGTGTAGTGTATATCGCTTCTTCATTGATACAATCGCGCCTCCAAAAAGAGCGCTACCATTCGTTAAGGTCGGGGTTCCACTTGCTCTTAGAAACCGAAGCATTCAAAGTTGTCAGGTGTTTGGAGATCTTTTTCTGTTTTTTACGCTTTGCCTGATCTGAAGTCATAGAACGCTCAATATTTCTAGTCTATTTGACCGCTTATATGGAAAAAGTTGCAAAAATATAGCCCATGAGGACTCGTTGGCTCCTTACAACTTTTTCTTGGTCACTTTTCGAAGATTTCAGCGGCGTAGAGAATACCTATTCTGTAACGCTTGGTTCATTTGGATGTTCCCACTGGTCTTATTCCGTTTACTTTTTTCGGTGTCTTGATTGCATCTTAGTGCAAAGTTAATGACGTGGTTAGTCCAGCACTGGGATTGCATGGACCACCTCGTTTTTTTCAAAGCCAAGATTTGTTGCCACTAAAAATCATCAAGTCGAAGTACGTCAGATCAGCGCCAGATTTTTAAAGCTTAATAATAAATTCTTTGGATCAAGTTGTGGAATACATTTCAGATCTCTGATGAAACGACTCCACTCTATACACTTTATATCCGCTTCATTTAGCTTCTTTAATTTTGTTTGTGTTACGGTCAATATCCTATTACTGCGCTGGATTTGGACTGCCTCCAGATCCTGTCCAAGTGCACGGATGCAGTACCTGGTTTTTTTCACGCGATACATCCGTCTTTCTTTTTGCACTATCATGTTAGAATACTTAGGTCGTGAATCAACCTTATGTCACTTGTGATCTCAATACTTTATCACCACCACTGATTGTCTTTAAAATTTAAAATCCTATCCTAAAAGATTTAAAAAAGAAATAAGGTCAAGGTTACACCGCGATAAAGTCAAAGCTTTGTTTTCTGTAGTACCGCAACTTTTAACCCTTCGCTTACGCCTTTCTGTGTTCATTCATCTTTTTTTTCCATCGCGTCGTTGGTTCGTCCTGCTTTCCTTGACTCGACTTCTAATGCCTTTGGGTAAAAATTGTTTCCTTGATTCCATACAATCCCAATGGGAGAAGTACTTAAGGACGACTATAACGTCGACAACGACGGCGATGATGATGATGGTGATGACTTTGACTCCGACCGTTGTCAGAAAAGTTTTTTCCTTGTTTCTCGCTCTGGTATATTTGTTATTTTCGTTTGAAGGCAAATTTAACACGGTTCGGATGGTTTTCTTTCTTCTTTTTGTTCCAGTTTTTTTTTCTTATTCTTCTTCGTGTCCTTAGTCTTGTCTGTGTCTAAGAACCCTTTTTTCCGGCTTCCTTCATTACAATTTTTTTTTGTTGTATACCCCCTGTTAAACAAATCGACACCTGATGATTCTAAAGGAGCAACTTTTTTTCCAGCCCAACACCGGACGGACGAGGGCTTTCCTTTCTCTTGACCTTTCTTAATGGCTACGGAGACAAATCGAGATGAATGGGAGTTAACTTAAGGAAGCAATACACAAATGATGCTCACCCTGACTGTATGTTCACTCACCTTTGGTGAATGCCTTCTCCTTGACTACCACTTTGGGTTGCCTAGACACTTTGTCTTTTGTCCGGGGGACTAAGAGTTTCCCGCCTGCTCACCCCTTCAGATTGAGTTTATAGGTGGATGCGTCCGCCTCGTCCTTTGGGTTTGGGTTTATGATGAAGCGTTTTTCTTTTCTTTCCTTTCTTTCTTCTTTCAGTTTTCTTTTTTTTTTTGTACAGTGGATTAGAGGAAGGACCAAAAATACCATTTTGGATGGGGAAAAAAACTTTAAGGATATTTTGGTATTGTAGTATTCCTTTGTGGTTTGTTATTGTTTGACAATAGCTGGAAAAAAAAAATAAGGACCTACTACACCCACTTGTGTGTGCCTATCATCCATCAGCTTGGTGCGTCTGGCCAGTGTCTGGTATCGTGCGGAAAAAAGGACGATGTAGCGAAATTAAGGGGTGAACTGTAAGATTTTTTTTTTTTTTTTTTTTTCAGTGGTGAGGAAATATTTGACCGGCACGCTTTTTTCTTGGGCTGCTCTTGTTTTTCTGTGATTGTCAGACAACGGTCAGACTTTGTTTGGCCTTGTGGGTGACTTTGGAAAAGGGTTACGCTTAAGTTGTTTTTTTAACCCTGAAAGTGGGCAGCGCTCTTTTTTTTATTGAAGTCCGTCATAGGGATTTGTTGTAATAGGATACAATTAAGGATGTTCTGGAGGGTAATTGACCTTAAAAGGGAAAGTTTATATTTCTTTTTGTTTGTGCTCAAGTGCGAATAAGGTTAATACCCTGAAGGAAGTCTGGACGGTTAATGTTTTATGGTGAATCTTTGATGGTTGGTAGGTAGGTAGGCGACTTTGAGTAATTTAACTGGTGGGTATTTGCAGAGTTGGAAGAGGTTTTCATTATAGTGGGACTTAAAAGACTTGTTGGTGGTCTTTGTGTGTCAGATATGATATAAAGAGTTATTTTGTGTATTCTTTTTTTGATTAACCTTTTCATGAAGTATTTACAACACGGTCGCTAAGAAACAGAGAGAGAGAGAGAGAGAGATTATATTCATATAATTGTAAAATTGTTCGGGTTGGCGTAAGTAATCCGTCCGCTTGAGACGTATGTATGTTAAGTTAAATACGAGTACATACAGTGCATCACAGTGCAAATCAAACACCTGAAATGTTTGATTTCAATTGTAAATAAAAAAACGAAAAGTTGAAGCTGCTTATTGTTTGATGAAATCCTTTAGAAGTACTTAGTTACATTTCACTAGATTCTCGGTATATTTGACCATTTCCCGATGTTGATACCCAAAATATGCTGTAAATTTCCTATTATATTTAAATTTGATGTCTAAGGTGTTTTGAAGACTTTTAGGCAGCTTTACAACATCCAACCTATTATGAGTAATGTTGTATGCTTGTGGTCATTATTCTGGTTGAAGCATTATACACCCTGGAAGTCAAATTTCTTGGCGACTTCGTTCAGATACTTCCACTAAGGCATATTGCTTTCTGTGAAGTGCAATTTGTATTCCACATACATATATATGGCACATCCCCGCTCTCATTGGCCGTTGGATAGATTACCTGTATATTTAAACTCGGCTCAAATACCGTACGCGAACGAAGCAAAATATCTAGGGATGACTCTAGATGTTAAGCTTAAATGAAAATCGCACGTGAAAAAGAAACGCGACGAGCTCGAAAACAAATACCGACAAATGTACTGGCTGCTCGGAAAATATTCGAAGTTGAGCCTACATAACAAACCGCTTATCTGTAAACAAGTGCTAAAGCCAGTGTGGGCGTATCGTTTACAACTGTTGGGTTGTACCAGAAAAAGCAATAGAATCATCCTACAAACTTTTGAAAATAAAGTTCTTAGAACGATCGTTAGCGCACCGTGGTACGTACGTAACGAAGATATTTATCGGGATCTGCGAACTCCCAGTGTCATCAAAGAGATAACAAAATTTGCTCGTAAACACAAAAATCTTGTTCACGGCCATTGTAACCGTACCGTCATTCAACTACTTGACGCAAACAATTCAATTCGTCGTCTGCAAAGGCCAAACCTTTTGCCCTCACTTCATAGTATATGTCGGTCGTGAAACCCCCAGGAACTTTTATTGGAATTTAACCTGCATAAAGCGCTACATTCTTTTTAATTACATACGAACATCTACATATTTCCAAAAATCACGAGTCTCGTAAGCGAAAATAAAACTGCTAGATAAGCGTCGACTTAGTTGTAGTATTAATCTTATAGAGAGCTGTTTTTTAGTGAGTAAAAATCTCACACGCGCGGTCGGACTTTATGGAGTCTTTTGAAGATTTTCACCTGCTCTCGACAAAAAAAATATAAAAAATTGGCCGTTGGTTTAATTTTTTCTTCGATTTAAGCTCTTCGCCAGGATTTATTTACGTGTTAGCACCTCCATCAGATGCAAATATACTACATTTCCCCGTTCGTAAAAAACGGGTTTTCAGAAGTCAACATTTTTGTCTTCAAAGAGATTAGTGAACCATTTTTGAAAAGCCATATTCTCTTTGATAAGTACATAGGTACATTTTTTTACGATTCAATTTGTTTTTCGAGGTACCTAAAGTGCGGACTATGTCTGCATTGGTTTTCTTTCCCAAATTATTTTCAATTTTCTACCGACTTTCATTTGTTGGATAATCCACCGTTCATCAGCGAATTTTGTTATCCTGCCTTCAGCCTTGTTCATTGAACAATTGTTTCTGTTGGACACTTTGGTAACCTCCATATAATCTTTTTCTGACCCTTGGTAGTAACCTCCGATTTTACGCTCTTTAACGCTAGTTTCGTTTTTAGAAGTCATTTTTAAACTTTCCGTATTTCCAAATCACAGCAAATATTCCCGTAAACACACGGCATTGACTGACCTAAACAAAAAAAAACTAATTCTCTTAAAAAAAAAAAAAATAACAAATAATTAAATCGCGCCTCATAGGGGACAACATCAAATATTTAAATCTTATTTTCAAAGCGAATGAATTAATCAATTTTCCTTATTTATATTGAACAGCTAAACAATTTTTTATAAAAAAAAAAGAATTTATATTGAATTTTTATATATTTAGGCTGAAAGGTAAATTTTTTGGGACTTTCACTGTGACTTACTGCACATACATTTGCCAACCAGTCAAACATTTATTACAATCACAGTACCTCTTCTGTCTCCTTTTTACTTTTCTTTGGATGATTTCTTTCATTCGTCTTTTAAACAATTTCTTTTAACTTCTCAAAAATGCTACCAATCGGCCGAGATTTGAACCCCATTGGGTCAGATGTTTGGGTTGCCTTTGGACTTCTAGTCGTAATCGTAGATATGCGTGGTGTTTAATCACTTGAGTCAAATAATTTCAAGATTAGGTCTCAGCTCGGTATCTACTCACACACTCATTCTGCAACATCTAGACATCTTACGTAGGGATACAGACTTCTGCTGCTAGGAAGTCTTTTATGAGTAACTCTAACTTCAGTTAGAAATTATGAGACTACTACAATACAATAGCAATAGTACAATAGACATAGCACCGACTCTTGTGGAACTTTACCCTGTTATCAGGTATTCCTTTATTCCGTACAGGAGCACTTTGAAGGTAGAGGCTTTGGTGGTCAGTTCTTTGAAGACAGAGGCTATGGGGACTTTCAGGTTCATGTTGCATTTTCTACATTTTATCCACCTGTGCCACCCTAACACATAAATCTTCAGGTTTTCTACAAACGCTGACAATCAGTTTCTGCTAAGTCTACCGTCATTTTAGCTAGACATATTGCTTGACAACTTAATTAGGTTTTATATGTCTGAAGGGTTGATGGTGTATCTAGAACCGTTTATTTTTCGCAATAAACCACTCAGTGAACTGCAATTTCCTATTTTACTATTTTCTGTTTATATTTTCTGACTTTCCCTACTCGTATATTCGTCTACCACTATTGCAGCCTTTGTTGATTGATTTGGCATGCAATAAAGACTCCTGACTCCGTATTTAGAATATATTTTTTCCCCTCGTCTGGATTTTCGGCGACGTCAAGAGAAACTGTTTCGAACTGGTCTCCTTCTTTATCCTATTAGGTCTAGTATAAAGCTATCACTTTATTACGATCTTATGTATCTAGATCTGCGCCTATTTTATTAGAATTTGAGATTCATATTCAAGATTGTGCTATGGTTCTTCTTTATACTTGCTACCTATAAGCGCAAGTATTGGTTTCCTGAAAATGTTCGATCTCGAGATCGACATTGCTATGATAGAGAAACTCAATAAAGTGGGTCTCTCAATTCTGTATGTCTGTCCGTCTGTTTGTCTGTATGTATGGACAAATGCAGCCTAAGCTGTTATTGTCAGGTTCTGGTAGGTATACCTAAACTACAATGGAAACATGAACAATTCTTCCAAATACGAGTACTACCACATACTAGCAAATGTTACAATGCATCGTCTTTCAAGCGAAAATGTTGACCATTATGAAAGCCAATGGCAAGGGTACTGAGCCAAGTAACCATTAAGGTACTGGCAGCGGTAACAATAAAATGGAAAGTATTTTAACTCTGCCGCGCACAACTTCGGGCTCTGAGCCAGGCAGAACAATGTTCAGATTATTTAAGGGCCAAGTCATAGTGACTCCATGGAAACAAGAAAGCAGATGAGATAGTCAAGACGGGTACCGATGTATACCATTAGCAAATGCAAGGGTCAACGCACCACTAAAATCAAAAATAGCAGGAAAATTCCTGACTATGGGAAAGAAGCGATTCAAACTTGCAAAACCACAAAAGCTTTATCGCCAAATATAGACGGTGTACCTATAGATAGATATATATGGAAATAGACACTTCCTTTAAATTATTACGATATCAATGCTAACAGCCAAGTCGATTGAGCAATATCGGTCCATTCGTCTGTATGGCACCACCTTTTGAACTTTAAAATTTGATCTGGTACCATTTTTTGGTCCCTGAAGTAACACAAGTGCAAACATTTTTAAAATCCGCAATCAAACGCTCACTTTATTACGAGAGTGAAACTTGGAAAGCAAGCGATTTTCATTTATCCGAAATCGAAAAGAACACCGTTCGAGGATTGCTGGAGCAAATTCAACCGTCAGATCGCATAGCCCTATACGGGCCCTTAGTTACACCTGAAAAGAGAAAAGATTCAAAGTTATGTTGTGGGAATGTCGTGCCGTGTGCCACATATATGAACTTTTCCCATTCTGACTTGACGCCAAACTTTAAGATTGCTTTCAGAGCTATGTTTGCTAGGTCGTGTAGATCTACAAATAAGGAATTCCTCTACAATCTTTCCATAGATTGTATAGGGTCGCCCACTTTTTGGGGTCGTTAAAAAGAATATATTTTTCTTTTTCGAAACTTACTTTATTCAAAATCGATATTTAAGCAATATTTGATATATGCAAGCTCATGCATTCCAAGTTTTGGAAAAATGTTAAAATTTTCAAATTTTAACGGTTTTTCTTAGTTTGCGAAAAAGTCTTTTAAACGATTTTGGTTCAATTTCAAAACTCAGCAGTTATCTTGCACTAAAGGTGAGAAGGATGAGTGACTGAAGTTGTTTCTTATGACTTTTGCCATTGACTGGAAAAGACGCGAGCCACTGGGACATTTAGAAAGCTTCTTAGTGACTATTTCTTTCTTAGCGGATGTGGTTATTTGGTCACACGTGTTGCGAAGCTGGATCTCCTTTGCTCTTGTTGAGTTGGGGAGCCTTTGTTTATGGACTTTGTTCTTGGCTTACTTACAATTTTTGCTGAACCAAAGTTTGGTGCAGGCTAATGTGGAATTTCCATTCCGAGAAGAGAGTATCTGCGCAGATGTTGAAGTCGATACTTTCTACAGGCCATGGCAAAGATGCGAAAATATCTCACAGCTCCGCCCAGTTAAACTACTAGCTGTCAACATAAGGCGATGGTGATCCTGTTGTTCTAAAGGTTGGGTTATTTGTTGGTTTCTTTTTAAAATTGCTTTAAAATTCTAAATTCATTTAATACTTTTCAAAATTGTTTGTTTTGTTGAAGAGAGTACACTTTTCGATTATTTATGAAAAATAATTTCATTTATATGACTGCCGCGGCTGACTTGGCAGTAGCCTATCCTGTTAACCCAATTTTGCAGTATATTTTCGATTGTTCGGGACTCTATTTCACGAATAGATAGATCAATATTGTGCAAAAGTGCCTAAATAGTTTCTGGACTGTCAGCATAACATCGATCTTTAATGGCACCCCCACAAAAAAAGTTCAACGGCATCAGATTGCAGCTCCTTGGAGGCCAAGAATATCACCAAAATGGCTTAGTGCGCAAAAGATCGATTATTGAACGGTTTGTATGGCACGTAGTGCCGTCTTGCTGGAACCAGGGATCGTCCAAGTTAATTTCCTCAGTTTCTGGCTAACTTGTGTTATCAATTAGCATGACAAGATCACGAGCTTTCTTCACAAACTTGAGTACAGCAGGCACGGTTGATGCAGACTGAAATTAATTTTCAAAATTCGCACTGTTTCGGCAACATAGCACTCACTCTAGAAATAAATTTTCAATATTTTTAAGTTTAAATCAATTGATCTCGTAACGCGAAGTTATGATACTATGTTTCTCTCAATCTTTTGAACGCGAAAGAGCTGTCAGTGTCAAAATAACATGTAATTTAAGAAGATACCAGCAGATGGCTCACCTACGAGTTTTATATCCATTGGTTGCAGAACTGCAGATACCTACTCGTATTAGGGCTTGGTCCGAATTTCTTAACTGATGGCCCACTTGTTATATCTATTAATGTAGTGGCCCGGTATAACTGTTTGGGGTTAAATTTTACTCAGATCTAGATTATAGGTTTACAGTATTTCTGAGCTTTTCGATAAGCTTTAATAAGAGTTACTAATCTAGTAAATGTGTCGATATTGGGACATCCGTTCATACATATGTATTTGTTTTGTCTTGCAGATGAACTTAGGCACATAAGTGGTTTCTTATTGGCTTCAAACATTTTTCTCCGGTTATGCAAGAGAATCACCTCCCAGCTGCTTCTGGGAATAATTTGTCATGCATTTAAACTTTCGCCTGTCAATTTATATAAAAGTGAATCTATCTTTATAAATATATGTATATACTCAAACTTTATCCTTTGTGCATAATATCGAAGCTACAACACACATCCACTTTAGCATCCATTAAAATAATTTAATTGAATTTCATGTTTTAACTGATATAAAGCATAACTTTCTCAAACAAACGTGTGTCATAAAAAAAAGACACCTCTGAACGAGATAAGCAAGAGAGAGAGGAAACCAACGACAGAAAGCGAAAAAAAAAAACGAGTAATAAATTTAAAATTTAATTCGAAAGGACATAAATTAAAGTTTGGAACATGTCATTTAACAAAACTTCCTCCACACCCCGAAATATTTTCTCGTTAATTTGGAACTTGTGCAACGGAAGCGAAATTCCACCCAAAGCCACCCCCATCCTCTGTCTTTCAACAAACAGCAGCAGGAGAGCAACTCCTCCTCCTTCATTTTGCTTTTACTCCTTCCAACTTTCTACTCCTTTTTGGAACATTATTCTGCTGATGTTGTTGATGCTGCGCCACACCAAACCCCCGCCCGAAAAGAACCCTTCCTGCCTGCCCTTAACCCCAAGCGAAATTATTCCTTCTTCTTCGTCTCTTTCCCGATCAACATCGTTGGTACTATTGCGCCCCTCTCATATATTACCTTCCCCTCATCGTAAAACAATTTAATTTCATTTCCCTCTTGTAGCCGTAAGCCAGGGGGGTTGCAGGGTCGGAGACTGGGTGGAAGGATAAAACTCAACCAAGCGCGCTTCATGAGAGCACATTGTACATACATTCGCAAGGGAAGATTGCACATACATTCATACATATGTATCTATGTATATTCTTAATGTATGTGTATATGGTTGCCATGTATGTATGTATAAATGCGAGTGCAAAATTCAGATTGTATCCTTTTTTTTTTGAAAATCAACCAGGGTAAAAGGAGAAGAGAAACGAAAACGAAATTGCTTGTGCTTCATAATATTGATTTTTTTGTGCTTTGCTCCTCTCCTTGATTGTTTCTTTCTCGCTCTAACTTTATCCTGGTCGTTCCTTCTTCGTAAATTTTTACTTTTTTTCTGAGAATTGCGCAAAATTTATCTGCTCCTTCGGGTGATGGTGTACTTTTGTTCGAAAATGTTTACTCAAGGCAATTAAATTTCAGACTTGGTTCAAAATATTCACATTTTATCCTTGTAAGGAACCGTTTGTTGTCATAAAATCCACACAAGTGCAAACTTCCCGAAGGACAAGATAGTGTGTGCATTTGCATACGATTCCTAAGAGTATGTCTGGCGAGAAGCATATCCACACTCACACACAAGTATTCTACACCACATTGATCCTTTCTCCAAGGAAGAAAAATAAAAGAAAAAAACTGCTTTAATACGAAACGCTCAATTTCGTTTCAAATGGTGGATTGCTACTGGTTTTTTTGCGACGGAGGTGGGTTTGCTCCCCGCCTCGTCATAGTGATGTGCCATCAAAGTTCAAATCCCTCATACTTGGTTTGGCCCTTCAATAACTCATCTGAAGGTACTACTAGGTACTATCGCTGTCTCCTTCTCTAACATTATCAGCAGGGTTCGCAAAGTTCTATGTTTGAACCCGGAGAATACTGAAAAGGATTCGTCGTGAACTCGCCATACATACACACCCACTTCTGCCTCTTCACCCTCATTCGGTTGCATTTCTTCGCCTTTATCGTGTAGTTGTGCTTGAGATTGTGGAGGAGAAGCGCCCGGGGTAATTTTTCTCTGCACACACAAAAGCAGAGCAGAGTATTGAATTTCTAATGCAACAACGCGGAGCTAGGACGAAAAATACACACACATGCATGCACTGTGTGCCGTCGTCAGCAACTACTACGGGTACACTTGCAGCCGAGGACGACGAAAACCAGACAGTGCGGTTGTGGGATAAAGGGATGTTATATTTTTTTTATACTGCAGCTCCCCTTCCTTAGATGAAAATAGAACGCAAAGGATGCTTGGTTGTCCTTAAATTCCCCAAAAAAAAGGATAAAACAAAAATTAATTTTCAGTCAACTTCTTTTATTTGGAGCATAAATCCTCTAACGAAGTTTTATGCGTCTAATTAGATAGTTTATTGTTCAGTTTGGCGTGCAGAAACAATAACAAAACCACCATCACCCTGCGCTGGTGTTGTGTTGCTGCATCAGCGTGCAAAACACACGAGTACACTCGCATTGTCGTCGTCCTTTATGTGCTGCTGCTGCTTACTGCTGCTGCTGGTGCTGCATACGAACACTGTCGTCCTCATCGGAGAAGGAACGTTGTTCCTATTGAACGTGTATTTTGATATTAGATTCTGCTCAGTGGAATTTCGTGCACAACACCATTTTGAATAAATTAACAATGAAAGTATTTGGTCAGAGGGGCGTGGAGTCGGGGGAATGGAGCTTATTATTTTATCCAGGATAATTTTTTTTTTAATTCTTATTACTTGCGAGATGTTTTTTTTTTTTAAAGAATGGAAAGAAAAAGCTTATTACCTTTGGAATTGAATGGAAAACGAAAAATTATTATCAATTTATGGAGTAACCAAGTAAAAGTAACCCCAAAAGACAGAAAGAGAAAAAATTTATCGGGGAAAAGAAAATATGTTCAGGAAATTGCAAAGTAGATTCAAACAATTATTTTGAAAAAGAAATGTTGACGAAGATAAAAAATGTAAAAAGGAAAATAAACGGTAATAACTTTTGCCCTACTTTTTGCGCCAGTTTTTATTACAATTCTTTTCTTTATTTGTGGTTACATTTGCCATATTGTCTCCGAGAGAGCGAAGCACACTTGTATTGTTATTTTATGGATTATGGAACGAAGGGGTTGGAATTCAATTGTATTACTTTGTGGGTGGGTGGATTGAAGGGATTTGCTGCGCTGGATCATATTTTATGCTGAGTTATGACTGTTGCATGAGGAATGTTGAATTTGCGATTTTATTTTAGATGTTACATATGTCCCATGCAGCCTACATACTAAAAAAGAATTAAATAACTGCAGTAAAGATAGTATGTAGGTACAGTTCCTAAAACCATTTATTTACTTAGGCAGTACCTACCTAGGTGAAATCTACTGCGGTCCACAATGTTAAGGCGCTGATATCAACTCTGATTAATATTCTATCATTCAAACCTTGCATTTTCATTGCCAAATCCTACAGATAAAGCATCTAACCATTTAATTTGCATCATTTTGCTGTGAATTATGCTGAGCAGACGAAAAGATATGTATGTAACCCTGCTTGATTATAGTCACTCAGTACCTTCCATCCTAGTCTAAAAACCATCCTATTATAAAATAGCTAGATGTCCTATTGACTTTGAGAGTATTGAACACTGACTCGATGAAATATCATCCCAAACTAGGTATTTGAATCCGCTTTTACCTTAATGGAGGGCTACCTACAAAATTACATCTACTTGCATACACTCCAGGGCAAAATGATAAGACACCCCCACAAATTTGAAAAAAAATGTGCGTAACATTTGCCAAATCGGATTGAATCATTTGGTAACAGGATGTACGAGTGTCTAGACCGCACTGCCATAAAATATTTTCTGGAAAAACCATTATTTTTTTGCATAAATTGCTCGGGAAAGGTCTCCCCCCAGGCGATCTTGCTGACCAGTTAAAAAGATTTATATTTTTTGAGTTAAATTACTCCTTGACTTGGCGGGAAGAATGGACTGCCGCATTATCTTATTGAAAAATTAAGTTTTCCTCGGCATACCTCACAATTTGTTCCTTAATAAGTTCAATATATCTGGTGCTGTTAATTCTGCCCCTGACAAATCTTATTTCCTCGCATTGTAACCGATTCCAGCCCATACCATTACATAATCTTCTCCTATTTGCTCCTTACGCAAATCATGAAAGTAATAGTAATTAGGGTGGCCGTGGTGTAGTGGTAACATCAACGCTTGTCACGCTCTTGGTTCACGGTTCAAATCCTGATCTCAACAATCATCTATTTATTTCGTCTGAAATAAATAAAAAAGTCGATCAATTGCAAAAGCTTAGTCAACTCTACTGCGAAGGCATAACACTGGCAGTAGGGTGGTCAATATGGCTTAAATGCAACTTGATCGTGATGATGACATCAGGTGGAGGGAAAAAAGAACTGTGAATCAAGAGCAACGACAAAAAGCAAAACAAACAAGCTCCCCAGTTATCTGGACGCCACCCTTGGAGTTTACTGAAACTTAATACCACCGAAGTTTCAAACCCACTACACCAATCTTTCTTTCTCTCTCTCTCAATTTATACAAACGCCCGTGCCCTGAAATAATTTAATGGTATCCATATCCCATTTGGCGAGCGCAAATTATATAAAAAAAAAAAAATTTTACTTTTTTTCATCTGTGAATATGACTTCTCCACTTTTTCTTCCAGTGGCAATGTGATTTGACGAGCCGTTAAAGAAGAGTTTGAAGCTTCCTGCAAAATCACATGTTTTTCTCTTGGAGTTAATGCTGTTGGTCTTTCAAGAGACTTTTTGTCATAATTTTCGGGATCGTTTATTAAATTTGTCACTACTGTTCGACTTTTCACTGACTTTGATATTTTTGCAATACTCCAACTTTCACTCCTAAAGTTCAAAATTCCCTGTACTTCAGCTGAATTTAACATTTTTCCGCGTCGCATATTGTCCTCTTTAGACAAAATGATCATCATTTTTTTCTCCCTTTCGCACTTGTCGGGTCCTCAATTCATGTAAAGTCAACAAAATGCATGTTGATGTTAATTTTTCCTACATCTGTAAGTCGCATAGTGACCTGAAAATATGTCTCGTGTCCCTACTGGTGCGTGGTTATTTCCAAATTACAGTCTATTTTTTCAGACTATAAAACATGTAAAGTAAGCTTTTAATAAGGTGGTCCGGAATTTCCTTATGGGCTTAAGTCCTAAAGCGTTTTTAGCTTATTTTCCTTAAGATGATACTCGTACAAACATTTCTTGAACCTTTTTACTTTTCCTCCTCTCCCTGTAGCTCCTCCCGGATCGCGTGTCTTCCAATCTTACAGAAAAGCTTTCCCTCTTTGGCTTACTTGTCTAAACCATTTTTAATGTTCAGTGGTATAATGGTAGCTGAGCTGTCTGATATAATTGCAATGTCTTACTTATCCGCATACCATTTTAGGAATGACATTGTTGATTTGTTGGTCCACTCTTTGCTATGTGTACTCAGTTTTGTAATGCACGAGCATGGTATATCAAAGAGATGTTGTGCATATACAAGCCGACCTTCATACTTTTTTTTATTGTGCTTAACCACCACTTTATAAGTTATTATGGACTGAATCCCCAGATTTTTCGGCATAAGCTCTTGTGCTTTATTTTTCCACATGCTTGTATAGAGGAGTTTAAATGAGTTTCTCGTCGATCCCACCTGGTGCCAAATTATTAACTGGAAATCGTATTACAGTGGTCTTGATTATGTTTGAAGCATATTTGTAGAATATCACTTAGTACAGCCTGTTTCAAAGAAGTGTTTCTCAAATTATTCCTTCCTAACTGTGTCAATTTGCTCTTTCGCATTATGTTCATTTCCTCAATATAGTTTTAGTTTCCATGAAAGCAAAAACAATTCGTAATGAGTTCTGCGTATAATAAACGTTTTGAAGTAGCATTTTTGGTTACACACTCAAAAGGCTTGGTAAATAGCGCTGTTTAAGAACTTTTAGAGGTCAGAAAATCTAAGACCACCAACATCTATTAGCATGTTGTAGAATATTCAGCCAGCCTTGAGACTAAATCCTTAAATGTGCACTGGATTTTTAGGCGCATTAAGCTACTGAGCGGAAGGTTCAGGTGAAATTCGCCTCATTAAAAACACCAACCAGTTTTTTCACGGTCTCACTTCTCACGAATCTATACAAATCTCCGAGACTAAAATTGTCATTAGAAGCAATAAAACGGAAGGTCTCAGACCTTACGATCTTTTTTGAGTTGCAGTTATCTAATTTTTGAGGTGCAATTTTTGCAGTACAAACATTTTTCCAAATTATGGTGTTTTCCACCTCCGATTTTTATTTTTCATTCATTCATTATCAAATCGATTTTGGAACATTTGCTCTAAACAAGAAGAACCGTACCCGGGATTTGAAGTAGTATTTGAAAAATGTCATGCAAAACTGCATAGTATGTATTTTAAACATTGGAAAAGTGGATTGGAAAACATTTCTTCATAGCTACTTCAGCCTAACCTCCTACAGGGCAGGTATAGTTTTCGTGAAAATTTTCAATCTCGAAATTTTGATCAATGCTCATGCACTCAACAAAGTGGGTCACACACTTCTGTCTGTCTGTACGTCGGGATGTAGACTAAACAGGTTGACGGATTTTCTTCAAACTTTATATCTGGGGTCTGTAGGTTCACAATTCGAGGCGAAATCAGAATTTTCATTCTAACACCAAAATTAACGGTACTTTACTAATGGCCAAATTTTTTTCTCGAAAACGATATTTGAATAATATTCTGACATATCATGGCGTACCAATTTTTGGAAAATTGTCAAAGTAATTTTTTCGAATTTGAATGAATATTTTTGTAAAAAAGAAACATTTTAACGATTTTGTTTAAATTTCAAATCTGAGCTTTTGAAGATAAACAGCACAAAAGTGCAAGTATGTGCGACCCAGTCGTGCGCTATATTTTGAATGTTATGGAGATTATGAGATGTGTTCTCTACGGGATCCCGTTTGCGAAACCCTAGCTAGAACTAATTTCGAGGTCAATTCATAAAATTAGTTTAATTTGATTGAACTACTAACCGATTTCAGTAAAACCAAAAGAGACGCGTTTACAATTGTGTTTGACCACTAGATGGCTTCATACGTGTATAAATGTTTGTTGTTACCAAAAGCCGAAATTACTGAACCGTTTTCCAAGATAAGTCAGACTAAGATTTTGCCAACAGGTGTCACAATTAGTGTAAAGGGTGGTTAAGTTTAAAGGGCCGATGTTGATTTTGAATAAACCACAAATTATTTAGGAAATTACTGTCATTTCTTTTTATTATGATAATATTGGTATGGTTCAATTATGTATGGAACAAAATATCGGCCAAATGGCCGCCGCGACCTCGGCGGCACACCTCCATCCGATGGTCCAAATTTTCGATGACGCTGAGGCATAATTGAGGTTCTATGCCGTTAATGTGCCGAATTATCTCATCCTTTAGCTCTTGAATTGTTGCTGGCTTATCGACGTACACCTTTTCTTTCAAATAACCCCAAAGAAAGAAGTCCAACGGTGTCAAATCACATGATCTTGGCGGCCAATTGACATCGCCACCACGTGAGATAACACGGCCATTGAATTTGTCGCGCAAAAGAGCCATTGTTTCGTTAGCTGTGTGGCAAGTGGCACCATCCTGTTGAAACCACATATCGTCCACATCCATATCTTCCAATTCGGGCCATAAAAAGTTCGTTATCATCTCACGATAGCGAACACCATTCACAGTAAGACGACGAGTTGAGGTGGACGGCTCTTCAGCCACACTATCGCGAACAGCAACAATATTTTCTGCAGTACGAGCTGTACGAGCATGCACTGGTGTTTTCACATCTCCTACAGACCCGGTTTGCACAAATTTTTGCACGATTTTTCCGATTGTACGCACATTTGGACGATTAAATTGACCGAAAAAATCACGAAATGCACGATATGCATTTTGATTTGAACGCCCATTTTCATAATAAGCCTGAATAACTTTAACACGTTGCTCGATTGTGTATCTTTTCCATGGTTCAAATTGAGTTAGTCTGAAATTGAGAAATGTCAAATGAAATGCAGAAAAAAACTCGACGTTTAGGTGTGGTTCACATTCAACATCGGCCCTTAAAATTTAACCACCCGTTATAAATATTTACTAGTATTGTTCTTAGAACAGAAGCTACAATAACGGTTTTGATGAAGCAAATAAGTATTATTAATATATTCCTTGAAACATTAACATAGGTATGATACTAGATTTGCTCGCTAGATGGTGCACTAGTTACTTAATGTTTGTTTTCACTTAGATCAGAAACCACATAACCGATTTTGATGGAACAAAACTAAAATTAATTAATCAAAAAAAAAAAACATCCAACAGGGATATTGTTTACTTAATTGATTGAATTGTTTCTATTGTTGCCTTTAGTGATTTTTTAGCAAGTGAAGTCGAAACAAATTAGCAATTAACAGGCAAAGCTTTAGAGAACAAAATGTCGTTATTAACCAGTTTCATAATGAGGGCCTTTGATCATTTATTCTACGGAATATGCATTTATTTTGGTAAAAATAAACTAGCATTTCCTGCCCCTTCCATTTCCCTCTACCAACATATCGATTCACTTTGCAATTTCATATAAGCTATAAGTAGTTGCACTGTTTTTGCTATTCCATACCCATTATTATGATGGCTTAAAAATAAAAGCATATCACAGCGGAGAGCTCTAAATTATTTATTAAATGTTAAATTACATGCAATCTTAAACGTGATATTACACTCACACACATGACTCAATATAGAGAGAGCTCCTACATCGAATAAAACCACGAGTTCGTTTACTTAGGAGAGTTGTAACGACGATACGGTTCGTGTTATGATATGAAATCGATACATGTGCAGAAATAACGCTTGAGTAAATTATACATTGCAAGGATGTTGGCAGGGTGGTACAGGGGCACTGTTTGAGGGTGAGTACATTGTATTTCATTATAAAGCATATTATATCAATTAATTGATATCGAGTGAGAGAGCGAGAGGGAGAATGTTGTAACAGCAATTCTGAATTTTATAATTTCACATATCACAAAGATCTAAATGTTAGGAGAGGGAGAGTGGGCGTAACTCTATTAACTACAGCTAAATTGCAATCTAAATTAGTTGCAAATTTGCTATACGAAGTGGAGATAATGAATAAATAAAAAAGTAATTATTTCTCGAAAATCAATGAACTGGAAGAGGGTGTCGCAATTGTTGTTATGCTATTCTATGAAAGGTGTTTGTTGCCCATCATCAACGTTTAAATAGCTCTAATGTAGACATATATGTATGTAGGTGTTCAGATTTAAACTTTTGTTTTAAACATGCTTTGTGGATGCTAGTATTTTTTTTAAAAAAAATTAAGGAACTTCTGTCGATCGTATTTTTTTTTTTTTTTTCAGGTAAAAGACCTGCTCACGAGTATATATATATATACGTATTTCTGTCAGTAGAGTCTCTCCTCTCTCTTCTTTAAATTCTAGTACTAAATGAGATACTATTAAACCTGGAAGGGAAAGAACCACCAATGGGTCATATGGGCTAATAAATGTGGGTTGGGGGTAAACCCAAATAGAACCCAATTAATACTCTTTACCAGGAAATATTAAATTTCTCATGCTGACTCTTCCCAAATTGTATGATACCATCCTTGATTTCGCAAATAAAGCAAAACCCATCCAACGCGTCGCTACTAAGATACTGTTGAAAAACTGTCACCGGTAGAAAGTGAGGTATGCCAACGAGATAAACGACCGTGCGGGCATCTCTGTATCAAAATTAAAATTCCTTCCGTTTCAAAAAAAACAAACTGTGTAATTAATTTCCAAAAAGAAATATTTCAAGAAACTTTGAACCTCTAGGCGTTACAGATCAGCCTATCCTGAAAGAAGATTATGAAAAAATAATCTCTTTATGCCTCCCAGATCACAATAACGTTTTACGTGATAGAAATGCGATGTTTATTGATAGCCAAGCTACGATTAGGCCCTTGGTATCTTGGCATCAGTTTCCTTCAATTATAAAATCGCTCTAGACTAACGCTTCTCGTTTAACAAGATAATTGACAGTGACATTTCATGGAACTGTATGACCGATCAACTCGCCAGGCATGGCACTTTTTTTTTTTTTATTTTTTTTATAATTTGCACGTGACATTGAATACCCTTATACTAATTTCTAGAACACGTGCGTTTTGTAGAAAGGGGAAGAGACAGAGAGAAAGACAGAGTGGTGTAGTTTGAAATTCAGGTGGTATTAAGTTTCTGTAAACTCCAAGGGTGGCTGTCCAGATAACTGGGGAGTATTTTGTTTGTTTTCGCTATTATTGTCGTTGCTTATGATTCACAGTATTTTTTTTCCGTCCTCCTGATGTCATCATCACGATTAAGTTGCATTTTAGCCATATGACCACCCTACTGCCGGTGTTATGCCTTCACAGTAGAGTTGACAAGTGATCGACTTTTTTTTTATTTATTTCATGCGAAATAAATAGATGATTCTTGACATCAGGATTCGAACCGTGAATCAACAGCGTGACAAGCGATGATGTTACCACTACACCACGGCCACCCCTCTAACTACGGATTCTGCCGGAGAATGTATCCAGTATCCTTTAATTTTTTACTTGATTTGTTTTTGTGAAAATTGTCGATTTCGAGATTTTGATTAATCGTTGTACGAGTATTACTACGAAGAACTCGAAAAGTGGGTCTGATAATTCTGTTAGTCTGTCCATCTGCCTGTAGCTCTGACTGCAGCCTGAGCGATTGGATGGTTTTACTTCAAACTTCATATTTGGGGTTTAAGGGCCTATACCTCGAGCCTATACCTATATTTGCATTCTTACCTCAAAAGTAACGGTATTTTACTTAAGGCCGACAATGAAACTCGAATTTCGATAAAGTTTCCTATCTGAGGTAATACGGATACACAGTGTTTTCCTAAAAATTCGAACAACTTTATTTCACTTATCAGCGGACTTGCGAACATTTGTTATTCAAAATTTATATCTATGCACTGTCAACATATGTAAGGACATGACATTAAATTTTTTTTCTTTTTTTTTACGAAAATCCAATGGCTTTTATCAATTTTGCCTAAAAGAAATCTGAACAATTTATAAACGAACATGGAGCACGTACGTCCCAAGTGACATCGTTAAAGTTACTAGGGACAATATTGCTCTATAATGGTTCTAAAGTAGTCTTATGTATAGCTTTATGATTGCTGTCGCCACTGCTAATTACATTAGACTTTTAAAAAAAATGCTGTAGGACGGAGTTTTGGAACACTTTTAGCTATATTACTTTGTAGGGTTTTCAGTTCTATATACATATGTGTTCTATAGTGTTAAAAAAAATGTGCGAAAGAGCAGAACTCGTTTTTCACGAGGCACCGCCTAGCTTCCCAATTTCTTTTGGTAGGTGTGGTAAATGAGTTTTTGACACAGTATTGCATTTTTGGTGCTCCAAGGCGATATGGTGGGAACCAGAAAACATCAGTAATAGCAGCGAGTTACTCTAATAAAATGTAAAGCAAGTATAATGCTATTATAAAGCTTGCAGCTCTAGAAAGTACTAAAATTTAAGGGCTTTACCAGCATTAATTTGGCTGTGAAATGCAGAGAATAGTTCTAATGTAGTGTAGCAGTAGATTCAAAATATTTGTAATTGAGAACTAGTTTTTGAACAGAACTGTGGATTTTACGTCTCTTATTTTTAAGGAAAAATTATTTAACATATTTGGAGACGATTTCTTTCAATGTATTCAAAATATTCGAAGTATCTCATAAATGTGCCTGCATATATCGTAAAATACTGAGAATTTGAGTTGATTTTAATAACCATTTACAGGGTATTTCAATTGAAGTGTAACCAACTTCAGACTGATGTGTTTTTGGAACATCAAATCGAAATGTCAAACGATCTTCAGCGTTTAATTGTCATTCAATTTTCTGTCAAACGTAAATAACCTTTTGACAAATAAACAACACCAACCGACACACTGGACTTGCAAACGAAACGTGATTAAGTGATCGCACTTTACTTGGGACTTCGGCGATAGTTCGTGAGTTGCGGCATCTAAACGTGAATGATATCTTCGTCATAAAACAATATCAGGACACCGGCGAAGTAAATAAAAAATACAATGGTGGCCGTCAACCGATTGCAATATCAGCTGCGAACGTGAAGAAGGTAAGAAGCAAATTAGCGCGAAATCAACGTCGCATCGGAAACGCGATGGCAAAAGAAGTTGGTGTGTCTGCTGCAAGCATGCATCGCATTTTACGGAATAAGTTGATGATCGAGCCTTTGAAACTACAAAAGGTTCAAGACCTTACAGTTACTTAAAAAGCAGTGCGGCTCCCAAAATCAAAGCATAGGCTCGTTCGCGACGACTTGAAAAATTGGGTGTTCACTGATAAGACGGTGTTCCCTGTGCAGCAATTCGTAGACGAAACAATAGAGTTTGGTTGACTGAATGCTCTGCTATGAATTTAGATCAATTGCAGGCATTTCGTCGTCAAAAACCAGCGTCCGTAATGATATTTTTCAATTCAATTGAAATACCCTGTACCTAACTATCGTCATGTTGAGTTTTTTAAACACATACTAAAATAACTAAATGTCAAATGAGCGGGATCAAATTCTACAACTTGTACAAGTTCTATTTGAAGCTACATTGAATTGGTTTTAGAGCTAAACGCATTCTAAAAGGGGTTTTACAAAAGCTGTAAAATGTTCTAGAAAATTATTCTTTTAAAACTTTTAGCTACTTAGACTCCTCATATTGAACAAAAAAGAGTTCTAAAACAAAAGAATTCAACTTCATTGAAGCGCTGCGAGATCTCCAGTTGAAGCTATAACGTATAAAAGCGCTTTAAGAATATACGAGTATATAGAGCTGGAAATGTTACTTGGGGTGCGACGCAGTTGTGCTCTTTATTCTTTTTCACGAAATGATGCAGGGTCACTATGATGACTTATCGAATTAGTGAGATGCTTTCCTAATAAAAATTTCAAATGGTTGGAGTTATTGGGATAGAAGTTATTAGATTTTGACACTATTCTTTTGTTGTCATTTTCCCAGGTTTCTAGCATGTCTGTTTTAAATTCTTCTTTGCTCTTCGGGTACCTGGATACTATTTTGGCTTTTAAAAGCCCAGCAATTCCCAATCGCGTTCAAATCGGGGTTGTTTTCAGGCCAATCTAGTGATTTTAGTCCGATATTTATCGCAAAATCCTTCAGCTAGTAGCATATAAGATACAGAATTATGGGTAAGTCACACCATTTCATTTCTAATGCTCAATAGATATTTGAAAAGAAGGGACTTACTTTGTTTGCTCGATGACATTTTGTAGAATTATCCTGAAAGATAGTATCAATAGTGACTGAAAACAGGGCATCCTTTGGAAGGCACTAGATTGTCTCTTATTATATTGATATAGCTGTCCCCGTTCATTGAACCGGTGCAAACACTAATTCGCTTTGACCAAAGCCCCATATCATAAAAGTTAGAGGAAATTTGTTTCTTGTTAAAACGCACTCCTTCTTAAATCTTCTCCGCACATTCACCATACATACAGGATACCGTCAGATGAATTGAGGTTAAATTTGCTCTCACCAGTGAAGACAACACCTTTCCAATAATTTTCGGTTCAGTTTTGATGAGTTTTGGAAAATTGCAGCCTTGAAGCTTTAATTTGTGACGTCAAGGATGTTATTTTCTTGTATATTCCTGTCTACCAATCGGAATGAATCCAGCCTTCTGCTGACCGTACTGTTTTTTTTTTACGTGTTTCTTAAAAAAAAAACTCCGAATTCATTGCTGATTTTCATCGATTAGCGCAGGATATTCTTTTTTAAAATTCGGTCGTCTTCTTAGTTTTACCGGTACTAGTTATCCTTACACTTACATTTTTTTAGCAATTTACATGGCTGTATCCAATTCTCTTAGAAATAGCCCGGGCTCATTTTAACTACGCTGCACTAAAACGGAACTGAACTGAACTGAACTTCAAATGATGAAACAAAACACTAAAAAGTAGCTGTTTTTTGTTACATATATTTCCATGGAAATAATGCAAGTCATTAAGAGGGCAAATCAGTTCTGCTACTTTAAGGTTTTGTGAAATAACAGGGTGGTGATTTTTTTCCATTAAGGTGTAAGGATATTCTTTCTCTTACGAAATCACAGAGCCGAACTGTAAAGTTCACCACTCCTATCCAATAAATACATACTTATACACAGCTAACCTTTATATGCAATAGCCTTTTGCAAAATTTCCTATTTTTCGCGACCCGGAAACTTGGTTTGCTTTTCTTTTTTACAAAGGAAGAATAAATCATTTCCAAAGAATTGATCAGTACTTCTTGTTCCGATCCGGCCAGTAGGAGAAACTTGTAACATCCTCAGATCGTATTTGTTTGGTAAAAACTTTTTGCTCTCGCTAAACTGTATACATTTCTGCAAACATCTCTTAACGTCATCCTGTAGAACATTATTGAGATGAAAATTTTTGAAAAATTCAAGGTTCTCCTACCTCACTTCCTTCCCATGATGATGCTTAAGTCTTTAAAACTTCAGTTGTACTGTACACGTATCGTTCTCAATATTTTGAACAATACATTTTTAAGGAACTCACATAAATGTTAAAAGACATATATTTATATGCAGAAATATATGTAGATACATTTGCGCTGTTACATTAGCTTTATATGTGCCACACAATGAAGTTGAAAAATTTGCATAAAATTCTAATTTAACTGTTGGTATTCGCTTTTTGCCTTCTCTGCCTTTCGTCGAATTTTTCTTTTTTTTTTTTTTTTTCTTACTTCTTGCTCAGTTTTATTTTGTATAGTTGTTTTTTTTTTCGCTTTTCCAATTTAATTTTATATCTTTGTATTTTTTTTTTTTTCTTTAAAAATTTATCTTTTTGCATAGTTTACATTCCTGTTTATAGATATGTATACATGATGATGTATAATGGCATCTTTTTTCCAGTTTCGTTTACATTATCTATTCTTTCTTGGCGTCGTCCTTCTTTATTTGTATTATATTAATTTTTCTTTTTAAATTTACATTGGAAAGAAAATCAATAATAAATCCACTTGAAATTCAAATCTACGGTTTGCGCCGTTTATATATTTTTTTCTGATTTTTCTGTTTATATTATTCTATCTACCAGCTGTGGATTATATTGTACTATACCACGGCATTATTATCATCATCATCGAAGGACGATAGTATACCAACCAAAATAGAGAGCAAAAAGAAACGACAAATTCTGTAGTGAAAATAATAAATTCTATTCTATGGAAAATAATAAAGTTATACCTGCAACCACCACCCTCCTCCTCCCACTCACTCTCTTTCTCGCTCTCTCATAATATTAATAAGAGGTATACGGAAGGGGGTACACCGAGATATAGAAGGAAGAGAATACAATGCAACCCTACAAACCTCCTCCCCAAAAGGGCCGTTAAAATGATGGTAATGGTTGTTCGTAGTGGTACTTTTCAATGGGGGGGGTAAGTAGGGAGCACATGGATGGGGGTTTACTTAAAGAAGAAGTTACACATCGTGGAATGGGGTTTGGCGAACAAGAAAAAAAAAAATAAAAATTCCATTAAATTTCTAATTTAGCTCCTCTTTGTTGCGACAGAAAATCAATATTTTCTTGTTATTTATCTAAATGATGAAGGGGGTTTGTATTTTGTTATTTGCATTTCACACTCACTACACACATACATATTGTAGAATGAACTTTAAAAAAAAATCGTCATCCTTCAAGATACAGAGGCAGAAAGTGAAAATAACTTCGGTGAGCCTTGTGATTAACAGGAAAGTTTTTTTTGTTTTGCTCCTTACATATCAGGTACCTAAAACTGTTCCCATATATTGCAGAGTTTTTTTTTTACTTTTTTCTAATTTGAAAAGTTTAAATCTCTGGACTACAAAAGAAAGAAAGTAGGTAAAACAAAAAAAAAAAGAAAGATAGAACCATATCGTCCAAATGAAATTGCGTTTGTTTTGTTGTTGTTTTTGTTTTTGTTTATGGTTTTCAATATTTGTGCTTCCTTAAAACACATAAAACAAAAAATAATCGTAAAAGAACAGAAAAAGACATAAAAGTTTAAAATTATGAGTGACTGAGAGAACGAGGAGTATTTTTTTTTTTTTTGTTTAATATTTGCACATTTTTCTGGTTTTTAATTAAAATCAGACATTCTTCGTATTCTACACTGCACCAATAACACTCATCTTCTCAGTAAAGTGATGTTTGTGTTTATATTTTCAAAGATGAAAAGGAGAAAGTGTTTTTGTTTGAAACGAAAGTTTCATGTTCATGTTTATTTATATTTACTAAGTATTTTTCTTCAGTACTTTTATACCCCTATTCTATCACGTAATTCAACTCGACATTGAGTTTTATTTTTGGCAAATGCTGACAAGTTTTTATATTTTATGTAATAAGTACTACCAAACTTTAGTAAACTTTATGCCGCCATTAGCTGTGTTTCCTTCTGACTTCATATAAAGTTAAATTGAGTTCCACAAAAAAAAAAAAAACATGTCCAATTTATTTTGAAATTTGGCACTACTGATTGCGTCGCGGATTGCGGTTCAAAGAAATTTTGTGTTCAATGATTTAACATTGAACAAAATCTAAAATCTTGTCTGTCAATATTCCTGAGCGAATATTAGTGGATAAACATCCTTATTCGAGAAATAAAAATGTCAGATTGTCACCCCACTTTTTACTGATACCAACCGTGTTTTTGTTTTAAAGGTTCTCCATCACTTAGAACAGTGTTCTTTGAAGTTCGTGAAATACAGCGATGAAGTAAAAGGAAAAGGTATAGGGAAGAGTTAAAGAGTGGACTGATAAGGAGAGGTAGGTTGTAGGTTTTTGGAAATGCTGAGGAAGACAAGTTATTTCACATTGGTGTTGAATTAATATTCCGCGGTGATCGATGAGAATGAATCTAAGCTCTAAAGTACATGCATATGCGAAATGGACTACACGTGTATTACAGGCGGGACAAAAGCATATATTTATACGTAGAAATTTATACTTTGCCTCACTTTTTACTGTCTTCCCATAGACGCTCATGGTGTCACTTGAATGGACTTAGTAGAATATAAATTTGTATTAGTCACCTAATTTTTGGATGACACAACTCAAAGAATAAGAGAGAATATCGAAAGTACTGAAATTGTATACCCAGTTAATTCTTACCCCTGTTTTCCATTCGAACTTTTACTGAACTGGGTATAATTTTCGCAAAGAAACTCGGCTATTGTCATTTCAAACTTCCCTACCTTACTGGATTTATAGACAACGGATTGTTGCAGTCGTTTCGTGATTATTTTCTTACTATCTGGACTATGAGTCACTTAAGTGGATCAGATGATGGCAAAAGGTATTCGAAGGATAATCATACAGTGATCAGTCGCGTGGGATGTGTGGATAAATTCAACAAATCTGCGGTGTAGAATGAAGTGACACTACCTTAAGTATTGGTATGTGCATCGTAAATTTTAGATCATTCGCCGAACAAGAGGAAATTGTTCGGATAAATAGTTTTAAACAATATCACGTCATTTGTTAGTGCTAAAACTATCTTTAAAGTATCTCTGCGATTAAATCTCTTTCATTCACTTATGTGAGTAATGCAATAAACATGGTGTCTTTCACTTTTGTAAATTTGTGACCTTTTCACAGAGGAGCTTGAAATTTTCCGGATTTATGCCGGATCAAAATAACTAGCTAGGACGTTCAAAAATGTTAAAATCGCATTATAATCGGCTCCATAGGTTTCAAGTGCACTAAGTTTATAAAAAGACAAAATAAATCGCGCGACTGAATCGATCGTACTTGCTCCATATGTGCTATTTGATCGATTTAAAGGACAAATGACTAGTTTCCATAGTAATTTCGGACCAGAAGCAATCATATAACATATATCAATCGATAGTGCTACTTGCGATTCAAAATGTATATGTAGCTGCTTGTCATGCAGTTAAAGATCGAAGGTCCTTTATCCTTTAACCTTTGAAGAAAAAAATTGTACTGGAGGTAACATTTTCGGTTAAATGACGTCAGATACTATAACTTTTGAACGGCACCACCTATGGCATTATACTCCTTGGAACCGAAGGAACAACCTACAAAACTATGATGTCCGTATTAAAATCAGTTTCGCAGTTTTCGTGTTTATTGAGGCAGACAGAAAAATATCATAAAAAGATTGCGTATACGCCTAAGTAGACGACGATTTTATTCTACTGGTATTTAAATTTGAAACTTGAAGAACTAATTTAACACTGATACTACTACTAGTAACGCTACTGGTCCTAGAGAGCTGACCCCTGGTACACTTACCGATTTTTATCAGACATGAAATTCGAGCAATGGAGCCCATACTGGCTATCATACATACATATGTGTACTTGTCAGCAGATGATAGAGATAAAGAACTTCCTACCCTGATTCCAAACACATAATAGGTCTGTTCTCCTACTTGGCCAGAGTTGCGAATTTTTATGAAAATTGGTCAAATCCTGTCTCCTTACATAGAAGAGAGAGTTTACGAGACAGCCTTGACTTGTGCAAAACTACTTAAATATGCTAAACTTAGCTAAACTTCTCTACGATTTGTTCTGTCTTGAACAAATAGACCCCGTCTAAGTATTGTGGAAGCACATGTTATACTTAAACCTCTTCCAACATGAAAATATTCTATCACGACGTTTCAAAAAAATGCATCACTGATGGTTCGGGGAATTTACGTCGAACGAAACTCGTCGAGAGGGAATTCAAATTTGAAATAATAAAATTGGGGCTTCTGAAAATGAGTTGAGGCCTATATGAGATGCTTATTATTAAACCCTCTAAAGATCCTGTGCTTGTCCCTATTTTTTATTTATTTTTATTTTTTTCCTATTGTGATCCAAAAATCACCACCCAGAATTTCTTCTTCTTAAACTGTTTACGAGTATCACTTTTTTTCACATTCAAACAGTATTCAAAAATGGCAGATTTTTTCGAAAATAGTGGTGGCGACCATTGGATTTTTTGCGGTTTTAGTAATAATCATCTCCAATGGATGCAGAATCGTTATCAATCCCATTCTTACTTCAAATTCGAATTTCCTTCTTTCACGATTGTCGACGAGTTTCTTTCTCTCACAATTGTCGATGAATTTCCTATCAATGAGTTTCTTTCGACAAAATTGCCTTCTTTCATCACTAATACATGAAAAAAAAGAAGAAAGACAATCAACTTGAAAACAATGCTAGGCTGACTCAAATATTGGACATACTAAACAAATAACAAGAATTCAACAAAACACTCCAAATACGCCTTGACAGACTCAAACAAAGCTCTTCAATGAGAAAATTAATATGACTCGCTATATTAAAATGATGGTATGGAATGCACATGGCCTACTAAATCATAAAAATTAGTTACAAGTAATCCTAGAGGCGAGGCAAATCGATATATGTTTAATCACGGAAACTTAGAAGGAAAACTATCGGACAAAACTACCCACGGGAAATTATGAAAAAAGCAAACTTTGCAGACAATGAAATCACACAAAGGCCCCGAACGAACAAACATAAACTTAACAGGATCTGCCAACAACTAAACTGAGATAAACAAAATTAAAAGTTAAAGTTTGAACAGATACCTTAGAAAATTGGTAAATGATAAGAGTACTAACTACTCGCTGTGTAAAACGACAAAATATGTGTATAAAGAGACTAGTAATACAGAATCAAAATAGCAATGAGCAGTGGACAAAAAGTAACATTGATAAAGCAAAAGCATTTTCCAAACACTTTATGAACGTATTCCAACCAAACGATGGACCCGACAAATAGACTTGGGTCTGAAAATGAAGACAACCCCCGGATATGATTCAATTAAAACGGAATTGTTAAAACAACTACCAGGCTGCAATAAATCACTGCACTTCAACTAAAGTACGTACCAAATCATTGGGAAGTAGATGAAGTAATAATACTACTAAAACCTGTCAAAACACCTCATAACGTAACGTCATATAGACCTATAACTCTGCTACCTGTGATGTCTAAACTATTGGAAAGAATATTACTAAATCGTCTGAAGATAATAATTGAAGAAAAAACTTGATACCAAATCATCAATTCGACTTTAGATACAACCATTCAACAATTGACCAGGTTCATAGGCTAGCGTGGTGTAGTGGTAAGATCATCGCTTGTCACGCTGCTGGTTCACTTCTAATGTCAAGAATCATGTATTTATTTCACATGAAATAAATAAAAAAGTCGATCAATTGCGAAGCTCTGGCAGTGGGGTGGTCATATGGCTGTAAATGCAACTTGCCCATGATAATGATATCAGGAGGACTGAAAAAAATACTGTGAATCATAAGCAATGACAATAACAGCAAAACAAAAAGTTTCCAGTTATCTGGATGCTACCCTTGGAGTTTACTGAAACTTAATACCACTTGAGTTTCAAACCCACTACACCAATCTTTCTTTTTCTCCCGTGCCCTGAAACCCCTTTGGCGTACGTAAATTATAAAAACAAAAAAACAAAAATAGTCTGCCGTCTTTCTCGATGTCTCGAAGGCTTTTGACAAAGTTTTGGTATAGAGAAATACTTGAAATAGTTGAATCCTATTTAACACAGCGGTATGTACTTTCGCATCAGACTAAAGAGATTAAAGTTGGACTTCCTCAAGGTAGCGTATTTGGACCTATGCTATATTTCCTTTATACCAGTGACCTACCGTCTCTTCCGAACAGTTTGAACGGCACATTTTCATACGACACGGTCATACTTTCCGTTGGTGAAACAGTAGAAGCGATCTCCAAAATGCAGTAAATGAAATTTGCGAATTGAACAAAAAAAAAAAAAAGGGGAGGATAAAACTTAACAACTCTAAATCTATATATACGTACATTGACGTACTAAAAGATACAACATACACGGCTAAGTATTTGGGGATGGCGTTAGACGCAAAGCTTCGCTGGAAGGAACATACCTATATAAAGATAAAAATAAAGAAGTAGAAATAAAATGTAGACAGATGTACTGGCTTATTGGCACAAATTCATCTTTAACTGTAGTCAATAAGATATCATTTTACAAACAAATTATAAAACCGATGTGGCCTTATGACATTCAACTGTGAGGGTGTGTCAAACAAAACACAATTAATATTATCCAACGTTTTCAGAATAAAGGTTTAAGAAAAATAGTAAAAAAAACAGAATGATAGGAGGCTAAGGCAGCATGTTAATGAGGAGGCTCTGAAACTGCTCAACACAATTGAGTTAACACGCAGACTAGATCGGACAAAACCCTTTGAATTTTTTACAACCATATACATCCAAGGAACCCAGTGGGATAGCAATAGATAATTCGTTACTGCCTACAATATCTATGATTATTTGTATTATTATTTAATTCTAACTTGTATGTTAATATAGAAACAAATTGCTCGTTAATTATCTAAATTAGTCGCAATGTAATGAAACAATTCGTGTATGCTTATTTATTCCCAAAATGAGTAGATAAATCCTCAAACCAACTGCGCCTACAAAACCAAAAATCGAAGTAAAATAAATTAAGAGCCAATCTCTCGCGCACAATACCACACAAACACAAATCCATCCACTACTGCACCGCTGGTGGCAGTGATACTCGCTGGTAGAAAGTTAATGATGATAATTTAATGCAAAAATGTTCCTATTGCTCAGCTTCAGCATAACGCACCAAGATGATTAATAGCTTAAAATATTTAGTAATAAATACGAGTATATCCGTACTAGGAGCTCTTTCACACCGTTAAGTTTTTCTAATTTATCAGTTTTTATAAAATGAAGAATGTTTGTCTGACAATTACCTCGGAGCTGAATTAATGAATCGTTATATCAGAGAACGGGATTTCGTATCTACTCGTACATAGACACTCGCTCATATTAACCATTTCCCCCACCATCAGCAGCGGCCATATTTTCCACGCTAATTTTTATACTCCCAATTTATTTTTAAATAGGTTTAAATACAGTGCTTTTACTCGCTAATTTAATAAAGCCGTAGTGTCGTTCAGGCCTAAGGATGAATTAAGTAAAAACCAAACGGACCAATCTCTATAGCCATAATTCAATCCCCAATACTTTAAGTATATCCGATCCCACTGAATAAATACATATACATTGCAAAATTAAATCCTTCTATAGCCAACATTACAGCACTTTATTATTGAATATACTTCACTTCATTCGCCATTATAAAAACAAGAAAAACGTCCAACCAACATGGATAAAACTCTTTAGTATCTTACAGATATAACACACACATACTGCATATATGTGTATCCATAAATAATGTTTTTATACCATCGCAAGCGTTATATATACCACTGAAACGAGTCGAACTTTAATTGCATAATTATGAACAGTTTGCAATTTATCATTTTCGTTGTTATTTATGGGTTTGGTATCCGCCCTTATTCGTGAGTGCGCTCGTTGCATTTTCAAAATTATATTCCCGAGACTTAAATTGAATTAAAAACAACAACAGCAACGAACGATGCAAAAAACCAAAAAAACAATATGGAGAAAAAGCCAATCTACAACAACAAAACAAAGAAGGAAAATGCCATAATATAGCCAGACAGAAAACTGGATATTAAAATAAACCTCAGAATAATAACACACAAACAAAGAGAGGGAGTTGTTTGGGGGGGGGGAAATAAACAAAAAATCCAAATGCAAGATAAAAAAATTCAAAAAAATCCAATAAAAGACATTAAATCAAACCATTAACGAATATAGTGCTCATTGTTGTGCACCGCACCGAGGAGACTACGTTTCAATAAATCAAAGAGTTTTCTTCATGTGAAAGGTTTGACTTGTATTTTATTTTTTTTAACGACTGCAAACTTCTCTATATCAAAATATAATTACAAGAACTGCATTTTCATCTTTAATCAGTTTTCTTGCTAAACGAAAAACATATGTGTACTCAATGGGGTGAAAGTGGCGGCGCAGCAGGCGAAGAACGAAGAGGGACGCTATGCCACGCTATGCATCTGCATCTAGATGCTAATTAAAAATAATTACATTCCCTTCTCGTTATTTTGATTCCTTTTGAACCATTGGATCGTCGTCATAGTCGGTCGTCCTCGAGAAGGGAAGGCAGTTTTGAGTTCTTTGGGTAATAATTAGCCAGCTATAATTTGCAATCTGGTGTTTTATAACCAAGAATGAAATAATATTCTAAATTCGTCTTCTAAGGGAAATTGTATGTGATTTAGGGAATAAGGAAGCATAATTGAATGAAGTAGTTTTCATTTCAAATGCACATAGTACTCGTAAGCTATCAACTTATGGGTGGTCACGGTGTAGTGGGTAGTGTGTCTGCTTGTGATCCGAGCTGTGCAGGTTCGAGCCCGAAGGCGGAACAACAATCAAGAGGCACCCGAGCATAAAGAGAAAAAAGGCTTTCCGCTTGGCAGTACAATGGACCAAAGATCGAGGCTGACTGCTCCGGGATTTGGAAATTTCCTTTTACCAGGGGCGGCTGATAAGTTTGTGGCCTAAGGCATTAAGTAAAAGAAGAGATCCGATTAAAAAAATTTATTTCGCAATATAATCTCCGTCGAGTGAAATGCATTTCTCACATCGGGCATACAGTGCCTTCATACCACCGAAAATGACTTTCTTCGGCCGCCTTCATTTCGTTCTCATCTGCAAATCTCCGACCTCGTAACTCCGTTTTTCCAAAAAAATGGAAAAAGTTGCTCGGGGCCAACTCTGGGCTGTAGGGTGGATGGTCGATTGTTGAAAAACCTGTGCCTTTTAAGGCCTGTCTCGAAACCCGCGCCGTGTTAACAGGCGTGTTATCCTGCAAAAAACAACCGTCGTTTCCGTACTACCGCTTCACGTGCCCGCGTCAATAATTTTGACCATTCATTCATCGTAGTCCCCTTTGGCAGATAATCAATCAGTAAAACACCTTCGCTGTCCCAAAAAACAGTCGCCATAAGCTTCGAAGCCGACTTTTCCACCTTGACTTTCTTTGGCGGCCTCTTCTCTTTTTCAATCCACTGCATAGACTCTTGTTTGCACTCCGGATCGTATTGGCGAACCCAAGTCTCATCTACAGTTGCGATTCAGATGCAAATTTCGTCGAGATTGTCTCCGGCAAACTCCAAAAAATTTGTGCAGCACTGGAGTCGTCGTTGCTTGTCGAACGGCATTAGCATTTCCGATACTAAGCCCGCACAAATTTTTTTCATGTTTAAATGCTCGTGCAAGTTTCTCCAATCCATTCTTTACTGATGTACAACTCGTCCGCTATCTGCCACATTTTTATTCTTCAGTCTGCCGGAACTAATTTTTCAACTTTTCCAACGATTTTTTTTTCAGTGACCGGAGGTCGTCTTCACAGCTCTTTCGATCTTGTTGAAATAAGCGAGCCCATTTTTTGACCATGGTATACGAAGGCCAAGAATCCTGAACAGTCGATGAAAAGTCTTCCAAAATTTCTTTAGGCGATTTTCCTTTTTTCAGAAGGTACTCTATCGCGGCGAGGTGAAAATTGCGAGAATTTTTCGATTTCGGCCGACACGGTGGTTTATCCTACAACGCATAATAACAAAAAGAGACGATGTATAGTATTACTACTAAAGAGTGTCGCAGTTAGTGTTATCACTAATGAGAAGATGACTCGTTGTTGAGTATCTCAGGCTGCGAACTTATCAGGCGCCCCTTGTATATACATACCTATATAAAAAAAAATAAAAGCCATCAACTTTTGAATCGGTCATCTGAAAAGCCCTAAAGTCGATTTGTTTGGTGAAAGCGTAAATCTATGCAAACGTTTTTATTTTATAGTTGAGAAACTGACTTCTAAATTTATTAACTAATACCGAAAATATTAATGTAAAAAAACGGGCCAAGTTCAATAGACCTTAAACTATTCAACCACGAACAAAAGTTTTTCTAAACAATTTGTCACATTTCTTAAGTCAAGCTGCGTAGGTACTTACATTTTGCACACTTCTGTTATTCGTAATCGATTGATACTACATATATTCGGTGTACCTTGGCGCTTAGAAGCTGTTGACAGAGATTCGATCCTCTAGACTGGAGCGTTGTCATCCGATCACTCGATGCGGCCCCGGCAATATATCTGTGTCGGACTTTTTGGTGAAGACTTCTCCACTTCAGTAAAAAGTGACTACTATTACGCAGGGGAACAAACCAAAGGTTACAAGGGCCTAGATTAGGGCCGTATGGAGGGTAATCTAAAAGACATGCCATTATCGTTGTGTAGGTACCACGAGTGTCTTACCGCAAATTTTTGAAAGCAGAGACCGTCCACTGATGTTGAAGAATAATTGCCTTCACCACACCTGTCTTTCGGAAAAATACGACCATCATAAACGGAACGGGATTTTCGTTGTTGAGTCGGAACATTAACATCTTCAAAGACCCATACCATGCTTTGGAACTTTGTTGGAACGGGTCGCGCCACCTGTTGCAATTGAAAGTTTGTACTTGGATTTTCAATTAGCGAATTTCTTGAGCATGTTTCATGCCTATTTCAGTCGGCAGTCCTTTTGTTCGGGCGTAAATGAATGAGGTGCACAGAGAATACAAAGCTTTCAAGTTTTATTAATATGATCTGTCACAATTCGTACTATATGCATGATAAATTAATGCCAAAGATGTCCTCCTCTGTCACTCGTCTGTCGTTAGGCATTAGTTCGTGGATACTGGCCATCGTTTCAGATATGGCCAGTCCATTTGGACGACCGGTGTGCGGCTGGTCGTCCAGGTCAAATTGTATCCTTCTAAAAATACCACCCCTGGACGACCCTAAGGTAAAGAATCTCCAAGAACAGAAGCCATCTCTCCAAAAAATTGTAACAAATGATTGCTCTGACAAACCTTCAAGAGTAAAATTGTAATGAGAAGCTTCTCTCAAAAAAAAATGTCCCCTCAAGAAAGACTGTGTAGATCAAAACGGTTCAACCTGCGTTGAACAGTATCTATTCGGAGGCGAATTGGTATCGTGATAGAGAGACCAGACTTGGCTAGCATATTCGAGGATAGGCCAAACAAATGTGAAGTTGAGAGATTTCATGACGTAGACGTTCGACAATTCTTTAGACCAGCGTTTCACGATACCGAGCGCGGAGTTGGCTCTGCTAGCACAAGTGGCTGTACGATCTACTCGTATTAGTGCCTTCTTTATTTTTATTTAATTTGTTATGCTTCTCAATAGCTCTGATTCAAATGGCAATATTGAGGGTATATCAATGAATGGTAAGAGTAAAGCAGAAAGCAGAAACTACATTCAGTCGACCATACGACAAAATTTATGGAACACCCTTTGTGCATATGTATGTATTCATCTTAGAATTATCCATAGATTCACCACTGACCTTTTGACACACTTCAACGTGAATACAATCAAACCTAAAAGTATCTGGCAATCTTTTACTCCGAAACCTCTAAAAACAGGAAAAATTATCGACCTTAAACTTTCCGGATGAGTTCTAATATCCGGAAGAATGCATGTGTATGTACCAAATGAAGGGAATTGTTTGTTCATGTGCACACTTTTCGTTCTTACTTACAACCATTTTTGTATTTCGTCGCTTAAACTGTGTCGAGTGTAATATGCCTTCGAAAGATACTGTAATGTAAAAGGGACTAGAAATGTTTATTTTATGCAGATATATAAGGTATTCATCATTTAAATAAAATTCCAAAGACACTGTTCATTTTTCCTATGCGCTTAGACCCATGCATTCCAGTAAAACGAGGTTTGACTGACTAATACATATAATTTTCATAATTTGTGTACCTTTATTGAACTTTTACCCGTTCCTTCCTTATTTTAATCCTTGAAAATAATATTTTTATTGTTAGCTCCGTGCCAGAATTGTATAAAGTGGAACACTAATGTATTCAACATGGTGTCTGTCCATCAGTATGTCACATGTTTGTAATTTTTCCTCACAAAAGTGGTGAACATATTATGAGAGAATAATTGTAAGAAATATATTTTTGGTCTTTTGGGGGCATAATGTAAAGGGTTTTCCAATAAGGACATATGTAACAATTTTATATTTAAATAAAACACAGAATAATTGAGATGTCGGGCTGAAATTTATTCCAGGTGTAGTACACATGTTAGATTTAAGTATGGAATTCGATCTCGTCCATATGACTACAGCGAGCACGTTTGCAGCGATCGATTCTTTGGAGCAAATTTTCCACCACTCTTCCACACATATCGGCCGAAACGTTGGCAATTTCGCGTTCGATATTGTTCCTGAGCTCCTCTAACGTTGTTGGCATAAACCAACGACTTAACGTAATCCTATAAAAATAAATCCATCGGCGTTCAATCGCTTGAGCGAGCTGGCCATTCGACCAGACCATTTCTCGAGAATACATGATTACCCTTCAATAGATCAATTATTTGATCAGCTGTGTGGCATGTGACACCATCTTGTTGGAACCACATACACTGATATCAAGTCCATCCAATTCTGGCCAAAAATAGTCTTCCAACATGGCACTTTAACGATCTCCATTGACCGTAACATGGCGATTATTTTCATCGACGAAAAAATACGGTCCAATCACACTTCCGGCATGAAATCCACACCACAAGATCACTTTTTGTGGATGCAATGAAGTCCTTGAAACACATGTCGGTTTGTTACTGTCCAATGAAGTATATTTTGCTTATTGACAAAGCAATTAAGCCAGGCACTCTCGATATACTGTAATAACCAAATAATAAACAATTGGCTAGAACACATGCTTACAAACCGCATTATCACAGCTTCACTGGGAGACGACACAAGAAGGGGAACAGTCCGTACGGGAACACCACAGGGGGGGATAATATCTCCTTTTCTGTGGGTGCTCACAATGGACAACCTTTTAAAAGCACTGGATGGAACCTGTGCGAAATGTGTAGCGTACGCAGATGACCTAGCCGTTCTGATAAGAGGTAAGCACCTGAACATCATAGGAGAGCTTATGCAAAACACCCTTCGAATCATAAAGGAATGGGCGGAGGAGAGTAGATTAGAAATAAATCCAAATAAAACGGAAATGGTTCTCTTTACAAAGAAAACCAAAACTAGTGACTTTCACATTCCACAACTCGGAGGAGTATCACTACAACTCCGCGACAGTGTCAAGTATCTGGGCATTATATTAGACAGGAAACTGACCTGGAGAAAGAACCTGGAAGAAAGAGTCACCAAAGCAAAGAGAGCATATTGGATATACAGGAGGGCCATCGGGAAGTCATGGGGCTTGAAACCGAAACAGGTCCACTGGATATACGAATGCGTAATAAAACCCATCATCTTCTACGGATTAGTTGTATGGTGGCCAGTGATGAGCAAAAAGTATGCAAGAGACTTGCTAACTAAGGTGCAGCGTATGGTCTGCCTGGATATTACAGGAGCACAATCCTCAACACCAACCGCGGCCATGGAAGCGATACTTAACATTCTACCAGTGCACCTCGAAGCGAAAAAGATTGCCGGTATTTCAGCCTCACGGCTTAAAACTATCGGCCATTTCACCGGTGGTGCAAATACGGGACATCGAAAAATCACCGAAATGATAAGAGTAATGACACCACTCATCGATTGCCCCAGTGATGTTGTTGGGAAATCGTACACATTCTCCAACAACTTCGAAACAATTTTTCCCGCAAGAGAATATTGGACGTATGAAAGAACGACAAGAAACTCCAATGGGATATCGGTTTATACAGATGGCTCTAACATATTAGGGGAATCAGGGGCTGGCATCTTTAGTGCTAACCCACCGATTGAACTTTCTATTCACCTAGAACCATTTGTATCGGTGTTCCAAGCAGAAGTCTATGCAATTATGAAGGCAACCGAAATACTCGCAGAAGACACCAGCGAAGAAAGGCAAATTGACATCTGCTCGGACAGCAAAGCAGCAATTAGCACGATCACAAACCCCATGTCGAAATCACTACTAGTAAGGGAGTGCAAAACTAAATTGAACTTACTTGCCAGACGCAATAGAGTCCGTCTCACATGGGTACCGGGGCACGAGGGTGTACCGGGCAACGAAAAGGCAGACGAACTAGCAAGGAAAGGAGCAGGCAATACAGAACTGAACCCGGATAGTACAATAGGGGTCCCTCTGACAACTATTAAAACAATAATCAATGATAAGATACGACAGGAGTTCAATAACTACTGAACGAATCTAGACACGTGCAAAGTGGCTACATCTGTAATAACCAAACCGAGTAACAACACAGCAAAAAGAGCTCTTAACTCAAGCAGAACACAATTGAGATTGATGGTGGGACTTTTAACAGGGCACATCAATCTCAACAAACATTCGTTCAGACTCGGGATAGCTGATTCAGCAATCTGTGCCAACTGTGAAGAGGAGAAGGAAGATATAGAACACTTCCTCTGTCACTGCCCCGCTACAGCGAGGCTAAGGCTGAAAATTCTGGGATCTCCAAGGATTCCGGATATTACACACCTCAATAAGAAAGGAATCGGGGATATACTGGAGTTCGCCAGACGAACACTACGATTCCCCGATCACTATACGATATAGTTGATACTACCCATGATCCCTAGACCTAAATCCTCTCAATACATAATTCCCAAAACACATCACTATTTCTTACAGTTACGCAGATGAGGGGAACACAACGGGCCCAATGGAGGCCTAAGTGAAGAGCATAAGCTCACCCTCTCAAACCAACCAACTAACCAACCAAGCAATTAAGCCAAAAATGAGCTTCATCACTGAAGATGACTTTTCAATGAAATTCAGGATTTTCTTCAAAATTTTGTAGAGTCCAATCGGAAAAGTTTCGACGCTTCAAATGATGAAGAGGCTTCGGTTCTTGAGTTAATTTGATCTTGTAAGGGTGCAGGCCAAGATCTCTACGCAAAATTCGCCACAATGTGGACTGAGAGATTCCCAATTCCTGTGAATGATTTGGCTCATTTTGAACTGAAGCACTTACGGCTGCGATATTTGCGTTGTCTCACTGGCACAGGAACATTCGGTAGTAATTTTTAATAATTTTCAAACGTTGCTCGTTCGTGAACTTCACCATGATAAAAACGTAAGTCTTGACTGACGTTTTGACATTAACAGATTCATAAAAAATGTTTAAGGGTGCGTTTGTATTAAAATACAAAATTGTTATGTCCCTATTGAAAAATCCTTTAGACATCTACCTATATAGGTACACCCAAAACAAAAATATTTGTATTTCAAAGAATTCAAACATGTAAGAAGTTGGTTTAACAAAAAACTTCAAAAACCAAAACCAAAATGATGTCTCCCAGCCCTCATTGGAAAGGTTACGGAGGAAAATATGAAAGGCCTTCGGCAGAAGCCATTTTTGAAGAATGTGGAAGACGTGGGGTTAAAAATCAGCCCACTATATCTTATCCCTGATTCAAATGATTTTGATGATTATGGGTCAAACATATGTCCGGCTTACCACGAAGACCAAATTTCATTGAAATCTGTTATGTGGTTCTTGAGTTAGATGATTCCTCCTCCCCACATATTACCCACATTCCATCCGCTTTTGAAAAATTGTTTACATATTAGTATATCAGAACAAACATATATTCATTTTGTGCTTTGGATTGAAATTTGTTTACTGTTTTAAATTTTGGACTATGCCATTATGTATGGAATACAAATAAATAAATAAATAAATAAAATAAATATTTGGCGCAACAGCTCTTTAAGTGCCAGGGCCTAGCTTCTCGCAACCACTCGTGTTGCGTGCGTTATATTTTTCACACGAATGGAAGGGACCTACTGTTTAGTGCCGTATCCGAACGGCAATTTGTTTTTGCGAAGCTTTCTCGTGACAACAATACTCTCGGATGTTTGTCAGACGTTCGCGAGAGGTGGGATCGTGAAATAACTTTTTGGTGTTTCTGGGATTCGAACTTGGAACTACTACTTGCGTAGTGATCCGACACACTAACCACTACGCCACGACGCCCACGTGTATGGAATACAACATCGGTTAAATGGCCCACACGGAGAGTTTCTGCAAACTTCGATTCTTGTGAGGTAATTTTCGATTCAAAGTTTTGGGGATTGATTCTATAGACAAGATCTTTAGCATAGCCCCACAAAACGAAATCCAGCGGGGTCAGATCGCACGATCTTAGTGGCCGATTTTACTTTACGTGTAAAAGAGCCAGATTTGCCTGTGCTCCGTCCTATTGGAACCACATGTCGCTAACATTAAACCACATGTCGCTAACATTAATGTCAATCTCAGGTCAATAAAGTTTGACCAAAAAATACCACCCGATCACGCTGCCGGTTGACAGCTCATACCAAACTGTCACCCGTGGCGGATGCAAAGGCTTCTCAATGATCATATTTGAATTCTCAGAACCCCAAATTCCGCAATTTTGTTTGTTTACATAGCCGCCGAGCGAGAAATGGGCCTCATCTCTGAAGAAGATTTTGTTCGAAAAATCGGCGTTAACTTGTACACAGATATTACAGAACTCTTTGTTTTTGTAGTAAAATGCAACGATTTTAATGCGTTGAGCGGTGGTTAAGCGATCTATATTGTAAGATGGCAAGGCAAGAACTAACTACATGTCATATGGATGACAGATGAATTTGACAGATGCCATATGGCAGGGATGTGAAATCCCAACCTGTACATGTCGTACATGTCACTATGGATGACAGATGTCATATGGCAGGCATGTGAATTCCCAACCTCAAAATGATTTTTTTGTCTGCATAGCTTGCTACAAATACAATAATACATTTGTTGGTTATTTTTTAGTACATGCGTATAGAAATACGCCAAGGTAAAATGAACAGGCGACGAAATAGACATAAAAACTTCAAAGAGAGTAAATAATAAGTATAACAACATTATGTGGCTATCCACTTAAATCTTTTCGTTTTAATTTTAGTATCGTCCAATAATTGCATTCAATCGATTCCACGAATGAATATAGTAAATGTGTAGGTACCTATTTATAAAACTCTAACAGGATTTAAAACTCAATAAAAATGTATAACTATTAGGATTTCTTAATAAAAACTTACGTCGCCGTAATTCTCTCCCTCATTACCTGTCTGTAAACTGTAAACTGTTGCAATTAAAACTAAATTAAAAAAAAAAAAAACTTTTTAACTACCTTGCTGGAGTTTGGCTGATTTTTCTGTTCTCATTAAATAGTATAACTCTTGGAACTACTGCACAGATTACGTGAGCTTTTATTGCCCTCTATATCTTGATTACTCCTATGAATGCAACATCTCAGTCAAAACTTTGCATCCTCCATCTATCCATCCATCCATCTAGAAACATTGTAACAAACTCTTTCAGATTAAACTAAAAATACCTCAGCGATTAATTAATTTATTGCCCACAATCTGTATGCTACTGGGGAGTATATTGCCTTTAAAGTCCAATAAAAAACGAAACCACCTTCGACCAAAGGGTTGATCACATACAATATACTATAAACTCCTTTCTTTTCTTTTTTTTGTTATCAGATTCGCAAAACAAGAATCTTTCAACTGAAAAAAGGCAAAACGAAAGAAGAGCAACAAAAAAATGTATTTATATCTTTTTGAACTTAAATTCTCCATCTTCTCTGACTCTTCTGCCTGGTCGTGTAGTCGAAGTAATTTTAAATGACCATGACCCTTTTACGTTGAACGCTTGCAAACAATAAATCAGATTGACCATGGTGTTCTTTTTGTTGCTGTTACTGATGCATCTTCTTTTCAGTATAAGACAACTTGAAATGAAAATAAAATAAATACGAGTACAAATAAAAAATCGAGAAAATAACTAAATGGAAGGGGGGAGATACAAATATGGGAAAAAGTTTATTGCGCAAAACATGCGTCATTGGAGATCCTTAATTGAAGAGGAAAAACGATGAAAGGGATAATCAAGTAATTCACGGGGAAAAAAAAAATAAATTAAATAACGAACTCATTCTTCGTTGACTTTAATGAATTTAAACGAAATAAATACTGAAAATTAATGCAAAAAGAATCTTATAACAAAATTACGATGCTTATCAACAGGGAAGGAGAAGAAAATGGCTGCCAATGGCAGTGCTTGTGTCGTAGATGCTGGTTCTCCTCCTTCGGCTGCCTTCGTTGCGCATAATTTACATGGAAAATGAGATTTTCATTTCAAAGCCTGAAAATTGAAATTTTGATTAGATTTGCATCTACAAACTTGCTTAGAGACGCGAGCGTGTTAAAAGGTTTTTTTTTTTTTTTTGTTTTGTTTTCTTTGGTGATACCTTGGTGCGACGAATCTGAAAACGAAATTTGTTTTGAATTGAAATCCTCAGGAAAATTATTCTGTGAAAATGGAGAAATGCGAAAGATTACAGAGAGCAAAACTATGGAAATTACATCCGGGTGAAATGTAAAGGTGATGACCATTGGCACCGAATTGTCTTATTGCTGTAGTAGCTGATCCGTCAGGCTTTGCTTTACATTACTAATTCAGTAGTAGCATGTGATTTTATTGTAGCATTGGCATTTGTCGTCAGCGACATAATTATTTAAGCAAATTTAAATATTTAAAATGCTTCATCATGTACTTGCTGTCGATATTTTAAAGCAGTTTGTAAATAGCTCGCCAGTACCCTTTAGTTGTGCCCATTTAGTATTGAACTAACTTCATTTGACCACAGACTGTTTTTTTGCTGATAGGGTTCAGTATAGCCCAGTCTGACCATAATATCGTATCAGCTAAATTCTCGTACTCTGACCACTCAGGTAAAAAGAAAAACTTAGTATGGCAATACGAGAAAGTCAAATGGATCGGCCTTAATAGCTTTTTTAGGAGTTCTACCTGGTCGCTATGGTTCCTCGATAACGAACGACGTGGATGCCGCTACTGATGTGATCGCTGTCGCTATCCTCTTAGGTATGAATGACTTTATTCCTAACAGCATTAAACCTTAGGCAAGTTGGTAGTTTGATCAGAGATGTAAAGAGGCTATCAGGTTGAAAGATGGAAGTTTTCAGTCTTATAAAGCTAACAAATCTGAGGAAAACCGAAAGAAGTTTAAACAAGTCAGAAAAAACTGCAATGCCCACAATTGACGAGTAAAATTCATACATGACCTAAAATTGAGGCAAAAAATCCTACAACGTCTCAAAAGTAAATTTTGTATTACTTTTGAGACGTTGTAGGATTTGTTGGTCATTCGTCAAAAATATTAAAAATGTTGCCTCGTGTGCCATCCCAACGCTCATTTACAATGACATTCCAGCTGTCTGTTCCTCAGACAACGCCATTCTGCTTGCTCTCACTTTGCAGAGAGCGTCGAATTTCCTATGGGACAAGTCTACTTTCGCACTCATCAGTTGCAGGAATACTCAAAGGTCTTAAGATACACAAATCCGCTGGTCCAGATGGTATCTCCCCCATGGTTCTGAAGAGGTGTTCTTCCACGCTGGCAAAACCTCTGCGTAAGCTTTTCTGTCTATCCTACTTTACAGGGGTCTTTCCGAGTAGATGGAAAACAGCATTTGTCCAGCCCGTCCTTAATAAAAGCGAATCTTCCTCCCTGTCTAATTACCGACCCATTACACTTACGTCCCTTCTTTCCAAGGTCATAGAAACGTTGATAAATCGTCAGCTTATGAAATATCTTGATTTACGAAAACTCAATGACAGTCAGTATGATATATACACTTATTGGGAAAAGTCTACATACACCATGCATTGCAATGATTTGGCCGTATAATTCCTACCAATGTTTAATTCAATTTAAACAAACAATATATTTTTGTACTCAACTGTATCTAGCAACTTAAACGTAGAATGTTTTTTTTTTTTTAAAACAACCGCAGACACAAAAAACGGAGATTTTTCTTCGAAGTACCCAAATTAAGGCGACAAAAGTCTGCATACACGTATTTAATCTGACCGTTATTTCAGTCTTAGTGTCTTCCAGTTCGCTTTGTTTCGCCTGAATATAGTGCAGTAACATTCAAGGAGTCTATCAAAGCGCAACAAGTAATTATTTTATTGAAAATTGTTCTTTGTTATAAAAATGAATAAAAAATGAAAATAAATTTCGAACGATATACGAGAGTTAATAGTAAAGTACCATACTGAAGGTAAATCTCTGCGGGAAATAGGAAAACTCGTTAATAAAAGCCATTCAACAGTCCAAACCGTATTAAAAAAATTTAAGCTAAGTGGCACAATTAGTTCTAAGCCGCGTTCAGGACGTCCAAAAATATTTACACCGCGTGAGGAAAGCTCCATGGAAAGAAAAATAAAAAAAAATCCAAAATTAACTGCATCGGAAATAGCAGCAGAGTTATTGGAAGAAACGGGTAAGTCCTGCGATCCAAATACAGTTCGAAGAGTTCTGAAGGGGAAGGGGTATCGCAGTAGAATAGCCAGAAAAAAGCCTTTCATCAGTGAAAAAAACGGTAAGAAGAGGTTGGAGTTCGCTAAGTCCCATGTAAATTATGGAAATGAGTTCTGGGATAAGGTAATTTTTAGCGATGAAAGTAAATTTAACATTTACAATAACGATGGTAGAACAAAAGTATGGCACAAGCCCAACACTGCACTTGAAAAGGCGAATATGGTTGGTACCCTCAAACACGGAGGAGGTAATGTGCTTGTGTGGGGGTGTATGTCGCAGGCTGGGGTTGAAAACTTGTTTTTATAGAGTCAACTATGGATCGATTTGGTTATCTAAACATCCTGAAAAACAATCTGAAAGATAGTGCTGTAAAGATGGGATTGGGAGAGTCGTTTATCTTTCAACAAGATAACGACCCCAAACATTCCTCACGACTTGTTCAAGAATGGCTGATTTATAACACAAAACAGTTAAAAACACCACCCCAGTCTCCTGACATAAACCCTATAGAGCACCTATGGGATGAACTTGGACGCAGGCTTAAAACCAGATACGTCAAAAATAAAACTGAATTAAAAATGGCGTTAGAAGAAGAGTGGGCTAAAATTCAACCTTCTGTCACAAGAAAACTCGTCGACTCCATGCCAAAAAGGATGAAAGCAGTCATAGCCTCAAAAGGAAATGCAACGTCTTACTAATCGAGCTATTTTTTTTTTTTTGTGAGAACGAATTTTCTCAATGTGTACGTATATTTTTTTCACCGATTTTTTGTTGATTGAAAGAATTTTATTTTTTTTTAAGCCTTTTTTTTTGTTTTTGTAAAAAAAAATCTAGTTACTTTTGTACTATGAAGTCTATTGAAAATAATAATATATTTTTTGTTTTAATTAAATCGATTTTTATTATGAAACATATGTACAACCATGGTGTATGTAGACTTTTGTCAATGAGTGTATATGAGCAACAGGTCCACGGGTGATTTAATTGCATATCTCACCGAAAATTGGAACCAATCTCTCCACCACTTTGGCGAAACTAAGGTGGTCTTGATATTTCAAAAGCATTTGACAGAGTTTGGCGTCACCCATTTTTTTTTTTGAAAATGTGTGCATATGGCGTGGATGAGTCTCTTCTTCAATGGATTAAAAATTAGTATAATTTGTCTTCAAGTTTGCAATTCACCATATAAATGCTGGTGTTCCCCAAGGCTCTGTTTTATCTCCGACTCTCTTTCTTATTTTTATAAATGATCTCTTGTCTGCAACTTACAATCTTTCGCTGATGACGGTACCGTCAGTTTTTCGTATTTGTTTCCTAACTCACGTCCTTGCTCTTCGGCCGTAGAAGAGGAATAACAACGTATGTTAAATACATTAAATTCCCTGGACAGCATAATCGAATGGGTTTCAACCAGCAGAGTGGAATTTAATGCTTCCAAAACACAATACTGTCTCAATCCTCAACCATTATTCATGGGAATGGTACTTGCATCGCTGAAACCGAAAAACTCGCACATTCTCGGTATGTGTATTGATAACCATCTTCGATGGAACGATTACGTGTTCCAGGTCGCCAAAAATGCTGTCAAATGTCTAGGATTCCTTAAACGGTGCAACTTATAATGCATTTATTCTTCCAAAGCTAGAATATAATGCCCACATCTGATCTGGTGCACCCGAGACAGTTCTGCACGTTCTAGACAGTGTACAGAAACACGAGTTAAAACTTATAGGTGAAAGAAACATGGGGAACTCCATGTCTTTCCCTATTTTATGTCTTTTTTTCTTATTTTTATAAAAAATTTCACTCGCAATGCGCGGCGTGCTTCGAATGCACAACAGTTCACCCTTAAGCCCTACATCGGCCGTACTGTCAAATATTGGGATTCGTTTGTAAGCCGAACGATAGGAATGTGGAATGATCTGCCAGGTTATATGATTTCCCATCACTGCAACTATTTAAAGCAAACGTGCACAGGCATCTCCTCTGTTCCTCTCCTTTTCCCAAACGCCAGGGCACGGGCACGGGCGGATTTGGCGCACGCAAATTATAAAAAAAAAAGTGGTAGACGTCTGCACAAAGTGCATTCCGCATTCCGTTTGGTACTTCGGTTGCATGTACGAGTAGTTCAATCGTAGAAGTTCACCTCTAGCCTTGAAAATATACGAAATTGCGTCTAAGCTATTTTGATCGTGAAAGTAATTATTCAAGTGTTCGGTACATAACTTTGCTGCGCTTTCTCTTTAAAAGTGACACTTATGGATAGCTCGATCTTCATCAACAACTCCTGAATGAACACTTTTCAAGATGATACATTATAGTCCATTAGTGGGATATCGTATTGGCTGCATAACCTAGACCATTCACTGAAAAATTTAAGTTTGCTTTGGAGTAAGTGCATTTCAACTATGTGGGGGAGGCGTTGTTTTCTAAAAACCAGTCGAGGTATTATGAAGACTCCGATATATATATACTCCTTCACATTTTCTGGTTCTTCGTTTTTCCAGGTCCATTTTCCATCTATTGCGTAGCTACCAAACCCATTTCTGAATACCATTATTTTGGATTTGGCTGTGTTAACTTTCAGGTTCCACAAATCACATTTTATGATCATGATTTGAATCAACGTTGGCGTTTCAAACAAAAGTAGATTTATTTTAAGCCCACCAAAATCGATTCCTTCCGGCAAAAACGTTGGTAGATGGTCCAAAAACAGCGAAAAAAGAAGAGGACTCATGAGGCAGCCTTGCTTGTCACTCATTCTTGACTCAAACCAGCCTAACATATTTATTCCATTACAAACAGCAGTCATATTTGACTGTTGAATGACTGTTGCTTCATTTTCTTATGTATGTCCCGTACAAATGAACATATCATATTTCCCGTCCCAGGATCTTAGGCCTTCGCATGTTGTACATCTCTTTGAACATCAGACTTTCCTAAAGTTGTATATGAGTACATCAAACAAATTTATTATGTTATACAACTTTTTGCAATTGGTTTGAATCCATTTGGATTAAAAATTTCCATGCGAATGGTTTTAATCCAATTATTGTGCAAAAAGTGATCAATTCAGTTGAAAAACGGTCTATTTAAAGTGAAAATTCTATTTATACTCAAATGTTCCTTAATTTAAACCCTAAGCAAATCGGATAACTCCTTATGATCGTTTTGAACGAATAAATTTTAAATGTGTGCGCCATGAATTCGTGATAATTACTCAGCTTTTGCAAACTGGAGCTTAATGTTAAGCTATTCGTAAACCTTCTCGAACAATTTTCTAATGAACATAGCAAATTGTATGGAAATCTTTTTATCTGTTCTTGCGTTGCCGCGTTACAATGCATAAAACAGACAAATATACAACATTATTTTATACATACTCGTACATACTCGTATTATTACTGATTACTAATTGTACCTTGAAAGGCAAGGCAGTGAAGAAACTGAGATATGTTTGCTCAAATTATTTTTATATACATAATTAGTGACAACATCCATTGTGGGTCTTACGTAAAATTTAAAATTAGTCATTCGGAAAGGAGAAGCAAATATAAATTAAACACACCTATATATCAATCGATATGGCTATTTGCAGCAGATTTAAGACATTTCCGTAAGTCATGGGAGAAAGGAGCTAGGGTCCCTATAATATCCTTTGTAAAAATTAGAATTCTGATTAGATTAATAAGAACTACTCCCATGTTCCGCTAAATCTAATCCTACTGTCTCTAACCAGTTTTTAATCTTTCAGATCCCTTCATTTGTTGCCGATTCTACTTCCTGAACGTGTTTCGCAACGGTCACAGCGACGATGTCATCCGCAAAGTCGCTTAGCCACATTGGTAACCTGAGCACATCGTCATACCTGATATTCCACAGAAGAGGACCAAGTACTGATCCTTGTGGAACGCCTGTTGAAACATTGTAATGTTTGGTACATTCATCGCTTTCTTATCTCAACTTCCTATTCTTAAAGTAGCTCGATACTATCCTAAGAATATAGTTTGGCGTATTCATTCTTTCAAGAGAGTTCATTATGCATGACCAACTTACTAAACTTGAAAGCGTTCTTTTGTGGCTAGTGTGACTACGACACAGTAATCCTTTATCGCCCACCGCCATTTTTTTTTTCTTCGATGTAGAGCTGGCTTTCTGGAACTGAAACTGGCATTCTGAGAGTGCACCTCTTTCCTCAGCTATATCTATAATTTTCCCCATCGTGTTCAGTAGGCAAATTGGGTGATATGATGAAGGGGCTCCGGGGGATTTGTTTCCTTTGGAAAAGTACTGATCACGTTCCACAAATGTCTTTCTATCGAAAATTGTGTCCTTCCATATTGGCCCTGTAAGTTTAGCAGGTTGTCAGCTTTTTTTATTCTGTATTTCGAACATTATAGCCTGGTCACTATGATGAGTATAGTCTTGATTGACACACCAGTTTGTGCTTTACTTACGAAGGTAATGTCTATAATGGACCTTTTATCTGTTTTTGCACCCCATTGTTCGCCAAGTTAATGTCTAATGGTGCGAATGTTTCTAGAAGAGTTCGTCCCCATTCTGTGGCCAGGCGTTAGTCACCAGCAATAACTACTTTAGATTTTCCTCGCGCGTCCGCTACTATGTCGTCCAGCAACTTCTGATATTCGTTAGATGTTAGACTAGAAGGTGAGATTTTACTACTATTGCAATCAAGTTCGTAGTAACCATAATTAGTGAGGTGAGTACAGACCTTAGGTTGCGGGGATTTGTATTAAAAGAAATCATTTGCAACAGGGCGGGGCAATCAATGTTACATGCACAAGAGTATATCGGCAATATCACGACAGATTTCTAACGACTGTAAATTAATCAGTCTCAGATGATCCTTGTAGGGTGGTAAGTTATGGTAATCATTCCAAGAAAGACCGTTTAAAACGAATCGGATTAATCTGCGTTGCACTGATTCAATTGTTTTGATATGGACATCGTAAAAAGGTGACCATACTTGGCTAGCATACTCGAGAATTAGCCCTACAAAGGTAATGTAGAAGGACTGTGTAACATAAGGATTCAAAAAATTCCTTAAACCAGCTGAGTTAGCCCTGCTTATAAAGTTATCAATACGAAAAACGAAAGTTGAGTTCACTATCACAAATGACACCCAAATCACGTGTTGAATTGGCTGAGGGTACGAGCTCATCACAAGCACAAGTAAAAACATTTGTCCACTTTCAGTTCTAAGAAATTTTCTTTTGACACCAGATGGAGAACTTATCCAAGTCTTCGCTATAGAAAAAAAGAAAATTTAGTGTCTGTCTGAACGATGATGCACATTTTCTACTCTGATGGTGACTTCCTCTATAAAACAAGATAGAAGCTAAACTTTTAAACGCAAGTAAAAAATAAGGCCTTCGTATACAAAAAAGGACATATTCTTTTACACTGCATATAATCTACTATGCAATCGCCTTAGAGACAGTATTCGGGAATTTAAATTGAAAATCTCTCCGCTGAAAGAGAATCAAATTATTCACTTTGGAAAGCGCTAAAAGTCATCCGGAAACGTCAAATGCAAGAGCCACCAATTCGAAAAAACGATAGAAATTGCGCCAAGAGCGACAAAGAAAAGTCAGAACTTTTTGCTTTGCACTTAGAAGAAACGTTTAAGCTATTCGACGGCCCTTTGATAACGCCCGACTCCCCAGTCACGACATCTGACAACTTTAAAGTTAAAAAAGTTGAATTGATTGTTGAACCGAAGGAAGTGATTAAAAATCTAAAAACGAAAAAATCACCGGGTTATGACTTGATAACTACGCAGGTGGTCAAGGAATTGCCGAATAAAGCTCTTATAAAACTGCTATATTTGATTAACGCTTCGTTCAGATTGCTCTACGTTCCGAGACAATGGAAAGTCGCCGAGATTATAATGGTCCCGAAACCAGGCAAACCTCTGAATGAGAAGAAATCATATTCGTAAAACTACTTTCTAAACGACTACAACTCGTAATCGACGAAAGACGTCTCATTCTTGACCATGAGTTTGGATTTAAAATCAAACATTCTACAGTCGACCAGGTCCACAAAATAACTGACGTGATTGAGAAAACTCTCGAAGAAAAAAAGATTTGTTGTGGTGTATTTCTTGGCGTCTCACAAGCTTTCGATAAGGTTTGGCACGATGGCTTGGAGTATAAATTGCAACTACTAACTACTGCCACGGCAACTCTTTCTAATCTTACGATCGTACCTCACCGAAAGACTTTTTCGTGTTAAGCGATGTTTACTTCAAGGAGTTTGCGGCCGGAGTCCCACAAGGAAGTGTCCTTGGTCCGCTTCTATATGTACTTTATACGCGTGATATCCCGCAGGAAAGAAACTGCGTCGTCGCCACGTTTGCGGACGATACGGCGATATTGACAACGGGCGATACAATTAAAGCAGCAACTGAAAAGCTACAACATGCTATTAATAAAGTCCACGCTTGAACGAATTCTTGGCGTATTGTGCTGAACGAAAGTAAATCTACTCACGTCAACTTTACCTACAAAAAAGTGAATAGATTACCTGTATATTTAAACTCGGCTCAAATACCGTACGCGAACGAAGCAAAATATCTAGGAATGACTCTAGATGTTAAGCTTAAATGGAAATCACACTTAAAAAATAAACGCGACGAGCTCGAAAACAAATACCGACAAATGTACTGGCTGCTCGGAAAACATCCGGAGTTGAGTGTACATAACAAACTCCTTATCTATAAGCATGTGCTAAAGCCAGTGTGGACGTATAGTCTACATCTATGGAGTTGTATTAGGAAAAGCAATAGAAACATTCTACGTAACGAAGATATTCATCGGAATCTGGGAATTCCCAGCGTCGTCGAAGAGATAACAAAACTCTCTCGTAAACACAAAGATCGTGTTCACGGCCATTGTACGAGTAACCGTGCCGTCATTCAACTACTTGACGCGAACAATTCAATTCGTCGTCTGCAAAGGACAAAATCTTTTTACCTCACGTCATAGTATAATATATGCCGGTCGTGAAAACCGCAGGAACTTTCATTGGAATTTAACCTGCCTAAAGCGCTATATTCTTTTTAATTACATGCGAACATCTTTCTCCAAAAATCACGAGTCTCGTAAGCGAAAATAAAACTGCTGGATAAGCGTCGGCTTAGTTGTAGTATTAATCTTATAGAGAGGTGTTTTTTAGTGAGTCAAAATCTCACACTACCATAAGCACGCGCAGTCGGGCCTTATGGTGTCTTTAGAAGATTTCCACCTGCTTTCGGCAAAAAAAAAATCAACCTATCGATCACCGCTTCAATTCCATATTCTTGATACCACCGAGGAAGTTTAAGAAAAGCTTCAAATAAGTACCAGTTCTGGGCTTACTGAAGACTGCTCATAGGTTTGGACTTGATTGGTCGCGTGCCCTTGACTGTCCGAATTAACATTAAACAGAATGGCTACGTTCTAGAGACGAAAACAAAATGAAGACAATATTAAACTACTACAAGTTATCCATCACAAGCCCAATAGAACCACCCAATCCCGTAAAGCAATTTCTTAAGATGCGTATACTCGTATGTACATATTTGCACCTGCAAATCATACACTCTGCTTCAATTTATATCCGAGTGGATAATTAAAGTTAAATTGTATCTACATGCAATTAATCCCGCCTTCTCGTGATCAACTTTATTTTATCAGATACATCAGCTTTATAAAAATGTTCGTCCACCCAACAACTGGGAGGGAATGAATCAACTCCTCACACCTGTTGTCGGGTTTATTTTTAGAATTTGAACGTACAGAGTGCGGGTATAGCGCGTCAGAGCGTGTTTATCCATTGGACAGGAGTTAATGACTTCTTAGAGGTTTTTTTTTTAATTTTTTTTTATTTTTTTTTTGCACTTTACTTTGTCTTTATGTTTCGATATGTGTGGTGTGTGTACGTGTATTGCATGGTACGATGTAAATTCAAGTGCGTATCTATAAAAATTGTTGCAAGAGTTGTAATTTGCCCATAATTCGTTGTGTGTTGTATGTTCATATGTCGTTTCTTATGTTTTGTTTGAATAATTTCTAGTTCATTGTATTATGCAGATTATTATGGGAAATTGAAATGAATAATTGTGGTATGGTATAATTTTGTATTATATGCAATGATGACAGGTATTCATTAGAAAAAATATTTAAAAATAATTTAAATTTTGCAGTACATAACTAGAAATTATTAAAGCGCATTTCTTGACATTGAAGGGACTTTGACTGAGGCATTAATAGTACGGGTATAAGCAGATGGGTTGAATAAATGCTTAGTACTCAACTCGTAATCAACTCGAGATCAACTCGTCAATAGCGAAATAGAAAAAAATCAACCGTGGTACCCCCCAGGGTGGAGTCCTGTGGCCACTTATATGGCTTTTGGTAGTCGACGAGATTGTAAAACGTATATGCCGATGATGCACACTGGTATCAACGAACGACTAAATTATGCACTGCTATAAGTGAATGACTGGGTCAAAGAGCGAGGTATGGGAGTGAACCCATAGAAAACTGATTTAGTGTTTTTCACTAGGAGAAGATCAATTCCGGCATACAGATATCCTCGTATGAATGGAGTGGGTCTGATACCCAAGAAATCTGCTAAGTATCTCGGCGTAATATTAGATTCCAAACTAATTCAAAACAAAATTCTGCCCATTATGCTACAAAAGTCGCAAGACCCAGCGAGGTACAAAGAACAGCATACATAGGCACTACAGATGCTCTACGGTCTACCCCGTCAGATGTTCTAACAGTCCTTCTGCATGTTTTACTTCTAGACCTACACATAACAAACATTACAACGCATAGCGCGATCAGACTCAAAGAGTCTGGGTGCTGGACTGCTTTTGTCAATAGATGGCTCCAGCAGTAAGTGGTGGTCGATTTTGACATATCCAAAACGTCATGAACCGAGCTTAGTAAACTTGGTAAACAAACTGTTTTGACACATTAGTGATTTTTTTTTTGTGTCATATAGTTTTGGTCGTGTGAAAATGTCTGGAATTATTGATTTTTTTCTTTCATTCGAAGAAAACGATGGCTAGAGCGCATCGAGAGCTCCAAAAAGTTTACGGAGATGCTTCTCTAAGTGAAACAACGTGCCGTGATTGGTTCCGTCACTTCAAAGACGGTGATTTCGATGTTGATGACCGTCCGCGTGAAGGAAGGCCAAAATCCTTCGAAGACGCTGAATTGGAGGCATTGCTCGATGAGGATCTGTACCAAACGCAAGAACATCTTGCTTCAGCATTAGGAGTTACCCGTCAAGGCATTTCCAAGCGATTGCATGCGTTTGGAATGATTCAAAAATAAGGAACATGGGTTCCTTATGATTTGATGCCAAGGGACGTTGAGCGTCGTTTTTTCGCCTGTGAACAACTGTTCCAGCGGCAAAAAAGGAAGGGTTGTCTTCATCGCATCGTGACGGGTGATGAAAAATGGATTCATTACAGCAACCCAAAGAAAAGAAAGTCATGGGGACTGCCCGGTCATGCTTTTACGTCGTCGGCTCGGCCGAATATTCACGCTGCGAAGATTATACTGTGTAGTGGGTCCAGGTCGGTGTCATTTATTATGAACTGTTGAAACCCAACGAAACTATCACTGAGGAACGGTATCGACTTCAATTAATGTGATTGAGCCGAGCACTGCTCGAAAAACGGCCACAATACGAGCAGAGGCACGAAAAAGTGATTTTACAGCATGACAACGCTCGGCCGCACGTTGCCAAACCCGTTAAAACATAGCTGGAAACGCATTTTTTCACAATAAAGTTGCATTTTCATCAAAAAAACAGAGAGAACTTAGTTGCCCACCTAACAATATACTGGACTCTCTACCAAGAGAACTCGTATCGCCCTCAACAGATTACATTATCCCCAAAATGAGTTTCACAAAGCGTTTTGACGTACAATTCCCCACAAGATCTGAATGGCAAGAGATGGGCAGGTGATTAAGGACTTTGACGTAACAGTCTACACAGGCGGTTCAAAGACGAACTTCGGAGTCGGTGCAGGTGTGTTTTCCGAATCCTTAAACATCTCAAAATTGTATAGTTTTCCAGATAATGCCAGTGTTTTACAGGCGGAACTACTCGCTATCCGCGAAGTCTGTCGTCAGATCAAATTACATACAAATATAATGCCAAGGCAAAAGATTGTCTGTCATACTCATTGGTAGTCAAGCTGCTATCAAAGCCGTCGCCTCGGTCACTGTATCCTCTAAACTAGTGATAGAATGCCGAAATGAACTAGCCTCGCTAGATGGACAACTCAAGATAACCCTGATCTGGGTTGCAGGATATAGTAACGTTTGTGAAAACGAACTTGCTGATGAACTGGCCAGGAAAGACTCAGCCCTCCGCTCACTTGTGGAATCAGTCCACGTGAGCAGTGAAGGCAGAAATCTCAATATTCCTTATAAAAGCCAACCTCAGATGGACTAGGCTAACAAACTGTGTCATATCCAGAAAGATGTAGCCAAAATACAACAAAATTAAAACAGCCGACCTCCTAAATAGAATGCGTAAAGACGTCGCCAGATTGACAGTGATCACTACGTGTCACTGGCATAGAGGAGACCACGCAGTCAAACTAGGTATCACACAACTCAACACTATCGCAGTTGCAATGTCGTAACTGAAAGAGAAACCCTTATCCACTATTTATGCGCCTAGGGACAAACAACGGGTATTAGGAAAACCTTTCTTCAATTCCCTAGAGGAAGTTTCAGGGAAAATATCAAAGAACTTAATACTTTCTTGAATTCCACAGAATGGATCTACAGACAACATAACGCCCAGGTTACATGAGTCGTAATAGCAAAACGGCAGCTAGTTCTTCCTAACAGAACCGTCACTCTTACCTGCCTACCTAATCATAAAAGCATACGTAGCACTATATGCATCCAAAAGGGTTTTTGGGAAAACATGGAAATTTAAACCAGGTATACTGGCTATACACTGCGGTGGAGAGGTGCATATTGACCTATGGTTCGATTGTATGGTGGAAAACGCTCTTAACGTTATGAAGATTCAAAAAAGCAGGCTGCGCAGGGGTAACGGGATCGATGAGATCAATACCAACGGCAGCTCTGGAAACGATAATAAATCTTACTCTATTAAACATTTATTGCGAAAGCTCGGCAACAAAAACTGCATTAAGGTTCAGGGAAGTCTGTCTCTGGACAGAGAATCCCTCAATTCTAACTCTATGGTGTGTATCAATGGTTATTGAGGCAAATATATCAGGAAAAATGATCAATATCTATGTTGATAGTCAAGCAGCAATAAAGGCGTTGCAATCTACTTTGTTAAGATTCAAGCTCGTAAAAATATGTAAAATAAAACTGAATGAGATATCAACAGTCAACATGGTGACCATCTACTGGGTACCAGAGCATAGGGATGTCTCCGGAAATAGAAAAACACATGAACCGGCTAGAAGCCGGTCTGGCATGAACTCGAGGCATGCCATACTCGAGGCATAGGCACAACTCGAGGCTGGTACACCGTTTAGTACACTTTACAGGGATATAGACATAGAGAATCCATCGGCGCTGGTGTCAATTAGATACATGTGCTACAGCTAGATCGATATGGTCAGTCTTCGATAAGAAGAGAACTATTAGTCTAATAAAGCTTAGTCGTAAGGAAATTCGAAAAGCCACCGGTATCCTGACTTGGCACTTCTCTATAGGCAACCACGCAGCGCGGCTGGGACTACTGTAGAAGCTGTAGATACGAAGGAGAATTGTAATCTATTCGCCATCTACACTAGCCCTTAAAAGAAGAATAGCAAGTGGCAGCAACTTCTTATCAGAACTGGAGGACCTGCGAGTTATAGAGCTTATTAAACTCTTGAGATTCATTCATTGATCTGGGTGGTTTAACTAGCAGCTGATAAGACTAGGTTCTCAGGGCAACAATTTACCTAACCTAACAAAGTTTTATCCCCCCATTTAAATAGCAAAAGAACAGAATTTGTTCAGGAGACATATACAAATGTTTGCTTTACAATATTTTTTCCACAAAAATGGAAATGAGCGTATTTTCCAACATTTCTTGAATTAATCAATTTATACGGATGGCAGAGCTATAAGTGAGTGAGAGAGACTTTAACAGAAACGTCTTGTACAACAGTACACATTTCTGAATAATTGTTTAAGGTCATTAACTCTGTAACTTTAGCAACGCTCTTGACAAAAGATCTTTGAATTCTAATTTGCAAGTTTAAATATATGTACATCGATTCGTAGAAGACTCTTGATGGTAAGAAAAATGTTTATCAACTCTAATAGGATGAGGGGGGTATCATTTACAAGGACTTTATGCAGTTTGAAAATACCTACAGTAGTTGCCACGTAATTAAAGTCAGTGAAGTTTCATTTTGAAAACATCGCATATTTTACATGATTAAGACTTTTCCTTTAGAAAATCAGTGCATGTGTTCATTACCATAAATTAAGTTATTAAATGTCGTGCATTACTTCGAGTTGCATCATTTCTTCAATGGTGAGGTCATTGTGTTCTGCCCACTGCAATGTGGTGAAGCATTTGATTGCGTCTTCTAATTTTACTTTGGGCTGTATGTCAATAATATCCATTTCCGCACTTTCAACAGAAACTTCTTCTCGGGCTCTATTCAGAGGTGTCATCGCTGCCACAGTTCTCGTCTGGAAACATCTGGTTTAAGCATTGTTGTGATGTCAGATCTTTCTGACAAAATTTGATCCCGAATTAGAAACAAAGGAACCCAGTCTTCTTCCTCCCAATGATCAGGAGTTCTGATTACTTTCTTCTAACATTTAGCGATGGTATTATTGTAATGCTGAAACCTTTCAATTACCGAGTCTTTTGGATGACAAGGAGCATTAACGGTTAGAAGTAGACTTTTTTGACTAAGGTTTAAGGTTGAAAATGAGACGATACCCGCAAAAATGAAATGTTATGAATGTTATTCTTTGCTTAGATGTCTTCCTTCCAGGTGCAGACTTTTATTTAAGATGGACTAATGTTTTGTCTGGAAGTAGTTTCTAGATCAATCCAGATTTGTCGATATTATAAATTGCTCCGGACATGCATTTTTTCAGCAACTTTTTTCTCAAACTCCATCAAAATGCGCCTTACGAGCTCAGAAGCATTGGAAACTTTCTCTCCGTAAATTTTTAAAAATCATACCCCATGACACTTCTTGAATTGCGAAAGCTAACCACTGCTTGCTTGAAATTCTTCCGGTATTACTTGTGTAGCTGGGTGCCGCATTTGCTGAATGCCGATCAAAAGCAAATGCGCAAACGATTTTCGCGGCAATCTTTGGACCGATTCAATAGGGATCCGACTGATTTTGTGCGGCAATTTGTCACCATGGATGAGACATGGGTCCACCACTACACGCCAGAAACGAAACAGCAGTCGAAGCAATGGGTGGAAGCCGGTGGTTCAGCGCCAAAGAAAGCGATCCTGTTAATTGATTACCTTGAGAAAGGCAGAACAATTACAGGCGAATATTATTCCAACCTTCTTGATCAGCTGGATGCCAAAATTCGCGAGATCGAGTGAATCATCTTTCACCAGGACAATGCACCTGTACACAAGTGTGCGTTGGCGATGGAAAAACTGCGGGATTTGGGGTACGATTTGCTCGGCCACCCCCCCCCCTATTCACCTGATTTGGCACCCTCAGACTTCCATCTGTTCCCAAACTTGAAGAAATTTGTTTCTGGGAAGCGCTTCGCATCCAATGCAGAAGTTGAGAGGGCCGTAGATGAATATTTTCACAGCCTTGCAGACGACTCTCACTTCCGAGAAGGAATACTGATGTTGGAGAAACGCTGGACCAAGTGTGTTGAAGTCAAGGGAGATTATGTAGAAAAATAAAATCAGTTTTAAACTGAAAATCGCAGTCTTTCATTGTCAGGCCGAGAACTTTTCACCTTGCCCTCGTATACATTGATTTTTCGATTTTCAGAATTCAGGAGCTTTTATGTTTTTTTCGATTGTCCAACAAATTTTTTTAAAACTCTCTCTTTTTGCTTGATCCTGCATACTTTAGATTTGTCTACATTATATTACAATACAAATTAGTTTTATTGGAAAGCCCAATGGCAGTTTTCCAAAATTTCACTTTTTACTCTTAAAGTAAGCCTTTTTCACTCTGGCTTAGGAGTGACACGGCTTGCGACATTTTCACTTTTTATAACTTGAATTCTAAAAACAAATATTTTCACTGCAACTGCTCTTAGGACACTTTCTGCTCGATTGATCATTTCAAAGGCAACAGGTGCTTATAAAGTATGCCGACAAATGGAGTTTACCGCAAAATGACAGCTGTGACAGAACACAATCGTCACAGCGCTGTCATTTCAAACACAACCACAATCGGCTGTCAAAGTTCAGACATGGCGATTAAAGACCCTGTACTTCCGCCACCATGCGGAAAGTATAGCGAGCGTTAATTTCTTTATTTGATAATCATCATACATACTGAGCTGAGTTCATCGATCCAAAAAACTTATTTCCAAAATTCAAGGGGTTTTTCAGCGTGTTTCAGTGCGAAATGCATTCGGCGTTAAAAGTCTTTTCAGAAACATATTTTCTTCGTTTTTTCTGGCGATGCATCTAGGCACTCCATTTTCAATCAGTCTGTGTCTCATGGTTCTTGCTGATAGTTCTTGATCCTGCAAAGCTTGAAAATGGGTTGGCTTTGCTCTGCTCACATTGCAGATTAGGCGTTCTTCTGTTTTAGTGTTTTATACACTTCTTTTCTCTATATACTGCTTAACGGTATGTACCATCGTTTTTGAGCAGAACAGATCCTTAGCAATAGTCCGAATTGATTTTTTTCTCCAAAACGTTTCTGGTGATTCATGTCTAAATTATATTAAATACATTTTCTTACCCTAATTCTATATTTTAAATTTGTTTACAATTAAATTAAATAATAAAGAAGCTGTCCTTAATTATGTGGCTAACTACAAACAACCTTAAAGCTGCAACCATGGCAACAAACACAGTTTGTTTTCTGCTTGAGTACTATCGTAGTTTACCGTTACAATAAACAGTGAGTGTTGGATTTTTTTTTAAGGAATTTTCCAAAGTGTCCATAATTTTGTGAGCACAACTGTATTTATAGTTTTATGGGGCTTAAAGATTTAAACTTGATTACACAGCCCAGTAAAGTAGGTACGAAAGTTGGAGATTAGCCCCCGGTGGATAGAATTTAAACAACTGGCTTGTGTTATGGGATTTTAAAGAGCTATAGGCTGAAACGTAGCGTAGTGTTAAATACATATTTTTGTTTGTAAGTGTAAAGTTGAGTGAATTTATAAGCACCGAAAGCTACGATAAATAAAGTTAGCAATTAACACATTCTACTCGTATAGTATCAAATCGTTTAATCCCAGAAGGGGTTTATGGACTCGTTTAGATCGAAGCTAATTTAAATGGATTAAGCTGAACGTATTTTTAGTTAGTTTTTAACGTTACAAGCAGCTCATAACTACTCAATTGTGTCGTAACAGTCAATTGGACTGGTCTACCATAATTGCCACTTATCGGATAAAAAAAAAATTGCGGCAAGGAGATAATAAGAAAGTCGACACCATCAAATTGTAATTAATCTGTCCAGATAGGACAACAATCAGAGGCGCTTATGGAGGCTTTTTTAGTCACTCCGTCTGTTTTATTCAACCGGTGGCGACCTGCAAGTTACATTTCTCGTTATAAACAAAAATATTAGTCTCCCTTTCATTTACCTATATAGTAATATAAACTGTTGTATCTGTTAACTTCGAGGTCTCATCTCAGCGACATGACTTCACACGGAATGACTTCTCGAGGCATCATTTACAGAAAGAAAAGCACGTTACTATGTGTGATGCTATTTATTAAAGTTTCCAATCGTTTGTTCCTAAAAAAATATAAATATTCGTAATATTCTCATTAAAAAGCGTAATATTCTCCATAAAGTCGTAAATTTTGGACGATTGCCTTGTAGAAAAAACCGAAACCTAAAATTTGGATCATAATACATTTTTTGTTGTACATACTGTTTTCAAGATATTCGCACTTAAACGACCAGAACTGACAGAGAATTTATTGCCAATTATGAAACTAAATTATATGGCATTGATGGTAAATTTAATAACTGGAGTCTATTACTGTACAGAGGCAACGCAAACCTGTTGGTCCAGGGAAGACAACGAATCTTTTCTGGACAGCCTCAAAACTTATAACTCCTATCAAAATAGTATTTTTCATACGATGTACGATGTAAAGAGTACCTCCAGAGTATAGTCGGTCTTGTAGAGAAATTTGTGATCTAAAATTTGTTGTGGTGAATTCAGGTTTCATCCACGGTTACGAAACGGCGCAAAAACTCAGCCGAATTTTTCTGGTACATCTCCAAACACACCTTTGAAGTTGTCAAACGAATGCGTTTGTTGTCGATTGCGAGCAAACGCGGCACCCATCTTGTGGAAAGCTTTTTCATGTCCATTTATGTAAAATCGAAATCACTGAGCCACGTGATAAGCCTGTGGCCTCTTGAAGCTCGCGCACTTTCACTCGCCGATCGTCCATTATCAAACCATGGATTTTCTCGACCATTTCTGGTGTGGTGACCTCAATTGGACGACCAGAACGTTCGGCGTCACTTGTGCTTGAACGACCGCACCGACATTGAGTAAACCAGTGGTGAATGGTTCCAATGGATGGTGAAGAATCCCCATAATATTTGTCAAGCTTTTGTTTGGTTTGCGTGATAGTACTTTCTCGCAAGGAATAGTGTTTAATGAGCACTCGAAATTCACTTTTTTTTCCATTTTAACGAAAATGCTAGTAGGCGTATATATAAAATGGCTGCCACAACAAATCTATTTGACAGATCTGTCTGAAAATTTGGGTGCGTTCTTTTGAAAGATTTAAGGTGACGGACACAATTTGTGTTAATTTTCAGGGACTTATTGACCCACCCTCGTAAAGCCTAATATTTGGAAGATTGAATATTTTCAATTTTCTAAAATTTCGTCGGTATCCATCTTGTATTGAAATTTCAAAGCCTAAAATTATGACTAAACATTTTTTTTCGACTCACCATTTGCGCAATATTCCCGCTCAGAAATAATTTTTCATTTAACTTCAGGGTAAAGTCAGACGGTAAATTTTTGCAAATTTTTAAAAATTAGGCATCAGTATTGAAGGCTTAAAATGTCGAGCATAATTTCGACATATTCGCAGTTGAAAACGATTTGCATTTTTGAATATCTCGAAATTATAGTCGACATTTTAACCATTCAAATTCTCTACCAGACTGATGCCGAATTTTTACTCGCGGTAAAGTCGGACAATTTGGAAGATTATAGTCCAGGCAGCACCCATTGGCAACAAAATTTTCGTACGATCATTCTAATCGCTTTTTTTCAGAAACATATCAAAACCTTCACTGATCCGAGTTGTGAGCAATGTCCGCCGTCTTTCAAAAACGGTGGGCAAAGGAGCTTCCGAATTTTCGCAATTATCTTAGAAACGGTTCTGCTTAGGCAGAAATTGCATAAGACCAAAATAAAAGAGCATGGAATTTCCTATGAAATGGGTGATTTAGTTTTCCTTGATGTTTTTCGTTAATAGAGTAAAAATGGTGTTATAAAAAGAAGACGCAAAAAAATAGCCGAATTGGTACCCGTTTGTAAGCTTCTTTTTTTTCTTTTTTTTTTTAGGACAAACTAGTTATTTTATAAGAAATGATGTGCCTTTTATTTGTGGTATTATGTTTCTTTTTAAGACCAACTATTTCAGAAATATTGCCAGAAAAAACTTTAGAAGGAGCACTTAGATCAGCCGTTTTTTGAATATGGTACCACAAGTCGGATCCGTCGAAACTTTTGGTATTTTATGGAGTAAACTAATTACAAGAATCCTATGGAAAAATATTATAAGGCACATTATCCTAAATTTTTAAAACGCTTCTGCTTTTTTTTTCTTGACAAAAGATAGATAACAAGAAGAACAAAAGCAGCTACTCGTATCTTGTAGGCAATCTTAAGTTCTTTCTATTCAGTCCATTTCAACAATTTCCGCTATAATTCCAAAAAACTGGAGGACGGTGTCCCTCGACACGTCTTCCCGACAGTACGATGGTACTTTTTTTTTATAATTTGCGCGCGCAAAATGGGATATGAATACCATTAAATTATTTCAGGGCACGGGCGTTTGTATAAATTGAGAGAGAGAGAAAGATAGATTGGTGTAGTGGGTTTGAAACTTAGGTGGTATTAAGTTTCAGTAAACTCCAAGGGTGGCGTCCAGATAACTGGGGAGCTTGTTTGTTTTGCTTTTTGCCGTAGCTCTTGATTCACAGTATTTTTTTCCCTCCACCTGATGACATCATCACGATCAAGTTGCATTTAAGCCATTTGACCACCCTACTGCCAGTGTTATGCCTTCGCAGTAGAGTTGACTAAGCTTTCGCAATTGATCGACTTTTTTATTTATTTCAGACGAAATAAATAGATGACTGTTGAGATCAGGATTTGAACCGTGAACCAAGAGCGTGACAAGCGTTGATGTTACCGCTACACCACGGCCACCCGTGGTGTATAAAGGAGAACTTCGAGAACACGAATGCAAAGATATTATACTTGTATGCCACATTTTGAAAGTCTACATCTCCGGAATTAATACTCGCTTACATAGTCCCATTTACAACAATCCCCCCATACCTTAGCCCTTGAATACAGTATATAAAAAAGTATATTTTTTATTTCAGTTTTTGTTTGTGCCAGCATCACTTAAAAATCGCTGAACAGATTTTGACCGGATTTTCACTATTTTATAGCTTAAGTTCGTAGAAGTAAACTGGAGTGTCTCGGCAGTATAACAGGAAGCTTAGAAATTTAAAGAAATAAAAGTCTAAAACGGTTCCATCGATTTTAACCAGATTAATTTTGTTGCTTAGGGGGTATCTCCGTGAGTAATTAAGCCATTATTCTACTTTGTATGTTATCCTGAAGCTGAGAAATAAATAACAAAATTCAGTTTGAATTATGCGAATTAAAACCGTCGATAAAACACTGCCATTGATCGTGAACCTGTTGGGAGAGGGTTGTTTGTGCTACTGTTGTTACCTTATCAATCGCAATCAGTTTCCCTTTTACTTTGCTCTTCGTGTGATTGGCTTTTATGGCTATCGTGTCTCGTATGAGCAATGTTTATTTGTTTCCTATCACAGCAAATAAAGCAGAAAAATAAAAACTGAGCTATTCCTGTATGTTTTGGTTCACAGTCAATTCTCTAAGATTACGAAACATCAGAAAACATCCAGGGATAGCTCAGTTGGTAGAGCGTTGGTGGATAAAACCATATCTATCGTAGGATCGTTCTCTGCCCATCGATCAAATGGCTTTTTCTTTATGCAATTCTCCAAGAAATGATTATTTTTTACTCGTATATTTCCAAATAAACGTATTTCTACGTTGTAAATTGCGGCACAGTTACTACTGATTTTCAAGACGGCGGACTTGGTCGAATAGGTACGGCAATTACAATGCTTCTAAAACTGCAAAAGCAATTATAATTTATGTCGCCGATTGATGCTAATTCGATTCATATGAACACTTTGTTTTTTCTTAAAAAAAAAAACGGAACTCACACTGTTTGGGAATAAACCCACGGTAACTTATTTTACCCAATCACGAAAATAATTACAAGTTATTCACAATGTGTTAATTCGGATTTATGAGCCATGATACTATCTCAGTCGATGTCGAACTAAGATTGCCTAATCCGCCGGTAGGGGTCCCACAGGTACCCGATGGCCCATTCGCTGCGTCAGCTACTCGGCCGGTTGCACGTGCACGACGTCAGCATGTCGACAGCTTGCGTGTGCAAGGTGTCAACGTATCCCCAATACGACAAACAATGGAAAGGTACTGACCAAGGGAAATGCTGTTCAATCAGGTGACATGCGGTGAACTCATGCACAGGATAGAATGTGTTAACTTAGAACACACTGTTTTGGAGGTATTTACAAAATTTCCTGCCAACGCCATAATTATCATAAGCGAATTTTGCTGCGATTGAATAAAAAAAACTGGAATTTTCCATTGCTCAAGCGATTGCCATTATGGGAGCTTTTTTAGGCACACATTCTTTGTGCACAATTCCTTGCACCTTAGCTATGCGATATGCTCGTACATGTTGTCAGACACTCCTAAAGCTGAGTTGAGCACGTGCCATTCTACTCGTTCCAGACAATTAGTGGGAAAATGTTTTGCGATTTGTTTCCATTCCCTTGCAATATCTATTCTGCAATAATGTTAGTAAATGGCGTTGTTGTCAACATTATGTAAATGAAAACAAGTATAAATAAATAAATAAATATTTTGGTACTAATAGCTCCATACAAGGTCTGGCCTAGCTTCTCGCAGCCATTCGTGTTGTGAAACACATGAATGGTACAATTTTATGCCGTTTCCGAAGCTCAATTTTTTAAAGAGTTTGCAAGAGGTGAGACTTTTTTTTTTTTTTTTGCTTTATGAGACTTAACCTTGAAGATTGCGGTTCACGTGCTTATGTGCTTCTGTGGAGGCATCTTCTTCTGAGATATAGGAATTCTTGCGAGTCACCATTATCTGCACTGAAAAGTTGTACAAGTTTCTCTCATGCCTAGTTATGGAGCAAAGAATTGTGATTCGATTTAAAACATTTTAAATGCTTCAACTCTTTAGCAGTATAACATAAACTACACTATTTATGCGCCCTAAAGGGCCTCAAAATAAATTTACCTTGCATAACATTATTTTAAAGTTTTTATCTGAAATTCGTCACATCGAATTGTTATTTCGAAAATACTGTCAATCACAATTCACAGACGTGAATGCTGCCAGAAAATTGAAAATATTTTTAATTTTTTTTTTACATGGGTTGGTGAGCATCTTCATAGACACTACGAGAAACCGTGTACTCATAGTAATGTCAGATTTCTACTGACTAAAAACACCCTTCCCTTCTTCTTGTTTACTACAACTAAGTTATGTACCTTATCAAGTAGTTTAAGCTTCAGACAAACGATTTACACGTGAGGTAGGTAGATTTTCAGTAAAACCACCTGCTGATTACCCTCATTACAAGTACATGCGGCTACTTCTTATTGCGCTAAATCGAACAGTTTCGTTCTTTCAAGTCGACGCAAAAGGTTTGTCACATCTAAAGTTTGGAGCGATAATTCCAAAAAAACTAAATTCAATAGGATGGCGGCATGGTTGCAATGACCATGAAGACGAATGCGGAGCTTGCGAGCGAAGTTTGTTATTTCGTCTTCCACGCGTGCACTATCCCTAAGTCTCTTTGGATATCATTGTTTCTAATATATCAGGGAGCATTCACGATTGCTCTTATAATTATATATAATACATTTGGTACAACCCCAGAGTTGTATACCATACTTCCAAACAGGTTTAAGCGCTTGCTTATATAAAAGCAGTTTGTTATACTACGAGTATATATACTCCAATTAGCCAATACATTTTTCTAAATCGATTTCCGAGCTCGTCGCATTTCTTTTTAATGTGCAGCTTCGACTTAAGTTTCGCGTCCAGTGTAGTGTCATTTCCAGATCTTTAGCTTCTTTTGCATATGGTATTTGTACCGAGTGAATGAAAGCGGGTAGGTTGATTATTTTCTTGTAAGTGAAGTTAACATGCGTTGGTTTGGTTTCGTTAAGAACAATGCGCCAAATTTATATCCACGCAGATTTTATCCAAAACTTACCGGAGATTTCCAGTTCTGACTCGATTGAACTTTCCGTTGCCAGAATAGCCGTACGAGTATAGTCCGCGAACCTAGTTAGAACGGTGCCTTCAATTTGAAGTATGTCCCAAGTGTACAGCAAAATAAGGTAGGACCAAGGTCACTTCCTTGCGGAAATCCGGTAGCAATTTCCTTAAACTCGTAATATTTGGTTCCGTGTTTAACACGAAAGAATGTCTTTTTAAGGTAAGATTCTAAGATCTTATGTAGGTGTTCCGGAAGAATACGTCTTAGCTTATAATTCAAGCCGTCATGCCAAACTTTGTCAAAGGCTTGAGAGACGTCAAAAAAAACGCTAGGGCAATTCTTTTTGTCCTCCTGGTCAATTGTAGAATACTTGATTCTGAACCCGATTTGGTGGTCAGGTATTAAGCATCATCTTCAATGACCGGTTGAATAAGTTTCAATAGAAGTTTTTCAAATACCTTTGATATTATTGATAGTAGTGTACAGACTTCAAAACAAGATTTTGATTGAGGGGCGTCGTAGAACTTTTCATCGGTAATTTTGAAAATAAATCCCAAAGCACCCAATCTGTAAACTATGCTCACTGGTTTCTTACTTTGGATCCACATGAGTATTAATCCTTGATTTGTACATTTCCCAATTCATTATTTGGAAAGAATAATACCCAGGGTTATAATAATTATTTTTTGCATCATTGTAAGTAAATACACGCTTTACAACAATACCCTAGAGGGTGCCATTAATTTTGCAAATTATGTCCAATGAGACAAAGAAAAACTGAAAGAAAGAAAATAAAAATAAGGACATTCGAAGCAAACAAAAACATTTCAGTAATTTTCTTCCCTAAAGGAATTTTCTGTTCAAACGGAGCGAAAATTCCAATTTTCAACATATTTTCTGTTTTTTTTTTTTTTTTTTTTTTTTTTTTTTTTTTTTTTTTTTTTTTTTTCGTTATTCTAAATCTATATTTGTGTAAGCCAAAAACTAAATGGAGCAAGAAAATTTATTAAAAATCAATAAACAACAACATCCAATCTCTACCAAGCCGCCGAGAGCCCCGCACCAAACCCCACACATTTTTCTTATACACAAACAACACATTTACTTTTACGAGAGTGAACAACAAAGCGTAATCTGCTGGATCCTTTTAACAACAATAGATTAGTTTTTTTTTTTTTTTTAAATATATCGATTTTATTTATGTATACTCGTACATAATGTACATATATTTATAACAAAGGAAATATGAAAAAAAAAAAAAGCATAATAGTGCTCGCATATCGGTTTAATGTGCAAAAGATACTTTATGTTACTGCAGATGATTGTAAGTTTAATGTACTGTTGAAGAAATGTTGCTTATATATATTCTTTTGAGCGTAAAAGAAAATTTTGCAAAATCATCAAAATATCTAGATACTTTTGCTGTACAAGTAGAACTAGAGAAAAAAAATAAAAACCGCGATAACAAATCATTTTCATTTCATTTGCCAGAATGACGTTTACTACCACCCAAACATAAAAGCAGAATAAAATCGGTGCCTAAAAAAATATAAATTCACTTTCATACACATTTTGTGTATTTCACTTTTTGTTCGTAGCAAAAAAAAAAAGAAACAAATTCTGGAAAAAATAACAGACAAGCATCCCCGACGAATTGATTATTTTCCATTTTAATTAAAAAAATGGTCAATGGCCCACGTCCTTCCTCCCCAAAAAAACACAAAACAAACGCGGTTTCGAGTACATAAAAAGCAGTGTATAACCTGTTTTGTGATTGTTGTTTTTCGTGACTTTTTATAACAAAAAAAAAAAAAAAAAAAAAAACAGCATGAAAGAGCGACGTGGTGTATCCTTTCGCTTTCATGCATAATACATAAAAATACCATCATCATCCTTCCTATCATCAACGTAGGTAGGTACGACGAGTATGTTTGACTGCATCAGCGTTGCATATGTATGTTTATATTCTGATGTCCCATTCAGTCGGCACAACAGCAGACATTTCCACTCAAAATTTATCCAACGTAGACTGACACTCTCATTGGGATGTGTAAGGGTGCACATGTACGCTCAGGACATGCTTAGGTACATTTTTGCGTTTCGATAAAAAATTCACGCAAAAAAAATGCTACAAACATTCGTAAATAACATTTTAAAACAGAGAAATAAAACAACAACGAGTACAAACAATGCAAAAAGTGTTGATATCAGCGAAAGCAGCGCGCGAATGTCGATGGTAAAGGAATTGGTAAAACCGACTTTTGATGGTATCCCGGCGGATGCTGCAGAGCACTTTATTAGTGTGAACGCTATTAATTGGTGTATGTGTTTGGGTATTTTTTTTTTTTTTTTGCGTAGGTACTAACTGAAAGATGCTTTTCACACGAGCAATTTTACGCCACATATAGTTTTTGCCTTATAGAAACTTAGAAATCCAAAAATATTTTTCTGGATGAAACTTATTAAATGGGGCGACTTTCATAGCAATAAGGAAAAGTTGTGAAGTCATTTAAGGTCAAGAACAGATATGCAACTTCTGGATAGATCGAAAAATGATTTTCCTGTCATCTTTTGTAGTCCAAATTTAATTTCCAAATTTTCCTTATCGAAGTCCTACCATAGCCCTTTTCCATGTTTTTACTGGGCGACCACTTCTCCGCCAATTGACTCTTAATATTCAATGTTCCTTAACCAGAGTTTTTCATAATTTGGTGATTGTCGTCAAAGAGTTTTATGTACTCTTTCATCTGTAGTGCACAAAAAAACCTGCTGCAACAGTTCTTTTGAACAACAACACGACGAATAAGGTTCTGCGATTTATACGAGAGTCGTTTGAAATAAGAATCTTTTCGGCCAACATCAGTTTTATTTTTCAACAGATCAACTTTTTCCAGTTCAATTCTAAACTCTTTAACTTGTCCAAATGACGTCTTAATCTGCAAAATAGGCATCTACGGATGCGATGACCTCCAAGTTCGATGAAAATCCATGTCTTCCTAGGGAAACTTTGAGCTTAGAAAAACGAAAAAAGTCGCAGGGGACCAGATCTGATGAATATGGTGGATGGTCTACCAGTTCGAACCGCAATTCGTGAATTTTGACCATAGCGACCGCCGAAGTATATGACGGAATTCGAATGTGTTTTTGGTCCAAAGTGAGCGAGCGCGACACTCAACGCAATAAGTTAAATACGGTGCGATATTAGAATTTGTTTCCACTTTTATAAAAATGCTACCATAGATGGATACAAACGACTGTCAAACAACTGCCAGAGATGTCCTTCATAACATGAACAATTGCAGTACTAGTTTTGACGAGTAACGCCATCTTCAGGTTGAAGTTCAAAACCTTTCGAATTACCTGTGTAATTATGCCCATCCAACGTCAATGTTGCATCAACTTATGAGCTGAGTGCGCAAAATCACTGAGCCGCACCTTTTGACATTTTCAATTTTTTGCAGCACACGCACAATGGACACTGACTGTGGTACTGGTGACGGGATCAAATCCATGTCCATGTATGTTTTTTTTTACTTGCGGAAAAATTAGAAATTAGTGACAAAACTCCACATTTTAATTTTAAAAATTTATAAAAAATATAAAATACTGTAAATCATACCCAGATGAAAAAAAAAACTAGGCACACTTTAGTTCTAAACCACTTCACAATACAACTTTATTTTCTATCCCTATCCATAATCCCTAATAATCTGTAATATCCTAAAAAATATAAAATACACAAGTGATCTATTTCTCTGTTTTAAGCACTGTAACCCAAGAACCGCTGAACCGATTTCCATATAATTTACTTTGCTCATTAGAGAATTTTTCAGAGAAGGTTTCTGTCTGTGATGAAAATTTCGACAGTTTTCAACCGAACTTTTCGTCAGTGAAGCTCTTAAAGCAAAAAAAAATTAAATCTTTTGGGACGAATCGTATGATATCCGATCCCCTCGTGTTATTTCTAATCCGACCCTACTAGAGAAGGCGTACTGTCGTTAAATTTGTGATTCAAGTGCAATGATGTACTGCTACTCAAAGGATATTTCTTTGGATTTAAAGTGATTTTATCAGAAAAAATGTTAAAAAAGTGGACGTGGCTTTCACTATTTGTAACCAGAATTTACGAATTCTGATAAAATATTTAAAATCCGACCTATATACGTACATCGCTGGAATTAGCTTTAAAAATTCATAATAAGGTTTTTTTATAAGAAAACGCCCCCAAAATGTGGGTGTGGCCCGATATAATGTATGACATCGATTTCATCTATTACATCTGCTCGATACCATGGAATCAGGCCTTAAGTTTTTCTTTTACTTTGGTAAGATCTATCATATTTCTAAGTTTGGTTGCCTAAAGTGGAATAACGTACAGAGGAAGACAACTTTTGATTTCGCGTATTTCAGGAAAAATCATCTACTTGCTGTTTTAACTCGAAAAAGGTCCATTTTATGAAGGATATCTAAATCGTATCCTAAACAAAACATTTTTTTTTCGTAAAATTTACGTTTAGCGAGGTATTTTCGAAGAATCTAAATTCAGCACATATTTCCCAACATGGCGCCCAACGCACAACTTTCAGGAGTGCGATAGATTGATATGCTATTGAAAGACTTATAATAAAACGATTGAAACCATTTCCAGGTTTATGGGAATTACTTCCGAATTCAAATCCCTAACGCCTGGCCCTCATCAGAATTGTGACGAAAAAAATTATGTCTGACTTCAGTTGTAGGCACGTAGACATTCTTGAGAGATGATTTTATTTTCTATGTTTGAATCAACAAGTTGGTAACAACGCGAGTTTTAGGATGAGATATATTTTGTTTGTTTCATTTATCAAATTGATGAGCAGTAAAAGGTTTCCTCGTCTTCGATTTGAAAGCGATGTGAAAGTCCCAAAAGAAAAGTGTTACGTATACGCCTACGTGAAACAAATCTGATATTTTTCAGCTCCAAGTATGTAGCTGTGCCATTTAATTCCTACTCCACGGAATCCCGCAGGAGTAGAGAGATCAAGTGACTACTAGAAATGGCAAATGTGTTAGAACAAATAAGGGGGATGCCACATTATTCTGAAATTTGGAAACTGAAGGGATGAATACTTTGGATAAGGATTTGAAAGATATTTATAATTCCCTAGTCTGGGAAGCTTCCATAGAACAAATTTATGATTCGGTGATTTCATGGGGTTGTTTCCTTTATGGACACTGGCTTTCGGGGCTGACATTTTTTGACTTCGGTACTCACTTGAATATGTTCTACACATTGTTCAAATTTAGATCCAATTAGTTTTTTTAAGTGACTTAAACAGTTTTCTTGAATCCGTAGTTTAGAAAAAAGGAGTGTTGTTTTATCTTCTTGAAAATAGTCAACTCATACCAATCGTTAGTCAAGTAGATGCAGCTTTTAAGTTCTTAAAACACAAGCGAAGATTAGTTTCAGGTGGTAATCAATTGTGAGTTTAAAAACAAGCTCTATGTTTCGACACTCATGACCCCTTCAATGGTATTCAGGTCTGAAAGCAAGACTTTGGCTTCAACAAAAGTCTCATACCCTTTTAGTTCGTTTCTTGCAAATATTTTAGAGATTCCTGAAGGTTGAAATCTCTAAGGCTCACCATCACCATATCCGTCGAATATGATCGTAATTTTGATAGATTAGTTCTGTTTTATAATCCATAGTATCCGCTGCAATAGCTGTCCCCGTTTACGAGGTATGACTTAGGCGGAGTATCAATCTCATATACAATAGGTAACAATCGGTTGCCAGTTTGGATTCTTCTAAAACCTTGTCACTTCGGTTTATGCGTACCATTCTGAAAAAAAAAAACGCTACTCTTTGGCTACTATAAACTAATCACATTTCTACGGAATACAGAATCCAAAAGGCTTCTTAAGTTAATTTTCTTCAATTGTAAAACCAATGTACACAACCTTCTCTGAGGACCATAGAGAAAAATAAACAGACACACAACAATTTGACCCATCTTTCTACCACCTTCAATAAATCCAGTTTATCACATTAACTTTAAAAAAAATGTGCAGACTCAAAAAAAAAAAAAACAACAACAACAGGAAACTTTACTTTAAACGTTTATATGCCTTTGTCCTTGCCCGCAGAATATTTTACTATAGGTACAGACCTCTAGTTTAAAGATTCATAATATAAAGAACAACATCGCAACGAATTGCGAAAAATGCACAAAAGGAAATAAAACTTGAAGCAAAAATACTTCAACACTATCCGCCCATACACATATGGATTTCCTTTCGTTTCTTTTTTGGAACAATAAGAGGATATCCCTTTAAAAGGCAGGTAGAACCGCGTAAATATACTTTTCGCAATGAAAACAAAGACCCTGAAATGCGCATTCGTCTTTTGTTTATTGTGTGTGTTTGAGTCGTAAGCGGAACAATGTATCCACAATGTTAAATTGGGGGAACAGAAATATTTATGAGCTTTTTGTTGTCTCGATGTAATTTTTCAAATGAAACTCAAGGAGAAACTATTATTAACCTTTTATTTATGCACAATTGTATTTGTTATGCGCACTCGGCGAAAAATCTGAATGCGAAATCAAATAAATGCGCTTATGATGATCTTCATTGAAACCAATTAAATCATTTAGTAGTAGTTACCTTCTACGCAGTAACTAATTGAGATAAGTTGTTGATAACGATCTACGAGTAGTACTCATACATTACTAATGCCTGTACCTGGTGTTAAGTTATTACTGTTAGTGATACTTCTGTTTATTTGCTTTTCTTTTAAATTTTATAAACTGCATTACAATACCTTTGGTTATAGCTTTTTTACGGTCACGGTAATAGGCGACAAGATACGAAGATTCCGGAGCAAGCAAGACGAATCTCCGATTTCGCACCAAATCTTCACCAAGAAAAAGTTTTGTGTACTGCATTTGCTGTGAATAAAGTGGAAGAGATGACTGTATGGGACAGATTTGATACTGAATGGGGTTTGAAAAGCTCGTTTCAGTATCTTACCTCTGGAGTAGGATTTTTCGAGCTCAGATCTGTTAATCGGATTGATAGGCATCCCCATTCTAAAATGATTCAATTGTCCCACTGGGAGGTAGTAACCGACACGCGATTGAGACCATTGCAGTGGTCTTTATTTATAGCAGATTATAAGCTGCATTTTCCTGCCAAAAGTTGTCAGTTTTACCGAGGCATATCCCTGTTAAATGTTACATATATGACGCTATCCAGCATATTGTATGAACGTTTAAATACTTTTTTGTGTTACAATGATTGGTTAATACCAGTACGACTTCCGGCCCCGGCAGATCGACAATCGCCCAAGCTCTGGCAAGGACTAACGAATTTAAAATCTGCATATGAACGTCTAGAACCCTAAAAGGCGATAGCTGACTTCGGGATCCCGAATAAACTACTCCAGCTGTGCTGCGTAACACTTGAAAAAACCCGGTATACTATGCAATCTGAAATAAAATCCTCCGAGGTATTCGAAACATGCATAACAGGAAGCACAAAGCTGGTTTTAATGTGTAAGGCACTATCTTCAACAAGTCTATCCAACTGCTGGGATCCGCAGACGATATTGACGTTCGGTCGTTGTAGATGCATAATCGGTATAGTTCTTCGCCTCCATTCCCCGGCGATACAAACGGGACCATTTCACTCGAAGAATTGTTCTTTCAAAACAACCAAGACTGTTTTCATCCGCCTTTGACAACGTCCATGCTTCTGCGCCGCGTAGCATGACTGGGATGACTCTTTTAAGAGTGATTCTTCGCTTGATCTCTGCGCTGGTGTCATTATTTGTATTTACAGCGGCGCCTAGGTACACAAAGTCCTTAACTATTGGTGCTGCCTGCCTATTGTGACTTTCTGTCCAAGTCACCCATTTTCCCCAAAAGCTCCACTGTCAGCCCGCTGCGTCCTTCCAATTATGTCAATGTCGTCGGCGTACGTGAGTAGTTATGCAGACTTTTGATAGATCGTATCCCTGATGTTTGTTAGAAATTCCTGATGTATGTTAGAAATTCCATTTGACAGCGCGTCACTTTGTCGTACTCCTTTTCTACCATCAAAAGTTTCGGTGATGTTGTTACCGTCATCGATGGTGCAGGGTGTATCCTTGATCGTCATTCTGCATAGAAGGGCGATTTTGACAGGCATGCCAGGAATGCGACTTTAAAATCGATGAAAAGGTGGTGAGTATTAATTTGAAGATCTGCCGCAATGTGCCGTGACTTAGTGGTTAAGTGCGCGATCACTGAACGGGAGGTTCAAGATTCGAAAATAAAAGTATTCTCAAGGTCCTACCTTTCGCGAACATATGACAAACATCCGAGAGCAAAACTTGTCATGAGAAGCTTGTCTCAATCGTAAAAATTGCCTTTGGAAACGGCATGAAACTATAGGTTCCAACCATTCGAGGGACGCACAGCACGAGTGGCTGCAAGACGCTAGGACAGGCCCTGTATTATGCTGTTAGCGCCAAAATATTATTATTATTAAAACCAAACTGATACGGATTAATCAGATTGTTGGCAAAGAGCTTAAGGCTTTCACATAATACCTATACATACGGGTGATATAATCTTATACGGGGTGTTGAGAAGACCCCTATATTAAGGTAGAAACCGCTGCATTTTTTGAATGAAAACAACTTTAATTAATAGCTTTAATCAACAGTAAAAATCATTAAGAATATTGATTGTATTTTAAATATTTCTGTCTCTTGCGGTATTATTGTAGGAAGAAGTGTTCAAGAGGTAAAAGCAAAAAACATGCGCATGCAAGGGAATGCGCATTTGTCTTGGCGCGCTTAAAACTACCCCCTATTTCGCTTATCGATTACATGAACCGTAATAAGAAATACATAATAATGCCTGAGACTTTTTTTTGTGGGAAATTTAATAGACAATATATTCTTCTCTTACGATTTCATCGTGGGATGAAGCGTTCCGAAGATATGGTCGAAAAACCATCACTAATGCCTGCTGGGTATAGATTTTCATCCGATTGATACGATGAAGTACTCATTTGACATGTTAAAGAACACACATCAAAACGCGTTGCTCTGCCTTAGACCTTTTCTAAAATTGAAAATGCTAGTGGTTTTTTTAACAGAACTTAATGAAACAGTACATGTCTCTGGGCAGCTTCTCTCTATACACAGTCAAACGACGCTGAGACTTTTTTCATCGGGCATACTTTCATCCGGAAATATTTTACAGATGAGTTTGTGAATGTTCCGTACCAAACGACATTCTGCTGCTTTAAAGAGTTTGACATTAAAATTCTGCTTGAATACTGATATCCTTCATTTTGGTCAGGTGGACGGAAATGTTGGTTGTCATCGATCAAGTTAAATGGATCATTCTGCCTAATAGCAGAATTTTGAGCGTTATCGCCTTGTAAACAATCTGCAATGTTAATTCCAAATTTTCAACACCGACGGTAACTATTCTCTGAAGTTTCCTTCTTCGGTCCTGCGGGCTTCAGTTTACACATTTTAATCTTGAAATTATCTTTTCAATTTGTGGTAAAACTTTGAGCCGGCTAGCACAAACGGGACAGCAAAAGTTCACTGCCAGTTTTAGTGTATGGTGCGGAATGTTGGACTATGGTATAAGGATGAAAGCAGAGCATATTTATGAAGATGCCAATTGCGGATTACGGAAGGTTTGGTACGACTAATTGGAGACAACTTACCCGAGATCATAGGCTGTTTCTCAAACAGATCTTTCATGGGTCGAGAGTCCACTAAAGTAGAGTAACAGGAGGACGAAAAAAATACTGCGAATCATAAGCAACGACAATAAAAGCATAAAACGTTATCCTTGGAGTTTACAGAAACTTAATACCACCTGAGTTTCAGACCACTACACAAAATCTTTCTTTCTTTCTCTCTCTCTCTCTCTTCTTCATAACGCCCATGCCCTATAATAGTATAAGGGTATTCATATCCCCTTTGGCGGGCGCAAATTATAAACAACAAAAAAAATAAAAAAATACTGTGAGTAATAATTTTTGCAATAGCATCTATTGATTCGATCGTGCTCTTTTTTTACCTTTCAGAAAAGTTAAGCCCTGGTTTTACCCTTCTACTCTAAAAGCTCACGCGTAGCTCTCATCTGTGCCCTATGTGTTCAGATCGTTTTTGAGTGTTTTTCTATCCTTACTTCCTATGATACTTCATTAATCCATTACTTAAGTTGCGTGGCTGGAGAGGAAATTTATCGTTTATTGTTAAACTTTATCACTGTACTTCTTTGTGGCGCATACATATATACCTTAGTTGGTACTGACCAGAATTTATGTTGTCTCGTAACGTTTGAACGTAAAAAAACACTGGAGGAAGTGCCTTGTGTCAATCGGAATGTAAGCAAACTATTTACTAGAAAATCCTGAAGTCATTGACTCTTATCCTGAGGTAGTACTGTGAAGGCATTCGAATTGTCATCTGGCATTCCCTAACATGTTTGAAACTCAAGGCTTATTGTTGATCCCACATGACTCCTACCATATGCATTGCCTACGAACGTCTCTTTTATATGTGAAAAAAAAATTGTACACAAAAAACTTTCGTTTGGAGCATAATTTTTAGATTTTTCAAAATAATAAAAAAATGTACTGAATTTTCCAAAATGTCCGACTTTGCCCCGATTTTAATGGAAATAGATAGTTTTTCAGTATTTTGTATTTTACGAACAAATTATCTGTACCGATGCATTCAAATTTTTCGACAATTGTATGAAATCTTCCGAAATATACGACTTTACGTCGAGTATTCGAATATGTCGAAACGATGGTTTCTACCAAAAATATTATTACAATTGAAACGTCAGTTTTTGAATGTGAAATTCTCTGAAAAATTGTACTTGATTCACCAAAATGTGCCACTTTACCCCAATGTTAATGGAAATGGTTTTTGAGTGTGAATATCTCGATAGCGGTGTATTCTACGAAATAAGTTACATCTGCCGAAATTTTAAGTTTTCAAATTCTTTTCTTGGTAGATGCCGATTTTTTTAAAAATTTTCAAAAATTGTGCGAAATCTGCGAAAATGTTTAAGACTTTACCCGAAGTTTTCGAATATTTCGAAAACGATGCTTTGTACGAAAATATTATTATGATCGAAATATCAGTTTTTGAATGTGGAATTCGCTGGAAAATTGTACTTCATTCTTCAAAATGTGCGTTTTTGAGTGCAAATATCTCGATAACCGTGTATTCTACGAAATGAGTTACTTCTGCCGAAATTCTATAAAAGTTTTTCAAATTCTTTTCTTGGTGGATGCGGAAAATCTTCCAAAATACCCGAAGTTTTTGAATATTTCGAAAACGATCCTTTCTACGAAAATATTATTACGATCGAAATATGAGTTGTGAAATTCTTTATATGGCAGATGAAGATTTTTCTTAAATTCTAGAAAATTGTACTTAATTTTCCAAAAAGTCCCTCTTTACCCCGAAATTAATAAAAATTGTATTCCACGCAAATATCCCGATTTTTTTTATTGCAATGTAAACCACCGATCCAATACAAAACATCTCATTTTCTTCTTTAGTCTTTATTGGGGGGAGTAAAATGGTCACTCGTTATGCACAACCCTATGGGTTTTGACTCCTCCACATTGCATTTGATTCTTAGAAATTTGACCAAATTTGATAGTGTTCAGCTTTTCGGTCCACATTTGTTGGGATTGATTTTATTTATTGAACCCCTATTCTAAACCTAGAATTTCCCACAGTTAAGTTTTTTGAATAATTTGCTTTCATTGGAAAAAAGTCTGGACACTTTTTTATGCTTTTAAAGGGAAAATAATCATCAACAGTTCACTGTCCATAGCTAAAAACAATGCACAACTTGAAACAAAGAAAAAAAAACGATAAAACAAGTACAACAATCGTCGTTTGTCTGACATTGAAAAATGGCCGGTCACGTTTTATGGCAGACGAGAGAAAGAGAGTCGAAGGGCCGTAGTTCACTTGTACTTAGTATTTTTTGTCCAACATACGTATCCACATATGTAGATATATCCTGCATAGTATATCGCAATTTTTTCCAATTTTTATTTATTTATTTCCTTTAGCAATCCTTCTCGCTGCTTTTGCTGATGCCAACCATCACAACCAACATCATGATGATGCCTTTGTCTGTTGCTATGCATCACGAGGATGTTTTTCCATTTTTGTTATCTCCCATCCTTTTTTTTAATGGTTGTATTTAATGTGTCTCCAGGCTGCGGCGGCGGTGGCGCGGTGGACAAGGTTCATATTTGCATTTTAAAGACTTTAGCCAAGTTAATTGCTCATCATCCAAGCCCAGACAAAGAGAGGGAGAATGTGTTCAAAGTCATCTCCATCATGATTGATGGCAATTAATACATTTTTCTTACACTATTATGTAGGATAGTCTACGAAAGGACTACGTAATTATCTGTGTGACGCAATTTTCCTATGTTTACTACTTTTAATTAAAAGTCATCAGAAAGTAATTATAAGTAAAATGTGCACACAAACAATAAAAATAATAATTAAAAAAAAAACTATATAAAAAGAACAAATTAATGAAATATAAACAAAAGATATAAAAAAAACATAGCAAATATCCGCAGCAGAGGTATTCGTCGAAAGGACAATTAAGCAAAGAGAATACAATTCACACACACACACTTGCACATTCTAAAGCGTTGTATGTCTGAGCGTTATCGATTTTTCAGGACTACGCGCATAGGTATACGTATATCTATGACGATGAATAATGCTGCACACAAAACGTTGCAGTAGCAACAACGTACACAATTTTTGGTTGGCTGGGTATACCGCGCTAGAAACTACCACCATCACTCCATGAGCTAGGAACACTAGGACCTAGGCATGCCTCGTTTAACTTTTGTCGTTCTCTTCTCTCAGTCGGTCCGCTCATCAGCATCATCATCGGTGTAGGATTCAGTTTTCATGGGGGTCGATTGCTCTCGTTGATGATGCGCTGGATTGAAATTTTACGAATTATTTTTTTTTACCGTTATGCCAGGATACACAAAAAAAATATTTTAATTTTTAGTTGTATCCTTTTTTTTCATTTTCCCTGGAAAGTCCATTGATGACGCGGTAGGTAGGTACTACTACTATGTGTCCTGCGGTGCACTACTATTTGGCCAACAAAAAAAAAAGAAAACGACTGGTAACCTTCGCGGCTGTTTAGTTGACCTCAATTTTTGTGTGAATCAGACCAATAAATTCCACCACACATACAGGACAAAAAAAAAACTTTATTTTTCGTATTCAATAATAAAACACTCATTCATCAGAAAAATAGCAAAAAAAAAACAAAGTGAGTTTTTTTCTGCTCTCAGATAAGGGTGTCGGTAATGGGGGTGGTGTGGATTGTTAGTATAGTTTCCTGCTGCTGCTCCTGCAAAAAGTGGGCTGTGACTGGAAATTTCATTCATACTTTTCAAGTTCATGTTGACTTGTGTTGCTCTCTGTTCATCGTCGTCGTCATCGTCGTCCTTATCGTAGTCGTTCATTTGCACCCCACTACATTTCAAGCGGGGGTGTCCCAAGTATTTTTTGTTTTACACCCGAAAACAAAAAAAAAAAAAGTGAAAGAGGGAACAAAAACAAAGTCAATCCCAAATGTGGTGTCTGATGGTTGGTTCAACTCTACCAGCTTTTGTGCTTACACGCTAACACCATCCAGGAATCGTCCCTTAGTCGGATGGTTGGAGTAACTTTTTTGTTTTTTTGTAAGAAAATGACCCCCGGCTAGTGCGGCGGCAGTAGTCTCAGTTACACGTGGAGGAGGAAACAAATTGAAAAGAATGTAAAAAGCACGTGGTGTCTGTCCGGGTTTTTAAAATGTTAAAGTTGCCTGTACCAACACATATGAGCACACGAAGAAGTGCAAAAGGTGGGACTGAAAGCGAGGGATACCGGTCGGAGTCTCGGCGCCGTGCTAAAAATAAAATGGATTACAAATGTTCAGAGAAGTCACTTAATGTAAATAAATACGTGAGGAGCAATTGAGGTATGAAAAGTAGACCACCAAGATTGTTGAGGGAGCTACTTGTGAAGTTGTGGTAGGGTAAATTTGTTTACAAAGTAATGAAAGGTGAACTTACTTTACGTGGTAATCTTCATGTGGAGTGAAGTGTTTTTTTCCTGTCTAGAATTTTGAATATTTTTCTGCCAAATATTGATGTTACTCATGATGTTAAGGATTGTTGGATTCGCAAAAAAAAAAGTTCTTCAAGTAGGACACATTATAGCAGCTTTGTATCTTGTTAATAAAAATTTCTTCGCCTCTGTAGAAAGTGCGGTAGGCGTTCCACAGATGATAGCTTAGGTGATCAGCCATTATAACATCAGCCCCAAAAGCCACAGGATACAAGCTAAGGCACGACGTCATATATTTGCCCGTATTGACACCAGTAAGTTGTCGGCAACAGAGACCCAATCAAGATTCAGCCATTTCTTTAACTATTTTGGAATGTTTATAGAGTTGAACAGGTCTTAAACGCATTCTTACAGTCAGATGCGTGCATAGATAGCACATCCCTTTTATCTGTTCTTCATAATATTGTTAGTAGTTGTTAGGGCAGTACAATTCTCTACTCTCTCTACAAAGACCCTTAACTGGTTTTGAAGTCATCTGTGGAAATTCAACCGAAACGTGAGGAAAGTCGACTTAAAATTTGGGACTATATCAAAGTTTTGTTATCATTGCGTCAACCACCATATCTGTAAGGCAGGAGTCCAGGGATAATTGTGGCACAAGATCATTAAAACTCCAGTCTGGATTGTACCAAAAGCCACTTTCTTTAAGTTGGAAGATAGCTTTAACAGCACTTCCTATGAAATAAGTATCAAGGGGAAAGCCTAGCCAAGTGTCCTAGGGAAAAATTTTGTACACTCGCTAGTTAAGTGAAACGATGCATTTACTAAGAAGGGTCTTATTATTTTCGTGTAGATCCATCTTTTCGGTGATGACATCCATATCTCGCGGAAAACATCCTTTCACTGTCAACAAACAGACAGAGCTCTGGCAGTCTTCTACTCAACATGTTTGGACGTTTAGTACCCAGTATGACTCCTAAATATGTGCTTATTTTCATTAGATGAGTATCAGACCTGTTGACTTCCTCCTTCTCGAAAGGAAAATATTTGATTGATTGACATCAATATCCGATGTAATCGCATCGGAAACGAAAATCAAGAATGGGTCTGAAGAGTGAAGACTCATACGAAGGCGATAAATGTATCGGATTTATCCTACCTTCGACAATCTTTATTTCTCATCAAACGTCTTGCTCCATGTTAGCTTAGGGACACCCACTCGTCTGCCGAATTAACTACGTGAATTTCACTGCACCGTGTGTTTTACAGAAAAATTTTCTTCACGCCGTATGAATCCTTAAGATAATGAAAACTCAGTTCTTAATAAACGTGAAAGATAGTGTGAGTCACCTTCAAAGCAACCCACACAACAGTCATGATCAGTTCCTATGTCGCATTCGGCTACTCCTCCATTTTGAAGAACTTCAAAATCGTTCCTGAAAACATGGACTACACCATACCCAGGTTAAATTTTGGCAAAAACTTCAAGATCAGCATCCCTTCCAGGTCATTCTGGGAGGAAGATTTATTTCTAGAAGACAAGTCGATGCATTTCTATACCGACAGTTCAAAAACTAACGACGGAGTAGATGGAGGCGTCTTCTCTTATAGGCTTAATCTTAACCTTTCCTTCCGTCTCCCAAATTATTGTAGCAGAAATAATGGCAATAAAAGAAGTCTTGTCATGGTTAAAGAAAAACATGATATCAGCAATAGATATCCGTATCTTTTCTGACAGTCAAGCAGCAATCAAGTCCTTGGAATCGTTTTCTCTAAACTCAATAACAGCACTCGATTGACGATCGTCTCCTATAGAGATGACGGAGCAGTTCAAAATTCACTTTTATTGGGTACTAGGGCATAGGGACATTCCAGGGAATTGTAAGGTCGATGAACTTGCCAGACATGAAACAACTATACCCATTCTACCAAATAAAGGTGCCTTGGGTATACCGATCGCTACATGTAAACTTAAATTAAAGCGGGATGCTATCGAGAGAACAAATCTTAGGCGGACAAGTGGTACTACGTGTCTAGGGGCAAAACGGATTTGGCCTAAGCTGTATCTGAAACGCTCTAAGAAATTGATTTTCCTTAATACACTGCATATTAGCGTTGTAATTGGTGCCATCATTGGGCACTGTCTTATGGGCGAGCATGTAACTAGGCTTGGCGTGTATATGCAAACGATTTCTGTAGAAGATAGATGAAGAAGACGAAGAAACTATTCTTCAGCTTCTTTGTACCTGCCTAGCTGTCTCGCAAAGAAGAAAACTGCACTTAGGGGCCTTCTGTTTCAGCGGTCTAAGCTATCTGATTAATACAGACTTTAGAAGACTCCTACACTTCATCAGAAGCTTCAATTGGTTCAAGGGGTAGGTAAGAGAAATTGTTCCCTCAAGATCCATGTGGTATTATAATAGACCTATCATTGGTCTAAATATGTCGGCCTCTTAGCTGGTAGCCACATCAACCTAACCTAGCCTACTAAAGAAGGTTGGCAACCAAATTGTCTGGAAGTCCGTAGGCAGCCATTTTTCGTAAACGTACAGTTTAATTTATATGGTATTTGACTTAAAGATCGAGGTATTGAGTAGCTGTGAGTGGGCTGCTTTCGCCTTGATGATCTTAGTCCGGATATCTTTTACGGAAGTCTTCTAGTTTTGCCTGCATATCCAAATGCTTAACTGGAATTATGCCTATCAAGGTCTTCAAGATGTTCACTGAAGTTCCAGTGGATGCATCTTCTATTAACAAAGGTTGAGTTGTACAAAATCTGGTCAATTCTACACAGACGTTATTCTCAGGGAAACCTGCTAGCTGTTTCCTTAAGGTTTGATCAAGTTTCCCCATTATGGGATCCTTGTACAATAACAACTAAACTATGTGGCCCAACCGCAGTTGCAAAACCCTTTTTTTAAGCTTTTGAGTATCTATATGCTGGCTTTTTTTTGTCGGCTCCTTAGTTTAAAGATTCAACAGAAAAAGAGGGATATGACGATGCGCCTTAATTTTGAATCTTCACATTTTCTTAAAATATTGTACACCCGAAGACAGGCTTTAAAATACATTTCTTTGCCATGCCGCACATGTATTGCGATTGAACAGACGGATTGGCGGGACACCTATAGATTTCATCTGAACATTTGTGATGGAAGTATCAATGCAGGAGTGCTAAGTATCAAACTTTTTTGCGGTGTTCAAGCCTGCATTAGATGAAAAGGGGGTAGAAGTGTATTCGTCCAATACAACGAGTAGATATTACCAACACCATAAGCTTGAATCTCAAACAGAATGCCTGCTTTTCCCTAGAATCGATAAGAGAAAAAAACTAGCATTTCGGAATACTTATTCGATAGTCAAGGGTCGTCAACTAAGTATCCTAGTATCCAGTACGAGGCGTTGCTGGTATTTTCAAAGTTCAAAATTTCGATCAGTCTTTTTGCAGACTAGACGATCAGTCTTTTTTGCAGATAGCGAACAGCTAATACTTTTAATAAGAAGTCTACTTCGCCGCTTTCTAAAGCCACATAGTGCTAGTCATTCCGTTGTGGAGAGTGGTTTAGTAGACTTGATTCTGGTAGTCTACATTGTGAACTTGATGATAGATTCATTTGATGTAAATGCTTTTTCAAAAGACTGTTCCTATCTAAGTTCATTAGGAAGCTGGAGTTCATGTGTGAAACGAAGTAGTGGCTTAGTGAAGATTTATCCTGGTGAGTTTTATCATGCTTTATCGGATTTAGATAAAAAGGCTCTTCATATGATTTTTGAAGTGACTTTTGCTTATTTTTCAGAAAGATTTGGAACCGATGAGGTGCGTTGATCAGCATATTTGGGAAGTAAGTCGGCCTTTGGGCTATAATGCAATGAAGGGTAACTAAGTTTGCACATTGTTTGATGTTTTATGAACCTTCGCAGCCAAACCTTCACCATGGTCGGTGGTGTGGCTATATCCAACCCCCTCAGGGTTGGGGTCAATAATGGCTCTAAGGTAAGGTTTGCCTGTCGAACGAGGCAATTCAAATCCATCCACAGGAGGCACCCTTAATGATGCTATGCTCAATGCCGTACCAGATTCTAATCGCTGGTAGGGCCTCCCCAGGCAGTAAGGCCATAATTGAAAGTCAAAACTGAAGGTAAAATCCAGATGTGTCTGTCACACACACACACACACACAAGTGTCGCTCCTTGAAATAGTCATGATTACGTTTCGGACCTTGACAAATGGGTCGGCACTGTAGGCGTTTCGGGCGCTGCCACAGTGTTGTAGGTTCGTTTTTCCACACAAAAGTTTATAGGTAACAAAACAAAAAAAAATGAATGAACCTTCTCTCTCCATATATCGACTTTGTGAGTCGAGTCCCACTGGTTCAGTTATCGGAATTTCTCAAAGTCGCAGGGTAAGGTTGTGTATTTTTATACCCCTCAAAAGTAGTGCAACTCCATTCGACTTCTCTTTGCAAATCTACTTCGCTAGCTCTCAAGGACTTACTTTCAAAAATGAAGAGAATAAAAGAAAACTTTAAGAAAACTGAAAATTGAATTTCTTCCCAGCTTTTTTGTCTGCAAATGAAAAGGTTATTCTTCTCCCACTTAACACCCGCCGAGTTTTCCAATTTTCCACTATCATACATATCTATCTCTTTCTATCTATCGCCAGCCATCTCTCCTTCTCTCTCTCTTTGCACTTTTAATGTATGCATTTGCCAATTTCATCAAAGAATGGCAAACTGAAAATAAAAAAAAAAAAAAAAACCAAGAAAGGCGCTGCAAAAAGCAACAAACGTAAATTATTTTCGAATAACAATGGACCTAGAAGATAGATTTTTCGTTGTGTTATTCTCCATCCTCCGAGGATGACAAAATGTCTGGGAATGAAAATGAATTTAAAAAACAGCAAGGAAAATGGAAAAGAAGCACAGGAAGAAGACGAAGCTGTTTCGTTAGAATTTCACTGTTATGAATATTTTTGCACAATTTGGGGTAGCCCACCAAATTTCACACACACACAAGCACAATTGCTTGGATTAAGTGCATTAATTTACCCATACACACATTACACACTACAATGATTTTCTTTTCTTTCACATCGCACTCCCACTCACACACACCACAATGGAGGATGTGGTGTGTGCATAGTACACAAAGAGAAGAAGAAAAACACATTTTCCTCCATATAACAATGCACATTACCCCCCTTATGCACATACATAGGCCAACCATCTGCCGCCGCCGCCCATCGCCCATCGCCCACCGCCCGATGCCTACTTCCCTCCCTCCACTCCACCCCTGTGCGAAACATAATAAATTTCTGCAATTTCTCTCTTTCACTGTACGACATACGGATAGGACAACGAACGACGACGACGACGCTTCGTTGTGTTTTGTTTCTCTTTTGTATTTTCTTCCTCCTCTTTTGGTGTGTCTCTTTAGTTTTGTGTGCTTCTCCCCACCTCGCCCGGATAGTAAACACATTTTTTGGATAAAATATGATGAAAAGTGTTTGTGCCAAGTAAAGAGGAGCAAAATGAAACAAGAAAGGAACAAAGACGACAAGGGATAATCAAGAAGAAAATGTACAAACAGAAGAGAGAGGAAAATGAAAGAATAGGAAAATAAATTCGTAATTTGCGAAAGCAAAATATAAATTGAAAATAGGTTTTTTTTTTTTTTTCTTGTTCCTGTTCGGAGGGGGGTGAAGGAGGATGGATAGATTGTGAGAAGTTTGAAGTTGCTCTCTCTCTACGTGTCCGTCTGATAAGGAAGACTGTGCGATGAGGGAATAAGGAAGGATGTGGTGTGTAGTAGTGGTACCCAAAGAAGGTGGTATTGTTGGTGGGGGTGGTGAATTTCTGCGCGAAGAAGGGCTCTTGCGGTGGAGTCATCATACAATTGTATTAGTTGGTTTTTTTTTTTCCTTTCTGTTTTTCTTTTGGTGTGGGGTCATGAAAAATATTTTAAGGAAGAGGAAAACATAAAAAAAATACACACAGATACACATTGCACAGGGTATAGGAGGGAAAATACGATGAAAAATGTCTGCAGAAATAATGGTGAAGAAAATCAAGGAATTGTGGGGGGGAGCGGTTTGGGGTATGTTGGGGGTGGTTGGGTTACGTATTTTGAGGGTGGATTGGTATAGAGCGGCGAAAGATGTGGTAAGAGAAAGAGAATTTGTGGTGGCAATTTAGAAGGAAAAATAGGTACAGATACTTGTATAGGTATGCAAATTTATTGCCGGAAATGTAATTTACAAAATCGCCTCAAGGCTTAGAAAGGTGGTTGCTAGATGGTACTATAATACGAATGGTGGTAGTAGTGGATCCAGAAATTTGGGGGCTGCGCTTGGGTGGTGTTTGGGAATGTTATTTCATTTCATCATTAATAAATACGATTATTACACGTTTTCATTTTTTGTTTACTTTTTTCGTTTCTCTCTTTTTTATTTCTGCTTCATCCTGATGCAGAAGATTTATGGTGGAGAATTTTACAAAAATTTTACAGCAAAAAAAAAAGAAAAAAAGAAATGTAAAATAAACAAAGAAGAAACGACGATTGGTGTGGACAAATATTTCTTACTTCTGATGTGTGTTTGCTCTTCGTGTCCATGGCTGAGTCAACATGGATGTTGTTATTTTATCATCCACTATTCGTTGTGTTCTTGAATCACTTTTTTTTTTTTTCATCAAGAGTTGAGAGAATTTTCCGAGATTTACGATGATTGTTATTTTAGGCGAAAAGAAAATATTTTTCTTTCTAAAAACCTAAGAGAAGGTGAAGTGGCCAAGTGGGATTAAAGGAAGAATTTTTAAGGTCGAGACAGGTTCAAGTCATAGGTAACTGCCTGCCTACTTTGCATTTCATACCTTTGACATACATACATGGTGAGCATGGAGGTGTGTAGTACTAATGGGTGAGGTGATGCTATGAGGTGATTAAAGGAATTCCAGTTGGAATATCCAAAAGTGTCATATTCAGAATTTTCATTCATCTTCTGAGATTTGAATCCTGCTCATTACCTCCCTGTATACGAGTGGGACCCAAAGAGCGCATTAAATTTATTGGTATGTTCGTATATACTTTCGAACTACATACCTACACTGGATACCCTACTTCTATAAAAGGGCAGGATGCCTCACTGAAAACCACCTTATGTACCACATGTTCAGCGTCTTTTATCGACTCCCAAATAAAACAAAAAATATTTGTGAAGCCAACCAACCAGAATGGAGCCCAGTGAAATTCCGTTAAAACATCTCAAGATTTCCTAGAGAGCGTGATAGAACAAAACACGCTAATGGATGTTTCCATGTCGTTTATTATGAATTTCATTTTTTAGTGTTCTTAAAACCTCAACGCAATAAGTTGCTGTCACTCTCTTCTTATACTCCAAAAAGTCTACCAGGATAACTCCTTCAGCATCCCAGAACTTACCTTTCTGGTTTGAACTGTTTAGGCCCATAACTTTTCTTTGGCAACCACTTTTTTTTATTACATTTTGGACTGGGGAGTTAAACTGGTAAATCCAAGTTTCATCCTTAGTTACGATACGAGCAAGAAAGTTCTCTGGATCCGCCTGCTTAAAAACAAAACGGCTTAGACCATGTATTCGGAGTGCAACGCTTTAGCTACGCATTGTGCTGAAAGCTTGGAAAGCCCCAAACGATCCGTCAAATAACGTGAACTGATCCATGAGAAATATTTAAGCTACTAACTTTTTCCGTGATTAAAACTCGTCGATCTTCGTCTAACGTTTTTTGAACCTTGGAACACATATTCACTTTCGTTGATCCTGATGGTCTTCCTGAGCACTGATCATCTTTGAACTCCTTCTTGTCATCTTGAAAACGCAAACGTAAACTTTTTTAACTCGTACTCCATCCGAGTTTAACAAAAAATGTTACGTTTGCCCGAATTTCGAAAAAGTATGTATTCGAGGCCTCCCGAAAGCCAGAATCCGCTTTTCCACTTTATGTCAAAACTAATGTTATTATGTTAAGGTTGTGATACTACCACATAATACAGTAGAACTTTGATAACTCATACTTCTTTAAGTCGAAAACCTTTTCGTGTCCTGAATCTTGGAAGGCCGGAAACTCGTTAAGTCCGATAAATCTAATCGATAACATCCATACTACTACTTTAACCTCTACAAGGAGCTCTGAAGTCCCAATTTATCTACCTCTACAACTAGAATTCTGAAAAACACGACTACTATTACTTGAATTTACCTCCGTCGTTCAACCATGGCCGTCTATGGTCACTTTCTGCGCCTTCAATTTTGAGTTACAAAAGTAAGTATGTATACACATTTAAGATTTATAGAACCCTAAGTAGCACAAGTGCAAGCATTTTTTTTTCATCAATTTGGCCGGTTAAAGTTGACAGCCACGCCCACTTAACCGGTAATTAACAGGTAATTTTGTTGGTTCCAGTAAGCATAGGAGCTGAAGTGAAACCACAGCCACTCCAATGGTTTAAGGGATCTGAGGGATTTTTGGCATTACCGGGTAAATAATCAAGCTTAGAGTATCATAATTTGTCATTCATCAGTGATCGAGTGCTTTTTTCAGTGTCATTCATTCGATTGGTACGGATCTGTCGTATGGGTGTATTTATGCGAAAAACAGTGTTAGATTTTTTTATTTTCATATACCATTTACCATTTACAATACCTTAATAATACAATTGCACTAATTTGTTAACGACATATTTTAATAAAATGAATGATTTATTCTGTCAAAACACCGTGTTTCTTAGCAGAAGTTCACATTAACTTTAACTGTCAATTGTTAGACACGCCTCCTTTTCATTGTAGTAGAATTTTACTAGTACACTTTTGGTACGATTTTCAATGTGCATCAGATACCACAGCCAATTGCCCTTAGTAATAAACGAATTTAAATTTTCGTTTTTCTTAAAGTCACCTCTAACTCCAAATCGATAGTAATAACCACAAATATCACTCCTAAAATAGGAAACAGATTAGGAGTGGGTCTTCCACCTCTAAGTTGGTTTCAAAGTGACAGTTAATAGCATTTCAAGTGAAATAATGTGATTTGAATATTATTTATTATAAAACGAATAATAAAATCCTGTAAAATAATTTTTTTTTTAAAAAAAAAATCACAATTAGATGGTTTAAGATACTACAGCAATGTAGAATTTGTAGTCTGAAATCTGAATTGAATTTCTTCGATCTGTCAAAAGTCAGCTGTACAAGTTCACAGTGGCGCAAATATGAAAATAAATTTCTGAGTTTGACTTCGGCTAAATCAGTTTTATTATTACGAGATTTTAAAAACAACTGGCAATCACCTAACTAATTTTATTACTGAGGGGCAATGTGTACCATCACCCCAATGCTTTCACTCGATTATTCGATATGGGATGTCACTCACTCTATTACTGATGTGATAATTCGGCGCCTGATCAATCGAGTCGATAGCCTCTGACCAAACTATTGAATTAATTTTTCATAGTTAATGTTTTTGGGATTTATAAGTTTATTTTTGCCATTGCGAAGAAAATAGTGGTTATTTGAATAACAGGTTAACTAACAGCTGTTGACCGGTTAATAACCGCCAATCCCTACTCTGCACATATTCACTAAGAACCAGGGGAAAAACTTAGCGGAGCTGCTTCGCGATTATATACAATACAGTACAATGGGTTTTTTTTAGTCCTACAAAATTGAGTTGATCGTTAAAAGGGGACTTGTGCACAAATTTCAAATGATAAACAGCATTTTACTATGCGAATGCACAAGTTCAGTATACGTGAAGGTGTAAAAATGAATGGGTCTCCAATTCGAACATTTTTTTGTGTCTTTCTCATAAGACTAATACGTATACTCATATTGTAACATATCGCCTTTTAGCAAAGGCTTCAATTTTATCGAAATTGACCGTGAGTCAATTATGTAAAATTTATTTTCATTTTCAGGTCAGATCGCTTGACTTCTATAATATTTATATTTTTATATCACAACATTTTAAACAAAAATCTAATTTTATTTCTCTTTTTTTTCAGGTAAGTCCATTAAATTTCAATAAAGCCGTAAGTATTTTAAGTATGCAATTAATTGCAAGTACGAGTATGCTGTTAGAGTCTGACAGGCGAATCATACGAGGGTGGGTCAATAAGTCCCTTAAAATTAACACAAATTGTGTCGTCACCTTAAATTTAATTTTTTTTTTGTCAAGAATCATCTTTCAAAAGAACACACTCAAATTTTCAGACAGATCTGTCAAATAGTTTTGTTGTGGCAGCCATTTTATATTGACGCCTACTAGTATTTTCGTTAAAATGGAAAAAAGTGAATTTCGAGTGCTCATTAAACACTACGACTATTTTTTGCGAGAAAAAACTATCACGCAAACCAAACAAAGGCTTGACAAATATTATGGGGACTCTTCACCATGGATTGGAACCATTCACCACTGGTTTACTCAATTTCGGTGCGGTCGTTCAAGCACAAGTGACGCCGAACGTTCTGGTCGCCCAATTGAGGTCACCACACCAGAAATGGTCGAAAAATTCCGTGGTTTAATAATGGACGATCGGCGAGTGAAAGTGCGCGAACTTGAAGAGGCCACAGGCTTATCACATAGCTCAGTGATTTCGATTTTACATAAATATTTGGACATGAAAAAGCTTTCCGCAAGATGGATGCCGCGTTTGCTCACAATCGACGACAAACGCATTCGTTTGACAACTTCAAAGGTGTGTTTGGCGATGTTCCAGAAAAATTCGGCTGAGTTTTTGCGTCGTTTCGTAACTGTTGATGAAACCTGGATTCACCACAACACACCGGAAACCAAGGAACAGTCAAAACAATGGACTTCTCCTGGTGAATCGAAGCCGAAGAAGGCCAAGACGGGTTTGTCAGCAAACAAGGTCATGGCGACAGTTTTTTGGGATTCGCGCGGTGTTATTCACATCGATTACCTTGAAAAGGGTAAAACAATCACCGGCGCATATTACGCAGAGCTGCTGGATCGATTCCAAGCCGATTTGAAGCAAATCGCATTTGGCGAAGAAAAAAGTTCTTTTTTACCAGGACAACGCACCGGCGCACAAGTCCGCAGTCGCAATGGCAAAATTGCATGAGTTAGGCTACGAACCTCATCCAGCATAATCCCCAGATTTAGACCCTGCGACTATTTCTTGTTTCCAAACTTGAAGAAATGGCTCGGAGGTAAGAGATTTTGGTCGAATGAAGTGGTCATCGCTGAAACAAACGCTTATTTTTAGGGGCTCGAGAAATCGTATTATTTGGAGGGCATCAACAAATTGGAGAAACGTTGGATGAAGTGTATAGAGCTAAAAGGAGACTATGTTGAAAAATAAAATGTTTTTATACCGAACCGAGTGTTCCTTATTACATTTTTCAAAGACTTATTGACCCACCCTCGTACATCTGTTGTTCAGCTCAGAAATTTGCTAGATCTTCAGAATTATATAAATAAATATGTTGAATACTTTTCTGGTTGAATGTTTGTTCCACGATAGTTTTTAAACACTTTAATAGATTTTGACAAATTGTTACCCACATGTAGACAAGAACGAGTATGTCTCCAATCAAGAAAGTGGGCTCCGTCCACTTTTGGTTCCTGCGGGGTGCAACAATTTTTGAATTGAAAAAGAGTCGATGTTTTGATTTCAAATATATAGGAGTAGAAGACCTCAAAAAAGTGGATCACTCAATTTTGCATGTCCGTCTGCATGTATTGCAGCGTAAACGGTTAAATGGATTTGCTTCAAACTCCTTAGTTGTGATGTGTCTCAAATTAATAAAAATATCAGAATCAGACTTATTTGTCGAAATACTATAATGATTTTTTTCAAGAGTTTGGATCATATGTACATATACTCGTACATGTATACGAAGAAAACAATTTTTTATTTCGACTTTTTCTTGTACTGGAGCCACCTAAATTTTATTGGCATTGTGTTTGGATCATTGTTCTACATGATTTGAATGAAACCGTGGTCTATATATGGAACCCTGAGAAATAATTAGTAACAGAAGCGTTCTTGTAAAGACTGGTAAAGCTTAGCTTGGCATAGGACCTATAGCTGTAATCATGAGAGTATCTAGTTTTCTTGACAAGTTGAATATCTACAACATTAAGCCAGAAAGTAATTATGAAAGATCCATACCGCGTCTCAAATCGTTACGAAACCAGCTTTTGTCTTGGTTACGAAAGAGGCAAGAGTCAGAAATAGGAACCGGAGCAGGAGTATTCTGCGAACCCTTACAGGCTAAAGACTCATGCAAACTCCCAAATGAATGCAGTGTCTTTCCAGCTGAAATTTTTTTTGATAGAGCAGCGTTAACAATCCTAACAAAGAAAATAAATCCATCTCGGATTACAATTTTTGTGGACAGACAGGCAGTAATCAAGGCACTGAACAGTGAGACAATAAGATCTAGGATAGTATGTAAATGTCGTAAAACCCTGAACAAACTTAGCAATATCCACGTGGTCAATCTCTGCTGGGTTCCCTAGTGATATAGAAGGGAATGAGTTAGCAGATTAACTATCCAGAAAAGGATCAGTACTAGGTTAGGTACATAGCATACCCACACACAAATAGATATCCCTATTGGTGTAATGAAAGAGAAAATAAATCTTAGGACCAGGGAACGAACCAACACTGCTTGGTTATCAATAGGTGATTGTGTTATATCCCGTAGCCAATGGCGACAATTAAATGAGGGGAGAACCAAATGCTTACTAGCTATGGGAAAAAAAGAAATCCGCATCTTGATAGGTGTATGCCAAAAGGCTGGACATAAACTCCCCGGATTACTGCAGGAGCTGTCAAGATGAGAAAGTAATAAAAACCATCAAACACCTGCTCTGCGACTGCCCAAATCTCCACAACCGTCGCCTCCTTCGTATGGGAAACAGCCTCTTCGGAGAACTGGGTGAGTTGATGGACTTAACGTGATTCATAAGGAGCACACGCTGGTTCGAGTAAGAACTAGCCAACTAGAAACAGTGTTAGATGCGGTAACATAACCCAAGGGGAATCACAATGGCCAATAGGCCTCGTGTAAGCACCTTTCGAGATGCACAAGATTTCTAGATTTTCTACGTTTATTGAGCTTCAGTAATATTATAGAAGCTCTTCTTATCTTTGAGTAGGTTGAGTGGTTAGAGTTTCCCTTCGTACTGATTTTTGATTAAACATTTTGTGCCTACTGATTTTTTGAATAATGTAGGTACTTTCATTCTAACTATAGTGCAATCGCTCAGTTTATTTCGCAACTTGGAATTGTTTCATATGTACCTAACAGCCTCACATCAAAACAACCAATATTCGAAAACACTTTTCGGTTGATAAGGTCACAGGGTATACTAGATATTTCTTTCTTGAAGTAGGTTGCTTGGCTCGGAGAAAATGAAGTTTATTCCTAAGTGATTCATTGAACGAATATAAAGCCATTGGCAGCAGTCCGTCAATAAGACTATGTTTTTAGGTTTTCTTTGTTAACTGAAAGCTTCAAAACTGAATACCCTTATACTAATTCAAGACACTGGCGTTTTGGGAAGGGGGAATAGACAGAGAGGACGAAAGGTTGGTGTACTGGTTTGAAACTCAGGTGGTATCGTCCAGATAACTGGGGAGCATTTATGGTTTGCTGTTATTGTTGTCGTTTATGATTCACAGTATTTTTTTCCTAGTCATCACAATCAAGTTGCATTTTTAGCCACATGACCACCCCACTGCCAATTTTGTGCATTCACAGTAGAGTTGACACAAGCTTTCGTAATTGATCGACTTTTTTTTTTTTTATTTCATGCGAAATAAATAGATGATTCTTGACATTAGGATTTGAACGCGACGATGTTACCACTACACCATGGCCACCCTAAAACAGTGAAACCTTTATTAAACGGACACCAATGGGACTGGGAAATTTATCCTTTGAAGGGAGGTCCCCGGCGAAGGGAGATGACAGTTTTTTGTTATTCAATTACATTAATATTTTTTTAATAGTAAAACCAAAATAAACAAAAATAAACTTCATAAACGTCCTGCTACCATTTGTAAGTAGGTATGTACATACCTCGAAATAAAATAACGCAATTTATTATTGAAATGAATAAATATTTATACGAGTGCGTACATCAATTTATCTACTACTAGTTATGATTACTTCTCTCTAAAGTAGTCAGAAATTTTAATTTGCCTTGCAGCTCCTTCTCTTGTATGGGGACATGTAGAGTTGATAGCATTTCCAGAGCCTTCCAATCATTAATTTTTGACAAGAAAGATTTTAGATGTTCAATTACAGTGTTAGCTTCTTTAAATGTGATTTCTCTTTCATTTGCTTCTTCTACATCGTGTGGTTCTAGCTCGTCCTCTGAACTTTCTAGAACATCACCATTAGCATCGCTTTCTTGAACCAAATTAAAGTCCACCAATATAAAATCTCTAGCGTTTACATTACCGGATCTAATTTCTTCGAGAAGATAGGACACATTTCCTAATGAAGCCAATTGCAAGTCATCTTCTACATAGTCTCCTCCAGTTGTTGATTGTTTTGGAAGTGACTTATTCCCAAGCCTACTTAGTAAAATAAATTGCTTGTAATACATTGATTTGTTTTTCCAAGGTGTTTGAAGAGTCAGCTCCATTAGCGAAAATGTGTTTCAAAACAAGAGTTTAATGATGCCTTGATCGAGAGGTTGGCTTACTGAAGTGGTGTTTGGTGTCATAAAAATAATTGTTCTGTTTCTCAGTTTAGTTTGGTGTGAATGAGAAGTTGCATTGTCCATGAACAGCAAACCATTTTTGCATTTTCCATCAAATTTACGCAGCCATACCATCATTATATCAGTCCATGCCTTCTTATTGTGCTTCTAGTACACTGGCAAATTGCTAAAAGCTCTAGGTTTGTCAGCTTTTTCTATGACGAGTAATTTGTCTTTTTCGCCGTCCATCCTTACACAGTGTACTACTGGTAAATGCTCCTTTGACAATTTACCACATTTGCATTTTCAGCCTTTAACGCAGGGGTTTTCTTTGGAAGCACTCGGTAAAACAATCCGGTTCCATCCACATTGTAGATGCAGTCTTCGCTGTATCCACTTAAAATGTGTGGCAACTTTTCTAGAAATTGTTACATATTCTCAGGATTAACAGCTGCAGCTTCACCACTAACTACACCAATTTTATAGCTGGTTGCGTGTTTTCTTTGAAATTTTTCCAATCAACCTTTGGATGCACGAAAACAACTCCCTAGCCTTTCCTTGGATTATTGGTCCAGAAAAAGGAATATTTTTGTTTCTAACTTTTTTGTACCACTCGAATGTTAGCGCATCAATACTCCGGCCTCCTGGTTTAACTAAATTTCATTTTATATTAACTCTTACATTATTTGAACTCCATTTTATCTAAAAATCTACCAAAAACTACATAACTCTAAGCTATGTAAGTCGGTCATAGAAAAAACAGCCAACATCAAACTGGCTGACCAGAAATGTCCGTACTAATGTTATACGTCCTCTATATCGCGACTCGATACCGATCTACTAAACCTATCCACAGCTGTCCGAGCAACATGGAAGATTAGAGGCACCGCCAATCTGTCCTGGATTAGACCCTTCTCATCAAGATAGAGGAACGCCTCTGGGGGAACAAAGCCGTTAAGGCCCACTATCTCGTGGTACCCGTAATTGGGGTAATAAGCCTCGGAGATAAGGTTGTTCATCGAACTCAATGCCCTTGCAATGTGCCTTCGAATCAGCTTGGTAACGAAATTATCCACTCTTATTAGGTTAGCCCTGTTGTACATGACCTCATTGGGATAGAATGTACTTGGATTCTGGTGTTCAAGCCCTCTCAAACACCCGAATCTTTTCCAACAAGCTTGCTCCCACGTTGAACCACACGGGACATCCAAATACGAGCATGTGCCGAATGAGGGCCGTGTAGCAGATTACCTTTACCCTTGCATCGAGTTGCTTGCTATAAAAATATCTCTTTGTCAGGGTAAATGCACCTTTGGCTTTGGCCAGATCAGCATCGATATGTTTGTTAAAATATAGATATTGATCTAACCAGAGCCCCAGATATCTGACTACTGACACTTCGACACGCAAATGGATGTCCGTGCGGTCCCAAGATTGCGAACTTCCGCCAATTCTTCCTGGGATACCTAGAAACCCCAGGCAAAGGCGGCCTAAAAATGGTTTCCGATTTCTGAAAGTTGATTTTCAGTTACGTTGCAAGAGAAGTGCAATGACCTCAATTTTTGGTCCTGATCTGTACGCGATCAAGTCGTCTACGTACGCTATGGCATGGTGAAGTGATTCTTAGAGATCGCTCGTATAAATGTTGGAAAGTATCAGTGAATTCACCGCACCTTGTTGCAGACCGTTTTTAATTTGAAATGTTCCAGCAGAAGCCACATTACAATTTTTCACAATGAACTGTCTACTGGTGAGCACGTTATAAATTATATACAGCAGTGGTTTGCTTATGACCAGCCTGCTCAGCTTGTAGAAGAGTCCGTCTACCCATACGGTGTCGAAGGCTTTCTCCAAGCTAATCAGGCAGGCACCAGTGCATTGGTTCTTGCTTTTGTTCTGATACTAGTTTAGACACCGGGGCATGTATTGTATCATGCCCCGCCTTAAAACCGAATTGGGTATCCGGAATTATTTTGTTGTCCTCAGTCCACTTAATCAGGGCTCTATTGATTACTTTTTCGAATACCTTGTTGATGTTGGGAAGGAGTCTTATCGACCGTAGATTTGTCTTTTGGGGATGGGCTGCATCACTGTTGTTTTCCAAGCGCTGGATAATGTGCATTATTAAACAGTGGTGTAATTGTTCACCGCTTCTAGAGGGAGATATCGAAGCACAGTGTTTGATACTCCGTCGATTCCCACAGATTTCTTCCTCCTCAATGAGTCGAAGATCGCTTGGAGCTCCACCTTCGATATGTACGGGGGATGTACTCTTTCATCGGCGATGGCATTAAATCATTCACTGTGTACACTTTCTCGAAAGTCACTCCTATAGCCTCTACCTTCTTCTCCGGATCTTCGATCAGAAAGAAGTTGTCATCATCTACTGCGTTAACTGGATCTGTACCTGTCGTTATCAGTCTTTGTCCATTGTTCGTCGTTCGGGGGATCTTAAGACATGGAAGGTCGTTTCGATTGTTCCTCCAAAATATTTTATTTATTAGCGGGAACATACACGGGTCGTTGGCTTTTACAGCCCGAATTTTGTTGTTCCAATACAAATTTACAGAAAGCCTGTAGTTTTCCCTGATTAATGTCAGAGTTGGTACTCGTATGTACACGAATTAGAACCAAATGCACGAAATCGGGGAAATTCCCTTATGCCAACAGAGGAGATTGTTGCGTCACTTTGACTAACTAGGGGAAAACCCTATTTGTAAGTAGAAAGGAAATGCTCCGATTTACGCATCTTCTGCAACTCATGTTTAATGGAGAATTTTGTATAGGTTTGGTCTGTAACGTAGTATCTCGAGTACCAAAATTTAACTCACAAAAATATTCGGGCAAGCAAGTTATCCTTGAGATCCTAAAAAAATAAATGTTCCTAAAATATGACTAACTGTACTTGATGCTTGAGGTATTATTGTTAGAAGAGTTTTATTTTGGAGTAATATTCCGTAGTGTATGCGCACAATTCAAGTATTTTTGAAAAGGTATTAAAAATACAAGTTAAAATGGGTAGAAAAGCTAAAAATACTACTCTGGAACAACGCGAAACTGTTATACTTAATTATAAACGCGGCAAAACCCAAAGACAAATTGCCGAATTACTGAAACTGAATATTATCAAAATGAGAATCGAGTTGCTTCCATTCGGCAAAAGGGACGCCCCAAAGTCTTAACTGATATATAAGAACAGTTCATTATGAGAACATTGATAGAAGACCCTAGGAAGCTGCAACTAAAATAACAACAGAGTTGGAGGAAAGTCACTGAAAGGTTAATAACATTAACGCCGAAATTTTAAGGAGGTGCATCAAAAAGAACGGGTATAACTGCAGAACGGCCCGGAAAAAGCCCACTGAGGTGAATTAAAAGAAGAGACTAGAATTTGCTAAAATGTACTAGAATAAGTGTGAATATTTTTGCGACAACATCATGTTTTGCCACGAAAGCAAATTTAATGTTTTCGGGTTGTACGGAAAAACAAAAGTATGGAGAAAGAAAAACCAAGAACTGAATAAAGAAAATTTGCTACCTACAGTAAAACATGGTGGCGGCTCGGTTATGGTTTGGGGGTGTATGTTGGCGAAATAGATGGGAGATTTAGTCTTTATCGATGGAATAATAGAAATATCATGCACTTGGGTATTTTAAAAGACCATTTGAAGAATAGTGCACAAAACTTGGGAATAGGGGAGAGTTTCAAGTTCTACCAAGATAACGATCCCAAGCACACTGCAGTTATGCTTAAGACCTGGCTTCTTTATAACTATCCAAAAGTCGTTAATCCTCTACCCCAATCACCAGACATGAACCCCATAGAAAATCTTCACCAGTAACGCACATCTCAATACAATTCTCCAAGACGAATGGCAAAAAATTTAAGAAAAACAGCAAGAAAACTAGTATCTTCGGTGCCCCGAAGATGTTTAATTGTGCAAAAAGGGTACCCAACAAAGTACTAATTATTTTATTTTACTTGTAATAAAGTTTTTGCCCGAATATTTTTGTGAATTAAATTTATGTACTTTTCTTTTAAAAACGGTTTTACTGTTAAACAAACCTTTATATTCTTATTTATGTACCAGCAAGTATCGTAAAACTATCTGCCCGAATATTAAAGTGAGCCACTGTATGTTTAAGAAACGTGTCCCTTCAAGTGAATAACGATTCTTTATAAATCAGTATTAAAATCCCCGGTCATGGATTTAATATAGGTACATACAAGTACGTACAAGGAAGGTGTCCGTTAGGTATTCAAACATTTTGGTTTATGATCGCCTAATTTTAACCCCTCGAGCACTTATGTATGTATTTAATCAAAAGATCTAAATTCGATGTCAAATCTTCCCTTTCTCTATTTTAATTTTATTTTAATGTAAACTTCAAAATGCTCAAAATTGCAATAAATATGCAAATTTAATTAAATTTCCTTTCTAATTTCGAAACATTACTGCAAAAAAAAAAAAAGTACTAAATGGTATCAAAATGAATAAAAAATAAATAAAATAAAAAAAGTATCTTCCACTAATACAATCTACCCGATTCCATGAAATGAAACAAACACACACACTAGTACAAGGTTTCTGTGATTATTTCTTCCATTTCCTGAGAGGCACCACCAACCAAGAGAACTAAAATAATGGTACACCAACGAAAAATAAGAAAATAAAGAGAAACGATTTTGACTCAGCAAAAATAAAAAATCAAATCCAAGAAGAACGAGAAGGCAAAGGCAAAGTGAAGAAATTAGCGTTTGCTTGCATACAAAGAGAAGTATAGCGACTAGAAGAAGAAACAAAGAAAATAGGAAAGAAAATAATTGAATTTTATTACATTGTACGTACAGAATAGATATTGGTATGGCATGGAGTTGAGAATAATGACCCCAATGTTGGTGGTGGTAGATTGTACTCTACAATACAATAATTGTACGAGTGTGTGGGAGTTTTAAGGGGGGTAACGAATCGACTGGAATAAGATACAATTGGAAATTTCGCGAAATTGATCGATAGTTGTTATACTGCAAGCAGAAGGAGCTAAAAATAGAGAAAAAAAAATAAATGTTACCGGCTTTTTTTTTTCAAAAAGAGAAATGAACGACAAATTAAGAGAGTGAAGCAAATGTCGCCTGCAGAATTCAATTACCATTGCAACTGATTCTTTTAGTTGACATTAAACTCTGTTAGGGGTAGTGTCAAAAGTGCAAATAAGAAAACTTAAAGGAAGAACAAATCCACCCAAGGCTCAATTTCTATCTGCTCTGCACACACCATTCTTGCCTTAGAATTCATTAGTGTGTGAGTGTGTATAATGTTTGTATCTCTTCCATCCATTCGTATCGTATCTCAGCCGCCCTTCTGCAAAAATTTGTATCGCGCTTCCAGTCGAATTTCTTGTGTTCTGTTCTGTTACTACCTGTGTGTACTGTACAGTACAGTTTGTACTTATCTCACACACTACTGTTTCGTCGTTCCTTCGTTTTCTTTGTTTACATGATTCCGCGCTATTTTGAATTGCGCGTATCTGTATGTATATGCTGCCATGATGTCTGTGTTCCTCTGAACAAGTGTGCTGCACTGAGAATGAAGAGAAATTAAAAAAAAACGAAAAATCCTTTCACTGTGTGTGTGCCTCTCCACACAGATACAAAAATTCATTCGATTCTATTGCTCTCTCATTCTGTCACATTCGCTGGTCGTGTATGCAGTAGAACTACTCTGTCTTGTATCGCGTGTATCTCAGATACATTTTTACGTTTACACACAGCGATCCGGTCATTCTGTAATCGCGATTCCTCGAGGACGTTGGTGCGACGTTCGGCACAGCACGAAACGAAATAATCATAATAATAATAATTCCCTTTGATTTCTGTGCTCATCAGATAAATTGTCTAAATGCAGTTTTTTTTTCGTCGTTGATTGTTGTTGTTCTCTGGTGGTACGCTCTTGCTCCTCCCGGTAGTGATGGTGTCGGAATTTAGCTCTCAGTTCTCGTCCCTTCCCCCGTACTAGCTAAAGATAAATTCTAATTCAAAAGATCATTGAAGAAGGAAAAGAAACTCTCATTTCTTATACTCTCTATCCTATGTTCAATTGTACGTTATTCCTTAATTTTTTTTTTTTAAATTATCGCTTGTCCTTTTCTGAAGATTATTTAGTTCTAATTCTTGTTATTTGTTAAAGAAGACTAAGCAACGATTTGTACCTTTTTTATTCATTCAGTTCTTAATTCTCTACGTCTGTCGTTATCCCTGTGTTTTTTATTTTGTTTCTATCTATCAACCATCTAAAATTAAAATTAAAACTTAAAATTACTATATAGTGTGTTAAAATTAGTGGGAATTTTGCAATATGTCAACTATTATACAATCTAAACAAAAAATTTAAAAAAAAGGTTGTTTGTTATATTTCTCTTTTCTTTCATGGAAACTACTATCAGATTGCATAAGTCAAGATATAGTGTGTCTATGATCCAGTGTAAACATTGTGTGATAAATAAATAAAAAATTTAAAAAGTTTACAAGTGAAGAAAAAAAAAAAAACTAAAAGGAAACAGCACCTTAATAAAAAGAAAATTCCATTCAAAACATTTTTATACAATGGATTAAACAAATCACATTCAGATACTTGAATCTCTCGTAAAGGATAAACAAATAAGAAAGTGAGTAACTTCTTTAAATATTTGCTCAATCTAACAAAAAACAATTATATAAATCTTTTTTGGTATTTATTTATTCAGATTGTTAGGCAACTAGAACTAGGGGAGAAACAAAAAACAAAAACTCACCAAATGGAAATTAATTATTTATGAATTGAAACTGACATTTCCACCCCTTTGCGCGCACGGAAATGTGAATAAAAAAAAAAACGTAAAAAATTACTCATACATACGTACATACGTGCCTACAAATAGATATAAATAAATAAACTAAGAAACACTTTGAAATCCTTCTTTGTAATTCGCGTTGGTGGGTGGGCTAAGGGTTGAACAGCTGTAGGGGGATGAAATTTTAGTTATTTTCGTGTGTTATTCGTGCTTTTAGATGTTTTAATGCGAAAAACGAAAGCAACCCTTGTTCTATTATAAGTTTTATGTACATACATATATTTGGCAGGTGTTGGGGGTGGGGGCGGGAAGTATTTCGAGCGAACCGCGTCTTACCAATTGTTTACATTTTCAATATCATCAAAATGAAAAGAATGATTCCCTGGAATATAAAAGCTTTCAATGAGTAACATATTCCTATTTAGCTCCTTCGTTGGCTGGTGGCGCCTATTACGAACACCCACACACGATTCTCTTTGATTTAAGGCGGTAATTTCCAATGACTAATGCAAAGTTTTTTGTTCGAGTGCTTGAGCACATAAGATGTCCATCATATTTTCCAATATTAACAATGCGACTCATTCCTAGATAAATATTCTGTTGCAGTTTCTGGTCCCCTTGGCAGATTGGATCTGCTCAGATATAAATCCCCGTACTCACATATGCATATAAAAAGGTGGGTCATCTGTTTCTTTTTAACATTGCTATAAAAAAAATCCATTTAATATTTGTTGCACTTTCCGATTATTTATGGGAAATAATTTCATTTAAATGTCTGCCGCAGCTGGCTTGGCAGTAGCCCAACCTGTCAAGCCAATTTTGCAGTTTATCTTCGATGGTTCGGGGCTCTATTTCACGAATAGTTTGATCAATATAAGTGCATGAATCGTTTCTTGATTGTCAGCATCGATCTTTAACGGCACCCCACTAAAAAAATATTACATCAAATCGCAGGGGAGGCCAAGCAACATCACCAGAACGGCTGATTACACGATTAAATGAACTTAGTGCGGCTTGTATGGCACATAGCACCGTCTTGCCGGAACCAAAGATCGTACAAGTTCATTTCTTCAGTTTCCGGCTAACTTGTGTTATTAATTAGCATGTCAATCTCACGAAAACTTTCTTCACAAAATTGCGTACAGCAGGCGAAAGGTTGGTACATTATTTCGTCCGAAATTTCTTTACCAAATTCGCACTGTTTCGCCAACACAGGCAACTCTTCTCTTTGGAAACAAATTTTCAATATTTCCCAACGTTGTTCAAGCGTAAATCGATTAATTTCGTTCCGCGGAGATATGATACTGTGTTTCTGTCAATTTTTTGAGCGCGAAAGAGCTGTCAGTGTCAAAATGACATGTAATTTGAAAAGAAACCAGCGGGTGGCCCCACAGTTAGTTAACAAGAAACAACTTAGATCTTAACAATATACTTGGTCGCTATGATTCTTCGATAGAGACGTACTTATCACATGATTACCAGGGATTGCGATTTACCTCTTTCGGTGCTAGATTTAGCCCTGATTCAGCCCCAGAAACTGATTCAGCGCCCAGAAACTGATTCAGCGCACAGAAACTGATTCAGCACCCAGAAACTGGAATTTTCAACCCTCAATGATGAAGTTTTTGAATACACCAAATTAGATGAAAATTTTTCTATTAATATATATATAAATACGATCGATATTAGATAATGCACAAAATTATTGCCCGGCCGTAATACAAACATAGGTGGTGCAAAAGTTCTCACTCGATTTCCATTAAGTCGCGAAGATAATATCGATCAAGTGGCCCCCACCACAGTTGATACACATTTGGGCTCGTTCCACAAAATTTCCCATGACTTTTCTCCAAACTTCTGACGACAAATTCTCCACTTCTTATCGGATGTTCTCCTCTAGGGCCGCCAAGGTTTGTGGCTTGTTCGTATAGACCCATGACTTAAAAAAAATCCCAAAAGAAGGAAGTCTGGTATGGTCAAATTGGGCGATCTTGCGGGCCAGTGCAAATCGCCAAAGAAGGTTTAAGCGGTCGGGAGAATGAGGGCTTGGCTGTAATTTACACGCGATTGGCGGTCCGCAGGCAATAGCTGATGCACTGATTGCACTTTGTACGGATACATCTTGAAGTCTTTCACCAAAATCGATGCCCAATTGGGTGACCCGTCGTTTGGTTGATGTTTGAGGATCCTCTTGGACATCTGCAGGCACAACAGCGATATTCCCGACCGAACAGCTGCCCCTGTGCCATCCACGTTCGCTACTGTCCCGTGTTGAACCAGTCTCATTAAGGCGACCAGCTAAACGCCGCAGTGGTTGCCCAGTTGGTGCCACACGACCAGAGAATCAATGACGAAATTCACATTTATCAAAAACATTGACACAATTATTCCCTTTCTTGAGAGTATAGATGGTTTGTCTACGTGTATTCTGCCTCTTTTTACTTCACAAATGTCAAAGATCATCTTCCAATAGGATGATGACCTTTGCGCCACCTTCTACTCGTATAATGTTGAACGTTCGTATATGGTGAATGGTCTGTGTTAGACAGTAGTGTACCTATAAAATATTCCTTGAAGTCAGTGCAAAATTCAAAAGTACAAGAAGGGCCCTGATCGCTAAAATAGTTTGTGGCAATCAAAGGTTTTAGAAGCAAATAAACTGGCTGAGTTCCTAAATACAGTATATGTTGCGATCCTAATACATGACACTTGAATTTTCAAAATTAAATCGAAGTCAATTCTAAACATGTCACAAAATACAAAGCATAGCCAACGTAGAGCATCAAAAACGTAGCGAGAAGACTGCAATGTGACGGCATTGATACAGTTATGCTTGAAAGCCCATTGACTCAACCATTTGTCATTTGTGGAATGATATTTTGCAAAATTGTTACTAAATATTATTGGTCATCCGGTGGTCACTTTGGTCATCAGTTAGACGCGGTGTTTGTTGGGAAGTATTTAGGCGCGTGTTGTACCATCATAGACCATTTCCGTTTGATTGTGGAACACATAATTTTGACTTAAATGTCAATGCATAATTAGGTACACTTACTGAACTATTTCCAATCACATTCTCTAAAAAAGCTAAGAGTATTTAAAAAGGGGTGGTCTACGATTGAAGAAGCAATATACATATGTTGGCTTTTTTTAAAAGGAAACGCCCATAAAAAGTGGGCGTGGCCGCGCATATTGTATGGCCGAAATGTAGAGAAAGTCAACGTCTACATGTTTTACCTGGACAATATTTTTCAGTTTCTAGCAGAAATATTGAGATAATCGAAATTTTTTAAAAAGTGGGCGTGTCTGTGAGCGGATTTTAACAGTTTTTACACTTGTACGCTTCGTATTATAGAAAACATACACCAAATTTCATGTTCCTAGCTCAAAATGTAAGGCCCTAAAAGTGGCGTCATACAAACGGATAGACAGACATGACTAAAAAAGTAGCGAGAAGACTAAATTTACCCCAAAAGTATATTTCTCTATGTTACAAACTGCAATACGTATCAAACTTAATATACCCGGGATAGGGTATAAAATCAAAATCTAGCTCGCATTAATGATACTTAATCTAGCCCCAATGTCTAAAATATTATTGTCATCATAAGTGTTTCTAGACCTCTGATATTACTTGAAAAACGTGCCTTAAATCAAACCAAGTGCTCGGGTTTAACCCGACTTGTACAATAGATACCCGAAAAATGAACATGCTTTTGGATTAAGGCGTCAAACACCTTCTGAAGAAAACCATAGTCTTTCCAGATGGGATCTTGAGTGAGTTTGTTTATTGCCATTTTTTCTGTAATACTTTTTTTGTATTTTATTTCATTATTTTATAAACTTAATCTTAATTCTCCTCTTACTCGTGTTCACTGTCTTACTTTTTTTTCTTCTCCCCAAAAATTAATAATGGCCGGCCCCGACCCGAAGTTGGCTGCAGCTCTCGTGATCGCGTTCACATCGTATTGTTAATTTCAGGTACAGGCTAAGTCGAAAATAATTTTTAGAACTTAATCTATTACATTTCTAAGTTTTCTTTTTTTCTTAAATTAGTTTATTTCTTTTGGTTACTCCACTTTGTTTTTACTATGAGGAGTGCTTGTCCATGCTGCATTTTGTATCTTTTGGGTGAAGACTAGTACTTCATTCTCAATGTTTGCTAGATAACTTCAATTAACTCATTAAAAAGATTCCTGACTGTTTTTTTTTATTTGTGAGGTGATAGTTTTGATTTTTCATATTCGCTCGATCATTAAAAGCCAAATGGATTGGAGAGTGGTCCGAGCTCAGATCGCTTTCCTCGCTGAGATTTGTTGTCTCTAACAAACAAGTCAATCAGATCAGGCCTGTTTATTCTTGTCTGAAGGCCAAAATGTGGGCTTGCCAGTTGAAATTAATTCACATCCTTCTTTTTGAGCTGGTAACGACTCTTTCTTGTTTTTAATCGGGAACCCATGCGTGTCTTTTGCATTGAAATCCCCACCTATAATAAATCGATTTTTATGTTTTCATATTAATTTCTGATATTTTTCAAAGCTGATTTTATGTCTTGGCGGGCTATAGTAGGTGAATGATAGTAGGTGTAGCGATTGTAGTTGCCTGAAATTCAGGTGTACCAAATTTATCTTCCTCATAGTGGTGGATTATTGCACTGCCGCCCCTTGCATTATTTTGTGGGTGGTTTGTGCAGTACTTTCGTGAAGAAAGTTTGGTCTATAAAGTGTGTTTCTGATATAAGACATACATCTATTTTTTCAATTTCTAGTACAGCCTGAATTTCGTCTTTGTGTTTTAGTAAACAGTCAGCATTTAATTTTGTACTTTATTTTTTTTGTAGATATCCATCTACACGATCTAGGTGTTTTTCCATTTTTTTTTTTATTATTTGCGATAGTAGTTGTTGGTCTACAGCCTTATCTTGACTATTTGTGTTATTCGCAGATTCATTGATAATTAAAAAGAAACACTTAGTCAAATAAACATAACCAAATATCTTTAATGAAATTGTTTGTTCTTTATATCTGGTAGCAAATCTTCATTGTTCTGCTTAGATCGACAGTTTCAAGATAACTGCGAAATTAAATAAAGCACTATTTGAAGTCCAAGATGTCACACTTAGTATAGGTCGGAATGATCCGCCAACAATCTCATGAACTTAAATGGCCCGAGTAGTATCGGAGAAAAAGTAAAAAAAATAATATACTTGCCCTTGATAGAAGCAAGCAAGAAAACATAAAAAATTATGTAGGAAATCGATGCTAATTTACATGGACTTATCTGCCCTACTAAGAAATGAAGCCGAAAGCGCTAAAAGTCGCTGAGCAATGTAAGGGCCTATCAGTAAACCTAAAACAGTTATATACTGATCAGAAAGTTCAAGTCATAAAGTAACGCTTGAGTTACAAAAAACTACCGAAATGGAGTTTCAAAAATCGAATTTACATTCTTAGATACCTGAAATGAAAATTGTATTTATTTGAAAATAATTAATTAATGTCTTTTATATTAAAAAATGGAGACATTTAAATACTATCGGCGAGCCGTAAATTTTACCTTGCATGTTTGACATCCCTGTCGTAAAAGTAATAAATTCGTTAAAATAATAAAGGGCTGCCTCATCGACTACCGAATACGAGGAAAAAGCTAATCTGCTAATTCCCCCTAACAAACTAGCTATGCCTACATACCGTGCGTATATTTTTTGCATGAAAATCAACTGACAAAATTGAAAGCATGCAGCTAAATGCGCTCGATTGTGAATACTCCTATTATTTTTGTTTTTAAATTTTAGGGCCACCCCTTACCACCATATACAGAGTTCTAAAAAGTGGTAAGACTATCATACTACCTTGCTTGAATTGAAAGTGAATTTTACGATTGCACGATAGTGTGTCTATCATACCATCTAAGATAGTACTGAAAATCAATAAATAAAATTAAACGAAAAGCTATACGATCCCGCACAAAAATCAAATCTTCAACAGTTGTCTCATTGAATGCTTAGAGCAGACATATGCCTATTCTATGAATAATACTACACAGATGATTCGATGAACTCTCTAGAAATGCGATATTTGACCGTATGGGCAAGTCGCTACAGCCCATAACTTTCATTTCCACCTGGAAACCGCGCGAAACTTTGGAAATCATAGTTATTCAAGAGTAGAATTAACAGGCATTTAGTATAGGCGTCTCGGGGCACTGTCCCAGTGGTATAGGTTAACATATCCTCTGAGAAGAGTATAAGAAAAGCTAAAGTCTTTAAAGATCTCTATTATAACAAATCTTCAGGTACAGATGGAATCTTCGCTTCCCTCTTTTCTTTTCTTTTTTAGAGTTGTTTCTTCTACCCTGGCCCAACCTCTACGTTAGGTCTTTCACTTATCGTAATCCATGGACATGTTTCCGGATAGATGGAAACTGAACGCATGTTTTACCAATCGGCATACCTCCTCGTCATACCTTCCTAAGCACTGTAAATGCTTGAAAGATGTGTTGAAAGAAACCATATTTTTAATTACTGTCAGAACAGCGTTTTACAAGGGACTTAAGGACCTGTCAGCTGTCCTAAAAATGGAACCAATGCATTAATTGACATGTTGAATGCAGAGTAGTTCCTGGCGTGGTCGGTTCATGAAGTCCTTCAAAGGTTAAATACTCAGTATACCACTACCAGACTATTGTATACCAGAATACGATACAATATAATTTACATTACTTATACTGATCATAGGACAGAGTGGTGTTGAAATCGTTGACCAACTTGCTAGAAAAGGTTATGATATCACTGCCTAAAACTTTGTTGAAATATGTGATGGTCCACCGAGCAAAAGACATGTTCACCTTCGACTGGGATATGCTAAACATCGCTGCTATTTCACTCATATTCTTCGATTTGCCACATAACTGATTTTGATGGGTTAACTATAAGAATTTAAGTTTTGAGTAAATCATAATAGGCACGCCTTGATGGAGGCACTATCACTAAAATCATAAGAATATAATCTAATCGCTTGAAAAAATGTCATTGAAAAGCTAGCAGGTGATGACACAATGGCTTCACTTGTAATGTACGAGTATCTGGAAATATATTTTTAAAGTTGAATTTGTTAGCTATTAATAGCACACTCAATATTTATTTACTCAACAGGGGTTCTTCGAGTACACTTCCTGACAAGCAGACATGTTAGTTGAAGAATGTTATCTTTTCACGTGAGAAGTTCACGCAAACACTGCAAATAAAGAACAATATAGTATAACTCAAAAAAGAACAAAGGAGTGTGGTTGTGTTTATTATTTGAATACTTAGTAATTTTGTTGGTACTTCAATTCTTAGTTTATAGCTTTTGGTCCTTCGAACCGGAAGCATCTGTAAATGCCTGCCAAGTTCAATTAGGAAAGTCGTTCACCTATTGCTATTGTAGTCTGACCAAGTACTCATTGGTGTATTGGTTGACAAATCAATGCAGTAGAGTCTGTACACTTTTTTAACTTTCTAGGTGGACTATTTTCTGTAATTTGTACTCTGATTGTGATGGTGTGAAAGGCTTCGGGAAAGTGACCTGGCATTAGTAACGCTTTCTTTACAGGAAGCAAAACCAAAAAGTTGCGAAGGACATTCATTTAGCCTGCTCACACCAAGTATCAAGGTATTGGGTCTGGGCAAAAACTCGTAAACCTTTGAGTAAAACTATCAGGAAGGAGCTTTTAAATTACTCGTTCGCATACGGAATTAAACTGTAGATTTCTTCCATTCGTGTGCATAATATAACACACACAGTACGATACGATTGCGATAAGCAAGGTCTATTTCTATTTATTTATTTGCACAACAATAACTGAAAATTCTCAAATTTTTGTATGATAATACTGGAACCGATATAATTTCAACGTTTAATGTTCGAGTACATACTCAAGTTGGCACTCAAGTGAACCAAAGAAGTTACTATGTTACCGCTTGCTAAAGAAGGTCACTTCACACCTCTAATACTCTACTAAAAGATGTTTAGTCTTAGAAGCTACTTCGAGATAAAGGTAATCTTATTGTAAGTAAATTAATTCCTACGAATCTTATGATGCAGGGGTTCCAAACTCCAGTTAGCGTATTCAATTCAATTGGAATTCAGGTGTTCACCATTGCTGCAATCAACGGGCTTGGTCTCAAAGTAAGTGCAGCTACGCGGATGTCCCGTCAATTTCTACTACGTCTTATTTGATTGGAATTCTTCAAACACGGCCGAAAGGGTGGTTAATTATGCGAATTCAGAAATAAACTGAACACAAAGTAGTTACGAATTATAAAACGGAAATGTCTTTTTTAATTATCAAAGAACTCAAGTAAAAATATCCGTAATGTCAAAACTACACATTTAACCAAGCGATTGCACAGCTCTTATTTGTGTTAAATTTTGCATATAGGATTGTTTTTAAGAAGCTTCCATGACATTTAATTTTGATATATTTTAGGTCCAACCATGACACACTTTAAACCAAATTTTATTAAAATTTCTTTTGAGTTGTCGATTTTTGAAGTTTTTTGAACCTCACCTAAATATCTAACCTTTGCTACCTACATCCGAATATGATAATTTACAGATGGCGCACCATATTTCTGTATATCTTACCACCACTCCTTTCGATTTTTATTGCTTTTATTGTTTTATTGATGGGACTTTAACACACTAGATAAAAGTAACACCACGTTTACAAAGACTAATTTTTGCACAAACTTCCTCTGGGGGTGCTACATAACCATATTGTCATTTGCAAACATTTTTACAGCCACTATTAGAGAACGCGGTCGCAAGTTCTTAAGTGGTTTTGCTTTCGTTGCTCAAATTATGGTTGGGTTAGAGAACATACTCGTACCTACAACATACCTATGCAAGGATTTTCTTCAGCTTCACAAAGCGATTCTTTTTCGATTGTTTTCTACCAAAATATAGATTGAGTAAGTTGGCCTCATTCTTATTAAGAAATAAGCAAGCATATCTAACAAGAATGAGCTTAACTGTGGACTTCTGATATTCGTTCAAAGGTTACCTATAGGTAGCTTTTTTTGGAGCGTGTTCAGTAAGAAAGTTATGTTCACATTCCTATAGTCTGAGGATTCTAGTCGCAATCGTGCAGTCATTCTTCATTTGCAAAGTGCAGCAAAAGGCTGGCTAAGGACAAATCAAAATTTTGCGTATGTATCTACATATGTATATGTACTCGTATGTACAGAAGTGGATGACAATTTTAATTCCAAATTTTACTTCGAACCCTGCTATTTGATTGGCAAAACAAAAACTAATGAAAAATGCTAAATGAAGAGCGAAATGGCTGTCATCCACCATCTACGAGTATAACCCAAATTTTGGGATGATCAAATCAAAAATAAGGCATAATCTTGTTTTTAAACGCCTCTAAAAGTAGGCATGGTTCTGTACAGTATAAAGGGTGCTTCAGTTTAAGTGACAAATACACCGGACTTTAAAACTTCTTCGCATTGTGAGAACATCTCAATTCATATAAAAATGTTAGTCATATGTTTATGCCCTATACCATAGGTCATTTTAATGTTGATACAAAGTTTGCCACAGTATAGTTTACGTATATTTATGATCAGCATCGAAAGTTGAATCCGCCTCCAGTTTTGCTCACGAAGTTGGTTGAGGTCCCTTTCAACTTGTGTGCTCCACGTTAGGTTATATCTTCCTTTACCCTTCTAACTAGGTCGATGTCGCTGTACAACCGATATAGTTCGTGGTTGTATGTATCCTACATTTCACGTCGATACAAACGGAATCAAAAATCACTCAAAGAAATTGTTTTTCAAAACAACCAACCATGTTTTCATCCGCCTTTGACAACGTTAATTGCCTTCGTAGCCCAAAGAAACAGCTATTGGCAAGAGTGACACTTCACTTGATCTTTACGCTGGTCTCATTTTTTTAATTTACAGCGGAGCCTAGGTAGACAAAGTCGACGTTGGCTGTCCTTTTTAGATGACAGCATATATTTTGTTTTTCCCTCGTTAACCGCTGAACCCATTTTCGTCACTTCTGTTTAAATAGTCATGAAAGCATCACTGACAGCTCTCTGCGTTCCAGTTATGTGACTTTTGAAAGATCGTGCCCCTGATGTTAGCTTGGAAATTTTGTACAATCTGTTCAAGCAAATTGTCGCAATGTGAATATCTGAGCTATGGTGAACTTTTCTGGTCTAAAACCAAACTGATACGGACTAATCAGATTGTTGACAAAAAGTTTAAGACGTTCACATAATATGACAGATAGGGCCTTATAACCGATGTTGAGGAGACTAATACCTCTAGATGGCGCAATTCAAAGGGTTTTCTATCTTAAGGATCGGGCAAACTATGCTAAGGTTCCCCGGATACTTTAATAGCTCGGTATTTAGACCATTGGCTCCAGCAGCCTTGTTGGATATAAGATAAGATATTGCTATCTTCACCTGGTGGGTGAACTAACAGTTAAGTTTTGGTCGTCACCGCCATTTAACAGTCTGCAGAAGTGATCTTTCTCAGCACCGATAGTGACTCTAATACTAGATTTCCTTATTCATCCATACAGCCTTCTGTTCGGGCTTTGTTGCCCTGACATGCTTTTTTTAACTTCTGGTTAAACTTTCAAACATTCCTGCTATAACACGTCTCCATTGACTTCATTTGTATTCCCAAACATGTAAATCTAAAGAAGACTGAAATATAAACTCAGAAAATCGACTCAGGTAATATCTCTGAAACTAACTACCAAGTCAAAAATCTCCACTGTTATATTTTCGTCTTAAAATTGTCCATGGACACTCTGTCTAGACGTTGATTTGCTCTACAATTCGTCCATTGTGCACAGTTTTTCTAATAAAATCTCTTAAAAATCGTGAAAATCTCCACTAAGTAGAAATATGTCATTGCATTTGAATTAAGAAGTTCACAATGCCACCCTAACTTCTTTAGAGATGGCTTAGAGGGTAAGGGATACCATCCGTTCCAGACGGATTTTAACTTTTATGTCACCTTTACAACAAGGAACTATTATACCTTTATTGATTAGTTAAATCCCACTTAGCTGACCGACCTTAAGTTTCTTTCAACCCAAATGTTCTTGGAAACCCCTTAAGATTTATTGGTGTTTCTTGTACGAAACGATTTACAATGCCTCTACATTCCTATGTATACAGTTACCGATTCGATTTTGAAAGTTCTGCAACAGACACATGTAATCTATTTCATAAATTTCCCAGCTGTCTTGTGATCACTTAATCCTCAGACAGCAAGTGCTTGATATGTCTGACAATGATTGAAATATTACAACAGATACAAGTAGTGTTATACTGGAGCACTGTACATTCTATCGTCGCCTCAAATTTCTATTTACGAGTGTATACGTATCTTACATCCTTAAGTGAATTCGACTATTCCAATTGAATCTGATGTGAAATTTCAATAAAGCCAATTGGAAAAGAATACTAACGAAGTAAATTTCAATAAAAGTAAAATTGGTCTAAAAAAAAGCATAAAAATACAATTAAGAGACGACGAGTCATGTGCATCCGATATTTTCGCATTTCATCATCACCGTGTTCTTCGTCTTCTTCACGGATTGCTCGCGGGTTGTGGAAATGCAATTCTCATGTGTGTTAGTGGCTTATAAATTATAAATAGCTGCCAAATAAACTTCTTTTTTTTTTTCATTATTTTTCTTCGTCTCTCGCTATCTCCCATTCCCTTCTTGATTTGTTTGCATTGTTTATTTTACATTTTGTATAGTGTTCTGCCTCGTTATCGAAGGGACACAGATACAATATTTTCTTTCTTTTATTTTTACTATCTTCTCTTATTGTTCCTTTTTTTTCTCTCCACTCTTTTTGTTATCCTTATTGACTTGCGATAGTATAGTTTTATCTTCTCTATAAATGTGTGTATAGAGAGTAAAAAAAAAATGAAAGAATAACGAATAAGATAGAACAGAGAGGGTGAAGAAATAAAAGAATGGTAAATGTATTTGTATGTGCATTTAAATTGAACTCATTTTTTATCACTACAAAGAGAATTTATTATAAACAGAAAAAAAAAAATGACACAAGGCGCAGAGGAAAAACTTAAAAATTAATCATTCACCATCACCAGTGATGCACTAGCAGCACACAAAAGGAGCAAAAAAAAAAAATGGAGGAAAGAGAAAAAGAAATGCAATGCACATTTTATTTTTACTCATATTCTACTCTACACGAGGATGATGACGATGCGCGAATATTGCTAGCGCAGCAGGAATGTATCTGGCTACATCCATATGAGATTTAGATTTTTGTCTGTTCATGTGAATTTTCGTATTTCGTTTTCTTTTTTTTTTTTTTTTTGTTAGCTAAAATTTGAGATCTAGAAGCGGTTAAAATAACCTAGATGTCATCATAGTTTTTTACTTGGAAAATATTAAAAAAAATGATTCATCAGAGGAATAAGACGAACAATTTAATAATGGCAACGAGTTCTGGAGTAAATTGTACTCGTAACGATGATTCATCGAGAAACGACTATTAAATATAATTAACGTAAATTTATAAATTATTTTTAATTCGCTTGAAATTCTCTCTATTAGAATACGAGTGCAGGAGTCGGGTCGCAAATTTTAATCTAATTTAGAACGATTGCGATTCGCATCAACTCTTTGTATTTCGAATTGTCGGTTGTCGGTTGTCGGACAGAATGCCATTCTTCATAACAGGGTTGAGAGTGCAATAACTAGTTTATTTTCAAGTCATTGACGTAATAGATACCTATGCATTCTGATTGTTACAAAATAGTATTTGATTACTCCTGTTAAGGATATATACAGTTGTGGACAATAAAATAGAGTCACCACCATACTTTGCGTAATATACAAAATAAAGTCTGCAAATTGTTATTATTTTTTGTTTTAAGTTTAAATATTAAGCTTTGAAAAATCGGCAAAAAAACGGAACAACTTCATTGAGTAAACTTAAGATGTACACCGTTGTCGGAAAACCATAGAAGAACCACTTGACGTAAGGCAATATTTTCTCTGTTAAAATGTTAACATGCAGTATTAGCAGAGACATATGCAACCAAAGTGCATTTCTAAGTCAATAGCTTCTTACAAATATTTTTTATCCTGAATTATACATTCATATGTATTTCTTGTACACCAAAAGTTTATGTTGGATGTGTTCATCCAAAGTATTGTATATAACAATTATATGTATCACTTAAAAAACAGTGACCTTCAAATGCAGACTCACCGTAAAACTGTTGACCGAAACATATGCAACTTCACACTAGATTGGCTTTTTGCACACGATTGGCAGCACTTTACTGTACTTTATTGCACGAAACATCAAAAAACTGTTATTGTATTGACAGTTTAACTATTTGGAAAAATAAATTTACAATTCTATCTACAATTTAATAAAAAAAACAATTAAGTTGAAATATTGGTCTCAAGATTTCAAGAATCATCAACCGATTCAATTCAAATGGATGTGTTGCATTAGTTCACAAATGTGAAAGAAAACGTAAAACAACCGCGAGGCAGGATTCGTTTCTTCTACGGACAATGGAAAAAGGAGCATTTTCTGTCTTCGAAACAGCTTGTCGGAAAGCTCGAGTTACCAATAGCATCTCGTACAGTGAGCCAGAGGGCAAAAGAAGCTGGATACAGGTCCTGACGTCCAGTTAATAAAGCACTTATTTCAAAAGCAAACCACTTGAAACGACTAGCATCTAAACTGGAGTGTAGATAAGTTTTATTTAGTGATGAATAGAAATTTAACTTTTTCGGGTCTGCTAACAGTGAGAAGACTTCCTTGTAGTAGCACCTATTGCAAGAAAACGTTAAAATTTGGAGGAGGTAATATAATTGTTCGGGGGGTGTTTTTCACATAGTCGAGTTAGATCTATTCACCTCATGGAAATTATTAAGGATATTATCATAGAATGTACACAAATATTTTAGCGGATATCATGCTACCTTATGTTGAGTGGGAAATGTCATTAAGTTGGACTTTTCAAGCAATGGTTCAGAGACAACGAAGGCAGGATAATGGATTGGCCACCACAATCCCCTGACATGAACGCAATTGAAAACTTGTGCGAAATTGTTAAGCGTATTGATCCAAAACAAAGATGATCTCTTCGAACAAATTCAAAAACACAGGGGTTTTACGGCGAGCTTGCATTTAAGGGTGGCAGTTGTCCATTTTTTTAAATGATGCATACTTTTGTATGTATTTTGGAAGAACACATCAATTACAAACTTTTAACATACAAAATTATATAGTCCTGGATGGAAGCGATTTTTGGTTTGACTAAGTATTGCAGTTTGGTTGCATATGTTTTTGGCAATACTGTACATGTGCTTGTCCATACCATACCATGTACTTCCATACCACGGGAAGCAGCCGCATACCATTGTATTACCATCACCATGTTTAAAGGTTTGATTCGTCCGACCACAGGACTAAGCCACTTCTTCTCATCAACTGGTCCATTCCAATTCAGGTGCGATTTTGCTATCAATATTCGATTTTTTTTCTATGCCTTTGTTAACATTGGCACCTTTCGCGACTTTCTACCAAAGAAATTTTTGTTACACCAATCGCCGTTAACCGTCTGAAATGAAATTGGCGCTCCTAATTCGCACTGAATTACTGCAGCTGCCTTAAAAGGATCTTGACTTGAGAGAAGTTTGATCCCATCGTCCTCTCTTGGAGTCTTCTTGCACAGCCTACCTTTTTTGAGATGTGGTTTTTTGACCTGCCGATAATGTTGCGTTCCTCGTCAGAACAATGTTTTGCTCGGACCATTTTTTTTTTGTTGTTTTCTTCGTGAATTCAAACTAAAATTTCATATTTTCTTTAAACATGTAAAACCTGAAACAAAGTACCTTAAATTTTATGTAAATATTGACGCTATTTTTGGTCTCTTGTTCAACACGAGTGACAGGTGTTCTTAAACTTCCCATTATCTACGATCATTTGATGTGGTGTCAAATTTGGGTATTCTTAGAGGAGCAATACTACAATTATTTTAAACAAGATGTCGCTGTAGTCAATAAAGGGCACACAAGAAAAAGATTGAAAATATCTGTAACGAAGTTATGACACTATTTTATTGTTCATAAACTGTATGCATTTGTTATAATGGCGGGGTATGATTACCAGATTCTACGAGTGTGAAAAAAAATAGTTTCTTATAAATAAATAAAAATGGTGAAGTAACATACATGTGTATGTATGTATATGCATTTTTCTTCTTGTGAAATGCTAATTTTGTACCAAAATCGCATGAGATCGACTAACAGTTGGGTAAAAAAAAGTCGACAATTTTCAGGAAACCAATAACTACAAGGTGGCATAAAAGTAATGACCCTGTATGAATTGTTTATGACTTTTGCAAATCATCGTGATTTTGACAGTTGTAAACAGAACGTGAAATAATTGTGTCGATTTGATCAGTGATAAAGACACAACATGTATTTCGTCGATGATTTTCCCACCGTTCGGCACCGATTGATCGCACAATTCGACGCCAAGCCCAAGCCGAATGCTTCAAAGGTACTTCAAAGAGGCTGGCTCAACACGAGATAGGGCTAAGGCTGGCAGACAGTTCAGCTGAGAATATTGATGAAGGACGCGAGGATGTGGAAGAGGGTCCAGGTCCAGAAACATCAACGAAACGACGGGCCAAGCAATTGGGCATTTCCAGGCGGTATAAATCTCAGATGGATCATAAGCCTGAACCATGAACAGGAGGATTTTCCTTCAAAATTAATCATGAGAGACGGAGTACATTTCCATCTTAACGGATATGTCAACAAGCAGCGAATACTAGCTTTTGGAACATTGAAAATGTACATATTATTCAAAAATCGCCTTTACACCCACTGAAAGTTACTGTGTGGTCTGACGGCTGTGCTGAAAGGGTTTTTGGGTCCTAATTTTAAGAAGAAGGTGCTGGCCACAGAACCATGTTGCGTGACTTTTTGATAGCCGAATTGAATGAATTGGGATTGCAGCACATATGGTTTCAACGAGACGCCGCCATTGCACACACAACGGGCTACACAAGAGACTTAGTGAAGTATACTTTTCCTTGTCAAAAATTCACTAGGCACACTCATGTCGCCTTTCTGCTTAGTGATTGTAGTCTGTTTTGGAAATTCATAGATCATGATTAAGGTCCAGATTTCTATACAGCTGGAAAAATTTGTCCTTCAAATATGCTCCTATAACTTGCACCAAATTTTTGTAATATACTACAACTAAAATATCTAGACACCCTTTGCAAATCGTCATATCTTTAAAAGGCGGGAAATCAGAAAAAATAAAAGTACGCAATTACGCTATATATGTAGATAAATATGCTTTTATTAATTAAAAACTAGTATTTGGTGTTGTCAACTTTATCTTTAATTACTGCTGCTATTCTTTCCGGCATTGACCTTTCTAGCCTGCAGCACTCGTCTGAAGTAATTTCGATCCACTCTTGCTCCAAAACTGTTTTAAGCGAAGCTTTGGATTCAACTGAGTGCTCCCGGATCTTACGCTTAAAAATACTCTAAACATGTTCAATTGGGCTTCCATCTGGAGACTGCGCAGGTCGTTGTTGTTATTGTTATTCGGCAAACCATCTCATGGTGAAGGCGAACTTGTGGCAAGGTGCGTTGTCTTGCTGGAATTTGACATTTTGCGTGTTTGTGTCCCCGTAAATCTTCTCAAAAGATGGTTGTTTTTCAATACTATTATGTAATTGTTAGACCATCCCTAACACTGTCTGCAGCCATGCAACCCCAGATCACAATGCTGCCTCCGCCGTGTTTTACTGTTGGTACTACTCATTCTGAGTTGAACACTTCACCAACCCTTCGTCTCACAAAAGAAACCCCAGGGGTACCAAACACCTGTAATTTTCAAATAAAGGGCTATTTAAAAAAAAACAACAGTTGAAGGACTTCAAGCATGACACTTAGCTCAAAGTTTGATTACCAATCTTACTCAGTGAAATTTTATTTGTCCACTCCAGGCGCGACTTTTTTTTTTTTTTTTTCCGAAAGCCATGTTTTTTTTTGTCGCCTTATATCCTTTAAGCCCAGCTTCTCTAAGTCTTCTAACAATTCTGGATACGATTTTTATTCACGCTCCTCCGATAAAGCAGCAACCAGCTTAGATGACGTTTTCTTCCGTTTTTTTTCTGAAGTAGATCGTACTAAAATCCGGTCCTCTCGATGTGTGGTAACTTTTTTTCTGCCTGTTTTACGATTCATATGTGATCCAATCTGTTGGAATCGTTTTATAGCATTTTGTACCAAACAACGCGAAGATTTTACTTCTTTTGTAATTGGCCTATTCATACAAAAATTGATTTTTTAAACGTTGTGACAGACTAAGTTGACTCGTTTTGGCCATTTTTGCAAAATAAACTTTAAAATCACGACAAAAGAATAAAAAATTAAAGCCGGTCTATTCGCCTCTAGCAACAATCGCGCATTGATCGTGTACTGCAGAATGAGCATAAAATTGCAAAACCATATTTGCATTAATTTGTGGCTTTTCCCAGACGGGAATCCTTTTTTACAACCCGTGACATCAGAAAACCCCAAAGAAGAAGTCTGGAACGGTCAAACGGGCGATCTTGCGGGCCAATGCAAATCACCAAAACGCTTGCTGCAGAATGTCCACTGTCACTCCTGATGTGTGTGCGGTTGTACCCTCCTGCTGGAACCACAAACCACAAACGAACACCAAAAATAAAAATACGCTGCACCAAACAGTAACTTTGGGAGGATGTAATGGCTCTTCGTTCATTATACGCTGAATTTCAGTACCCCAAATGCGCCTCGTCGCTCGTTTAGGAGGGCTTGGCTGTAATTTACACGCGATGGACCATCTGCAGGCAATATCTGCTGCACTATTTGCACTTTGTACGGGTATATCTTTAAGTCTTTCACCAAAATTCGCTGTAAAGACCACTTATTGATGCCCAATTGCGTGGCCCGTCGCCTGGTTGTTGTTTGAGGTTCCTCTCGGATTTCAGCAGCCACAGCAGCGATATTCCGGGGCCGGCCACGTCGGCTAATATCCCGTGTTGAGCTAGTCTCCTCTTGGCGACCGGTTAAGCGCCGCAGTAATTGCCCACGACCAGAAAATCGACGATGAAATTCACGTTGAGCCAAAACCACCGTCCGATTATGTGTGGAAAACTTTGACACAATTATTCCGCGTTCTTGAACAGTATAGCAATCCATTGTTTGTCTACGTGTATTCTGCATCTGCTTACTTCACAAATGTCAAAGTCGCGATGACATAAGACGCCATTTGCAAAAGTGAGATCTTCTTCCGATAGGGTGATGACTTTTGCGCCACCTTGCACATAATGCATCATCACATCTTTCGTCTCAAATGTTGTACTTCTATCAAATTTAAGTTATCTATTAATCCCGGATTTGTCCTGTTTATATCTTGTTAGGTATATACGGATACATTTGCATATGCATACACCTAAAACAATCAATCTATTAACAAAACAATTCGCAGAATAATTATTGTTTCTTTAACTCGTCGAAATTTGCGTAAGTCACAAATAATAAATAATTACATCCGATTACAAGGTAGGAGGTGTAATTTATCACACCAATCTGTATTGGACAGCGTTGAGCTGTGATTAATTTATTGACAAGAAATGCACACACATGCATATTCATGCAGGGTTATTAATTATTTATGCAATTAATTACAGTGTTTTATCTAAGATGCATTTGAATTGCAGATAACAGCGTCGCACAGACATGTCCTGCATGTAAGCACTTTGCTGCAGTAGATCAACTAATTATCTTACAGGGCAATCCACTCACCACAATCCAGTATTGTGCGAGATATAATTCAATGTGGCTTCTAGAAATGTACATTCACTAATAGATTCTTTTTTTTTTTTTTTTTTGTTTCGTTTAGTAACATAAATATTTTATTTCCATTTTCTCAAGGAAGAGAAAATTGTAGAAAGTTGTATTGCAGGTAGTTAAAGTATTTACATCTCTTGTGTTGCAGTTTCTTCTCCTCTCATCTGCATCTAACAACCCACAGAGTTGATTTCTCTACCCTATGTGTGCTGCAATTCTCTTTCTTATGTATAGACAATAATAAATAAAAAATAAAACTAACAAAATAAGATTACGTAGTGAGTGTGGTGTTATTTATTTGTTTCTAGAAAGAAACACAAAATCATATAAATTTTATGCTGTTTTGTAGTTAGTATCTATGAATCTAAGGCAACATTTTAAGTGAGTGTAGCTGCCGTTACTGCTCCTTTTTGCGTAGATTGCCTGCCGCCTGACTATTTCTCAAGAGATACAAACGTAAAACCAACCAAAAAGAAAGAAACCGGAAATTTGTTCATGTTATTTAGTGAGGTTCATAGCGATATAGGAAATAATGATATATTATTGCAATTTTATTTTTTTACTTCTCTTACCCAAAGATAATGGGTAATTATTTGAAATTTATTACATTTCAGGATTATAGTATGGCTCGTAACATAGACAGTGTATTTTCTGTGTTTATATGTAATTAGTACGATTAGATGAGGAAGAATTCGGATGAATGCATTTTGAATTGCATAAGCTGCAGTATAGCTGACTGAGCAAAAACTAAAACTAAAACTAAAACCACACTAAAACGCTTTTTGAAAATAAAATATTTATATGTGTATTGTGCAAGTTGGCATTTTGTGCTAATGAGAAAATACGTTATTCATTTGGAGACCTCATTTTGCTGACATACCCGTGCCACTGCCTAGTTACTGAGTGTTGTGTATACCCACAACGTTATTCAAAGTGTATACAAATAAAATTAACAATTCAAACAGAGAGGCAAATGTGCTCCACTGTTTCTCATTGTGTGATAAATAGTGAAATGTAAAATGCATTTTCGCCCCCAAAAATCATCATCGCATAACAGTTTGCAGTGTGTGCGTTGGTAGGCGGAGATATTTGTTATAGGAAATTACTGAAGCTTATGATAATTGAAATATAATATGCCAGACGAAGGTTTTGAGATTTTCAGATCAATGATACTCATATAAATGTGAACTTTCATTGAGACAGGGGATATGTGCTACACTCGTGGTTATAAGCTTTGTTAGAATCTGTTACCCGTTGAGAGTGAAATAATTTAAAACAAACGAATTATATTATTATAATTAATTATATACAAAAAAATCAATTTTATTTTACAACTTAATCTACTTTTAACTCGATACACTTAACACAGCGATGCTCTAACTTTTTTAAGCCGTCAGTATAATAAGATTTCTCGAACTCTGCAAAATAGGCCTCTGGTGCTGCGATAACCCCTTCATTTGATGCGAATCATTGTAAATAATTTCAAACAACGGTGCAGAGTCCCCGTAATTTGTATCCAACTTTGCTTCAGTTTCCGCAGCTGTTTTCTTCTTCCAATAATAATGTTTTATCACTACACAAAATTCACTTTTCTCCATGTTTGCAAAAATACGATAAGTTGTATGCTTCCAATGGCTGTCAAAGACAAACTAAATGACGTATCTGTCTAGATGACGTATCTTTATGTCATGTTTTGAAGAATTTTGCCACATGAAACAAACATCAATTTGCAGCTGGCACTGCTACCTGTCGGGATTGTACGGAATTATCGAACGCCTCTTGTACAAAAATTAAGCCATCTTAAGTTTAGTAAGCTACGTAGCTCATCCCATGTGTTCTTAGTCTAACATTGAAGGAGAGTTTAGGGAAAACAAAAAACCTTTATTATTGGGTTGGCAAATAAATACTTATGGTTCTTTTATACAACTTGGACTTTTTGGTTTTTTGGTGCAGGTAACCTTAGAAAGGTTTTGACAGATGTCATTCCAAAAGTTATGTGAACTAATTTTCGCTGAAACTGAACGAGTTTAGCGCGCTGATAACTCAAATAAATTTTTGTGATGTAAATTGAAACTTCAATCAACTTTATATTTTTAATCCCGTCGAATCTATCATACTTCTAATATTATAACCATGGCCTTATTTGTCAGTGGATCCACCTTCCTTTTTCAGAGGCATTCCAGCGCTATTGGCACTCCCTCACGCTTCGCATTCTTTCTGCTATTTGTCGGTTTTCGTCACCCATATTTGTTCCATCGTGCTCAGTGTCGTTCCTGCAGTACTTGCATTGGTGTTCGTCTGCCAGAATGTCTATTAGATGCATTCTTGCAACCACGCCGGCTTCATCGTTTGAAGTCGTGCGGAATGCAAAACTTCCCTCAGCGCACAGATTCGGTACACTGACATGATTTTTAATCTGGTTGAGTTAATCCTCGTTTCTCTGTGCTAGCGTATGATAGAAGATTATGGATGTAACTACTTTCGCCAAAAGCAGTTTTCGACTAAGCTTTGGTCCACCACCTGTGTTGGGCATGATGAGCGCTAGTACAGCACTCGCATCCGCTGCTTTACCGCTGATGTATCTTGCTTTTTTGAATGAAAGTCTTGTATCTATCATTTGTGTTCTGCCAGAGTCAGGCCAGCCGAAGCAAGCCACTGTCGAGCAATCCTTACTGCCGAGTTGTTAATCTGTTCCACTTCTTCCAGCAGTTTAGCAGTAACAACTATAGCGATGTCGTCAGCAAACTCTACAATCTTTGCCTCTTCAGAAATTGGGAGACGTAGGATTCCGTCATACATAATATTCCAAAACAGTGGACCTAGCACAGAGCCCTGTGGTACATCGCCAGTGACCCTGTATTACTTGAGGCCGCTGTCAGTATTGTATTCTGCGTTTGAGAAGTCGGTCACAATTTTAATGAGTGCTTTAAGAATATGGCTCCAGTTTGCTGTAATTAAATGCTTTTTCAGATGTCAAGAGCAGTACTTCTTAGAGCCACCTTTTCATTTACTTCCCTGTATGGCTTTTTGTGCATTAATCGCATCTACAGTTGAGAGTGCTTTCCGAAGGTCGTACGGTGCTCCGATAACCCTCCTACAGTTTGTATTGATGCTTCCAGTCTGTTGCAGGTGACGTGCTCCAGTATTTTGTTATAGTATACATAATAGGTGATATGACGACGGCTCCTCTGGTGGTTTGATTCCTTTAGGGAGTAGTACTAACGTCTGCCGTTTCCATTGCTCCGGAAAAAATTATAGACGTCGGCGAACATATCTGGACCCGCTTTGATTGCCGCCTTAAGTGCAATGTTAGGAATACCGCCTGGTCCAGATTTTGCAACAGATTGCGATCAACTCCGCTGCAGTGACTAAGGAAATGTTCGGTGTTTCTGCTTCGTGATATGGGAACAAACCTGTACAAATATTGAACAAAAACAGTTGGAAATCGATGGTAAGCCATGCCCCCTGGTCTAGTTCATTGCGTAACTCTAGGAAGCCTTTTTTCTTACTTCTCATGATGGCTGTTGTTCTAGAGTGCGTATATAGCCTCCTCGCTTGATAGCATTCGGTACATAGCTGACTGATTTCCTCATTGCATTAGTAACCTGGTGGGCGGAGATTACTCGATCTTGTCCGTACCATTGTAGTGATTGTAGTGCCCCTCGAAGGTTTATTAGGCAGTCGCGAAAGGTGGGACTGTGGAAAAACGTGTTAGTGCTTTTCTTAACTGGGATTCAAACCTAATTCTTCCTCTCAATAGTCTAACGCACTAACTCTTGAGCCACGGCAACTTATGCGAGCTATAATTATAAGTAGACTCTGTTATTGTGTGTCCGAAGAATGGACAAGTATAGCTTTTGACCGTATTCGAGGTGGCTAAGACGCTGTACCAATTTATTCTTACTCTCCAGTGCCATAGGTATGGATTTACCCATCAACGCTCTACTAACTGTGCTATCCCTGGATGCTTTCCTCCCCAATCGGAGTCAATGTCGCATCCATCTATTGGCTTTGTAAGTTTTCTGGAATTAACCAAGCTCTAACTGATAGGATTTGAGCATTGAAATCGGTCTAATTTTTGAAAAATGCTGAGTGGATATTAGGATGGCACATGTAGCACTGTTCAAAATCTCTGAGCCACGCCAATCCTTGGGTTGTTTACATTATAATAGAAGTACCGTCTATTATAATGTTTTCAACATTTCGAAACTGGTTTTTGAATACACTGGATAACATTTTACTGCGTCTTCTGCCAGTTTATTTATCATTCCAATCTCACGTTTCTGCTGCAACATAGTATTCAGATACCTATCCAGTTCATGCACTATGTGTTTGCTCCGCATCGCTAGTTTTAACGCTAAACAGATGTTTACTAACCTCTTTAACTAAAGTCACTTTGTAATAAAATCCCCTTTCAATTCCATGTTTTATTGATATTTTTACGACTGAATTAGTAATCTCTTGCTGTCGTACAACATCAAGGGTAAAATAATAGAAAGGAAATATGTAATGCAAATTTCGTTACAGCCGTATCTAGATGTACATGTACCTCAACATCAAAAGTTTTTTGTTCTCATACTATACATTTTAGCCTCAAACTGTTCGCCATAAGCAATTCATATAAAAAACATAAAAAAAATCAAAAATTGCATTGTACATCCTTTTGAATGCTAACCAAACATAGTTAACCTCTTCTCTGTAAATAATAAAACATACTACGACGACGGAGAATACCACTTCTAGCTATACATTCATATTTGTTTAGTTGTTTAGTTTAGAGAATCCAATTTAATTATACACTTATAGCCCAGTTGTACGGACGGTTTGTCTTCCATTCAGATATTAAATATCCCCAATGCATAATGTTATCGTGTGTCGTATCCGTTGTCGTTGCCGCAGTCCGACTGTAATAATAATAATCTATTAGAAAGTATGCAAAAGGTATATTTGCCGTGCTAATTAGCTTTTGGCTGAAGTAGATATAATGTTTGCTTAGCGTGTACACGCTATATATAGTACACTGTGTATACATTTGCCTGGTAAATAGGAATAACCTAATTTGCTAGTCATTGGATCTTTTTTTTCTTTTCTATCTTTTTTTTTTTTTTTTTTTACTGTTGTGTATGTCAAATGAAAACTATAAACATCTAACAGATTTGTTTTTATTTATTTAACACACTTTTAGACAAGATTAATGCACTTAGTGTGTGAATGTCCTTCAGAAGTTTAAATCACATTTTCTTTAAGCCGTGATTGGTAATAAATCTCTAGAGATTTATTTTTTTTTTCTCTTCGAATTGCATTTAATTGAGGTCTTTAGAATTTTATATCGATAATAAAAAAAAAAGAGACTAAATAATAAAAGTAAGGAACTGTCATTAAGAAGGTTGCTGGTAATTTGAAAGGCACTGTAAATCAAATGTCGCAACGACTTAATTTAGAGTTAAGTTTTGTTATATTCTTTGATGGGGTAGTTAAAGAGTTGTAATTAGTTTTCATCGAATGAGATCAAATGTTGCAATGACTCAAATCAATCACTCGAATTGGATTTCATTTAAATGTCTCTACAACATTGGTATTCTCAATCTTCAGGAGCAGCCTTAGCTTAAGGTAAAGTCGATTCAGATCGCAGCTGAGCGGACGAGCCGTAAAATATCATTCAATTTTATTGCTATTGTGTTAGTAAACAACAGGTGGCTTTGGTACAATCACCATTTATTATTAACTTGTAGAGTAGAGTATTACAGGTCAGGATGCAAGTGAAGAGGAAACTAATTTAAAAAGTCCTAAAAATACATCTGCTTTGTAGTTGATTCTATCCGTAATTCTGATATTCTCAACAACGGTCTTACAATATTTAGGTTATTTTTTAGAGTCATATGCTGTATATTTACTACTAGTTGTCATCTGCCATTCCCGTTGGAAAAGAAAGGAAGTTCTGAACACACACTACGAGGCAAACGCATCCACTGGTGCACCGCTGTTGGCAGTACCAGCCGCAGATTGAAAATGATTAAATCAAGAAATAGGTATAATTTATTATGCTGAGGATAACGATGATTTATGTCTCGTCGTTAATTCGCTTTTGCAATTCAGATCGTGATGTTTAGCTGTTGAGTCGTTCTTGCGTTACAGCGTTACAATGGAAACAACGGAAATAGTTCACTTAATTTTATTTTATTAGATATATAGACTTCAGACAGTCGATGAACATGTTTCGCAAACTACTTTTAATATGGAGCATTCCATAAGCTATTGGATTTTTCGCATAAAAGCGCTTCTGGAGGGTATACCAACGTTGTAGGGTTAAAAGTTTCCGCAGGCACTTAAAATAATTTCTAATATATATATTTTGACAAAAACGTAAATCCACCTCAAATTGCTTTACCCTTACCTTCCCAAAGTTGATAATAGCCACCTTTTTATCCCTTCCAGATGTCCCTTAATGCGTTCGAGAGAGAGTTATTTTAGCAATTATTTTGGCGATTGTAGGAAGGTTGTAGATATCTCTCCAGTTCTCACACTGTGCTAGGTGGCCTTTCTTTCGAAGCTCCTCTGTTCGCCAAGGAGGGTCTCGGTATTTCAACCTTTGCTTAAGAGTTTCCGATTTTGTTGAGCTGAGCTTTGTATAGCGCCGCGGGAATACCTCAAGCCCTGCCACCTTCTTTGCTTTGTGTGCTTTGGTCTTAGTACTAATCTCACCGAATTTAGGACATACACAATCTGCTTGAAAATATCAGAAAAATGCTCCTTTCATCTCCTTAGCCGATCCTCGCCGAAACCGACAGAGAACCATCCAAATTATTCACCAGCTGTTAAGGCAAGCTACTTATATAACGTTCTACTAGCCCTTTGGTACTATATACACGGTTCTGCTGTTGTATCTAATTGACGGTTTTTCAGTTTGTTCAGCCAGTGTATTGGCACACGCTACGCTAGGTTTATGTCATTTTTATTCTGCACTGGGATTCAAGCTTGCTTTCTACTCTTCGCGTCAGTGACTGCAATATAAACTTTAAATTGTTTCCACTGCGTGAACCGTCTCCAGGTATCAACAGTCAATAATATCTCCTCCGATTATAAGAATTTTTTTTTTTTTTTTTACAGTGCTGCTACTAAGTCTGTTCCTTGAGCAAATTGGTCCCTAAGCTCTTGGAGCAGTAAGAATCCCTTAGTCTATGCCTATAATTCCTGCCTTCAGTGGCTGCAGTACGAAGGCTATCGTTAAGTGGTCTCGTTTCATTTCGATCTCGTTCAATTCCTAACATTTCGGCTAATGCTCGTAGCCATATGATCAATTTGGTTGGAACTGAGCTGCATATCAATGACATCCTACTGATTTTATATCAGGCTTCGTGCTCATATATAGTTACCACCTATGATAAGATGGTTCGTGTTGCAGTAATCTACAAACCTTTCACCGAGGGCATGTCCTTCAATAACATATCGGAACATTTTTCTGCTATTGGCTTATCTAGGCATTAGGGTACCCCATCAAAGTGACTGTGTTTATTAGTTGTGGCTGGTGGCTAATATTAAAGGATGCTACGAAAGCGTGAAATATCACGTGCCTGTATAGTTCGGTTCATGATGCTACCGAATTATAATCGAATAGCTTGATTAGCCATGGAATGGAACCCACTTACCCAAGAGGAAGAACGATCGGTTAGCTAGTTATAATTGGGATTGGGTTGGCAATGTCAACAACCTACACGATGACGTGTTGCCGTAGGAGATATTCAAAGACCCATAGGGGCAATGGGCCTAAGAAGTAAGTTAGTTATTTGTCTACGAAAGGTCAAAGAAAGGTCCACCATATGTAGTTTTTCTTGTACACAAATACGTTTTTGAATAATTCATACAAACAAGAAGCCGGGACGAGTGTACTTGTATGCCAAGCTGGAGATAAATTCCATAGTAGCATATTCAAAGAGCTCATATGGTACTCTGTCCTTTCATGTAGCATTTGTTCCGGTGTCTGTCTGTCTGTTCGTCGATATATTACACGCATGTAACTTTCGAACCGTAAGATCTAGAGGTCTGAAATTCAAGATATTTTTTGGAGGGGCTTTTGTATGATACAAAAAAAAACTATATTTTTCTACCCCATCATGTGATATATCAAAAGAAAGCTAGAGTTCTAACGATTCAATAAACATTAGTGAAACAATAATCTTACAAACAAGGCAAAAGCGGTTTTCAGTTTGCTTTTACCCAGCATTATTAGCTCGTCATTCGGAGAAAAGATTCCGTCAAAGATCTGTGCCATCTACGTAAGATGTTCCTACAAGAAAGATCGCGATGGAATGCATTCTCAAAGTTTACTAAGCACCACGGGATTTCCGAGATTCATGAGCTAGTTTACTCAGTGAGTAAAGTGCGAAAAGCATGCATGGACTTTTTTGAAACACTAGATCGTCGGTCGGTCGGGATCTTGCACCTGCTGCTGGACGGCCGTACATAATTACATGCCTATACTAACCAAGAACTATTTACTTATACGTATAGCTGACGATATTTATATTCTGCCTTAGGCGACCAGTCATTTTTTGAAGCATGGATGAGAATTCTCGACAAACCTTCTGAACTTCACTGAGAAGCGTTAGTTTCACGAAGTCGTATTTTTATATTAGTTAAATGTATAACATTCATAAAGCCGAGTTTAGGGCTTCAAACTTACATTACCTACCTAAAATGACGTTCGATTCGACGAAAGCTTCTATCAGACATTACACTTCGTAAGCCAAAAGTCCTCCGTTGAAGGATTGCCCACGGACTGTCTTCCAGAGTTTTATCAAAAAAACTAAAAATATTAAAATCTGCACTTGTCGACAATTTAGAGAAATCTTCCTCTATTCCATACCTAATAACCTTTCATGACTTCCAAATAGACACGATGTGAAATTTATGTGAATGTTCCTATGTGGTAAATTCCGTATTGCGTACATGCTTCTTTGACAGTAAAATACCTCAATAACTATACAAGTTTGTTACTTCTCTAATTAAGCACTATCTATCTATAATTATTATAATTGCATTTCATAAACCTCTCACTATGTGAAAATTTCACTACGAAACGAAATTCCAAAATTGCAAAGAAAGAAGGCCAGACCATAAGGCCAACCTCCTCATCCACACACTCGTTGACAATATCATCCGACACCATTCCACCGATAATGATGCCTTCAGCTAAACTAACAAATATGTCGTGATAAAGAATAATGTGTGCATAAATGCAATTTCAATCTTTCTCTCGTTTTCCTTTGTGTGTATCCACCAGATGTGTATCAGACGACGCGACGTGCCATGTGGCATGGTGGATACTAATATTCAACCTTTTGCCTTTCCAGTCAATGGATAGCACTAAGCCATCTCTCACATACATACTCGCTACGAAAACAACAACGTAATACCATAGTTTAATTAAAGAAAATATTTTCCTTAACTCTCCATTTCCTGTTGCCATTATTAACCATTGTATCTATATGGCATATTTATCTAACTCCATTAAAAAAACGCTAAATTGCAAAAAAAAATAAAAAAAAAATATATTATTCAGTGTTTGGAACTATTACTGAAGAGCGCTAACTAGCGCATTTTATGCCTCTGCCTTGCCGTACTTTTTTTTTTACACACAGGTCGTCGTGTTGTTCGTATCTGTTGCTGATGTTTTTTAGTAGCTAATGCTAGCTTATGTTGAGATGTTGTTGCCTGTATAGTGTTATTTATTCATTTTGAACATATTTAGTATAACGAGACATTTTCCATACTTATAACTGTTAAAATAAGTGGCCTATCCACTTCGGTTTTGCTCTTGTATAGTGAATGGGGGTTTGTAATTCATACAGGGTGGCTTGAAAAAATCTCGAATTGCAAAGGTTGTCCAAAATTAGGAAAGTACTTAGAATGAGAAGTGATCGTGATCCTACGTAATTTGTTTCTTTGAGATTTGTCGAAGCACCTATTCAGTAAAAAATTTTCCAAATAGGTGATGGAGATGTTGCTACAGTCAGTGAGTTGAATTTGCATTAACCACCAGTTCAAAATTCACTGCCGGTCATAAGTTGGTTGATTTATTCAAACAAAATTAAGTTACACCACTCCTAGGCCTAAGAAAGTGAAAAAAGGAATACAAATAGAAAAACATAATAAAACCGAAAAACTAATTTTTGTTGTTATAAGACAGTAAGTTATTAATTACTCTTTAAAGTGCCTAAAAAGTGACTTTTCTTGAGAAAGACATCTTTACATTCTATAATTTTTTTTTATTAAACGAGGCATTCTCGCAAGACATCAGTCTCGAACTCGTCTATCCATAGAATTTCAATGTGGTTTAGATCAGATTATTGTGCCGGCTAGATCACGTTTTCCAAGACTCCTTTGGCTTTTTTTTTCTAGGAATTCTCTGCATAATTTTGAGGCGTGTTTATGGTCGTCAAAGCATGGTCTCCTAAGATGAGTTTATAGTCCTTCTTTTCATCTTTTCATCGATATGCACCAAATCTCCTACTCCATTTGCAGAGAAACATCACCAGTGAATCACCACCATACTTGACCGTGCGCACTACACAGTTTGGCAGCATATGTTTTCCAGCTCTGCGTCCGACCAAAATTCGCCTTTTTTGACCTAAAGAACAAACTTCGATTCATCAGACGAGACTACTCTTTTGAAGTCTTCTTCTGTCCAGTTCCGATGTCTCATTCTAAACCCTTCTTCTTATTAGCAAGGCGAAGCAAGGGTTTATTTACTGCTACTCGTTTACATAAAAGCGTTGCTCTCTACACTGTACTGACAAATGGGAGTTTTGGACCGGCTCTCATTGACCTCTGAGCGGAAATCAGGTGCTGTTCCGCTTTTTGATTGTTCTTATCAGAATGTTCTCTCTGTTGGTTATAGCTCTCGGTCTTCTTGACCGAGGTTGGTCCTGCAAACTCCCAGTTTGACGATATATCTCAATAGTACGGTGGACCCCAGACTTCGATAATTTTAACTGGAATGCATTGTCGCGCTCAGATTTCGCTTCATTGTGAAAAGTAATTATTGCAGGCCGTTTTTCAACACCAATTTCGGTGAGTTTTTCCATAGCCCGTGTGTTATTTACTCTCGGATCAAAACAATTAGACTAACTATTATTTAGCTACTCGTAAGTGATGGGTTTTATAATGGGCCCTTCCACCTGAATTAGGTAATTATTGACCTAAAAAATACCTACTAGAGCTCAGAAGAGGTTTTTCAACGATACCACCTCTCTCGAACCCCTGACAAATGTCCGAGAGTGGAATTGTCTTTCGAGAACGGCTTAAAACTGTAGGTCAGGACCTGTATGAACGCTAAAATATTTAAATTCAAGTAAAACCTATATTTTATTACTTCGCGGAATCTCTATAATGTACAACAATAATTCAAGTATAAATATAACATTTTTTTCAAAGCAATCTACCAATCAAAAATTTTATTTTTAAAATGTGCAAAATTATTTTAATACCTGATTTGATCTCGGACTTATGACCGGGAGTGTATGTGCTAAAATCTTAAAAAAAAAAATCTAGGATCCACTTTTCACTTTTTGATATAAAAAAAAAAAAAATTTCGCATCACCCTGTACACCTATTAAAAATATACATACATGTATCTTTTTTCAGAGAATTAAACATTTTTCCACAAAAAAATCTAAAAAAAAAAGAGTAACACATAAAAACAATTTTCTACAAGACGAACAGCGAAAAAAAAGCAAAAGAAAGAGAAGAGAAAATTGCATAAAATAAAAATGAATAAAAAAAAAGAGAAAAGCAACAAAATGTGTGTTGTTAGTACTCTAACGTGTACCTATATATAAGATTTTCATGTTCAATTAACATTTTTATGTTGCGCTGTATATTATTTTTTCTTCTTATTTTCCCTCTCAGCATTATGTATCCGTGTTATAATAATAAAAAAAGAGAATATTAATGCTTCCAACTAAAAGATGTTGTCTGGATTTTTTTTAATAGTCTGTAACTTATCGTGACTAGGAAATTATGGGAACTATAAATGCAAAGTTTGTACAAAATTGTTTTTGATAATTTAATTGCATCTATGTAACGTTTGCAATCTTTGCAAATAAATCGCAGTTTTGTATTTTATAGTATAGCAAAGCAATGCAAATAATGAGGAGAAAAATACCATTCAAAGGTGCTAAAGTATCTGCAAATACTGTTTTTCTTAAGATATGCGCGTTTGTTTCAGGAATGTGTTCAGAGATTTTTCTCTGTTTTCGATAAGTCTTGGCTTACCATTTTGTTGACTTGTAAAATATTGTGTAATGGCAAATACGTCAATAAAAGTCGTATTGCTGTTCTTATATAAAAAAAAAAAGAAAAACGGAGTGCGAGGAAGGATCAATATATGGGAAATGCTGATGGGTGAATGAAAAAGTATTTTTTCGTGATTTTTTAGGGAACAATATTTAAACGATTTATTCGAAATGGCCACCATTTACATTTATGCAGGCCTTGAGTCGCTCTGGCCAATCATCGATCGAAGCACGCATCTCGTCTTCAGGGACTCAATATTTGCTTGTTGAGTAGAACAAGCCATCACCTCTAAAATAGATCACAGCTTATAATCTGGTCTGGACTGCCTGACGGCCAATCGTTTGCTGCTATGAAGTCTGGCACATTGTTTTAGAGCCACCCTGTGTTGTTTTTGCCTTATGAGCTGGCGCAGAGCCTTGTTGGAAAGTCCACTGGTTGTTTGAAAACAATTGCTGGTTAAGTCCCTTCGCAACATTTTTGCCAATTTGATCGTGGAATTCTGATAGTGCGAGGGCGTCCGGATTTTTGACGTTCAGTTACTTCACCAGTGTCCTCAAACAATTTAACAGTTCGATACACAAAATTCCGAGAGAATTCGAAGCATTCGCAAGAATTGGAAAATATCGCTTCTTTCCATATTACACTTGTGAAGGCCAACTACCACAACACGATTTCCAATATCGACCCACTCCATATTTACATGTGACTTTTGTGCAAATCTTTTTACGGGAAATTAGTATAAATGTCACTTATTGAATACCTGTCAATATAGAATGGATGCGTTCAATACTAGTATGAAGCAAGTACGTGCGACCCAGACGCGCTCTTAATTGTTCCATGTCTACCTGTCTGTTCATATATGGCTTGAGAAACCTTGAAGAAATTGTGGTGAAATTTAATTAGTTAAGGTTTATTCATTTTTAAGTTAAGTTGGGGATTTCACATCCCTCCCATATGGCATCTGTCATTCATAGTGACAGGTAGTTAGTTTTTGTCCATTTCACTATCCATTTACAATATAGACTGGATAACCACCGCTCAATGCATTCGAATGGTTGCATCTTACTTCAAATCCGTGTATCGCGATTTAAGGACAGATTATGGTCGTCATAGTCGTCAAATTCGTACAAATTTGTAGTGTTTGTGATGTCGTAAGGCCTGTGCGTCATCGTAATGCTCGATCATTTAACCGATGTTGTATCCCATACATAATGGCATTGTCCAACATTTAAACCAGTAAAAAACTGTCATTAAAATCTTTAATACTTTTTTTAGTCAACAAATTGTCATCTGATGGAGATAAGATGTGGGGGCTGGGTAAAATACTTAAATCATAATTATTGGCCGCCTACAAGAATGTCTGATGAAATTCGGCTCATAAGCTATGCTTGACACGGTAGTTGTTTCAGCTAAAATATAGATAGATATGGGTAGGAGTTTTAAAAATCTTCTTACCACCCTTCCCACACATCCAACTTAAGAACTAATCAACGGATTTGGTGAAATTTGCACCGGACATGTAGATAAGTTTACACTAAATTCATCAAAATCGGATGAAGCAGGAATTCGCCGCATACTCGTACTATTTTTGTGCAAAATTTCAGCTCTCTAGATCTAGCGGTTCAGAAGTTACAAACTTGTGACATACTGAAGAGCAGTCAGTATGTGACAGCCAGACGCCGTGTTGAATCCATTTGTGTATGCCACTGATGATATGCCGCAAACCATTTTTATTATTTATTTGTTTGTCAAAAGTTTACAACGCAAGTACGAGTACTGCAGGGTGGCCCATAAATATTTCAAATTACCATCATTTGCATTTACACAGAACTCCTAATTTTTTGAAAAAAATTCTCAATTTTCTCCACAATACCACACTATACAGTTACTCGTTAGTTGTTGTTCTTATTTGCCATGAAAACTGTATCATTAACTTTTCTAAAAAGTAATTGTCTTCGTATTTTACTTCGAGCACTGAACGGGCCATCAATAAACGACTTGCGTAATCTCTGGGGAGCAGTTTCTCACCAAATTGAATTTTAAAAGGGAAATAATGAAAATCCTTTTTAAAAATTCGCTGCAATGTTGTCCAGTGGATGTTTAATTGCCATGGCCTAGTCGATGTGTTAGGCTTTTCCTCGACCGAAGCTTCATGTGAACGGCCCAAACTGGATCTTCCAGTCGGTTTATGATGAACTACGAATACAGTTTGTTCTTCTCGAAAATGAACAACACATTACTTGATTGCGTCTTTAGATGAAGCATTTCCAAAGTTGAATTGACGACGGAACTCTCGCTGTGTGCTTACAATTGAGAAGTTGTTCCAGAAGGAGGAATCGACCACGAAGATGCTTGTGAAATCCACTGGCCAAAAAAATTAAATATGATAGCAATGTGCGCTCTATCGCTTAATGTTAATGAGCTGTACATCTGTACCAACTTTCAAGATTTCTCCAAGCGTTTCTACATCTAAATAGAGTGCTAGTACACAAGTTGCTGTAGAATTTGACGGTGAACTACCGCGCGCCTTGGTTCTTACTTGAAGAATTCCTATTCATCTCTACTCTACCTATAACAAGATTCTTAATTTGCATTTTTTTTTTCATAAAATTTTACAAAATATAATCCACATCTGTTCATTTTCTTTCTTTACAATTTAACGGGTTAGTCATAAATGTGTATGAAGACGCAAATTTTCATGAATTTTCACAACCCTTTCGAACATCATTCATTCCGACGTAGGTATCTGAAGAAATTTATCACTCACCATGGACTTCATATCACTTTCGCACGTGCCCTAAAGGTTCGTTTGTAGATGCTTGTCCATAAAAATCATTCAAATCATTTAAATCGTTCTGAAGTTACGAGCATTTTTTATTCTGAAGTTATGATCGTTTTGTGTTCTAAAGTTATAAAGTAATTTCTACTGTATTGTGCTACGAGTATTTATGACTATTGTTCTATTTATGTACTTTCGTCATTATTTTATTACCTTTTTTAAGCCTAGTTTATTACATACTTGTTTCTATTACAATTAGCTTAACATAAAATTTCTTTTATTATTTCTTTTAGGTAAGTACTGATGGCGGAATCAAACCGAAAGCAAAGGTATTGTACTTTTATTTTTTATTTTTATTGATGTACGAGTAGTTATAGAGTACCAATTGTAGCATACGAAGGAAAATAGATCCGTAGATACTTTTTTCTTCTCATCTAACTGCCGATACCGGCGCGCTTTTTATGCATACTATAGTGCATTGATCATCGGTAATGTCAAGTTAATGAGCAACTTTACTTTTTGTTATCATTATGCAACTTGAGTTCTATAATATTTCTGGTCCGAATGGGCAACCATTAGCCTTTCACAATTAAAACGGACTCACGGAAATGTCGTTCTTGAGAAGAAAATAATTCACTTGGAGAATTACATGTATATAAAAGCTTTTATTATTCTCTATACTAGACGTGTAGAATGCGCTCAATCATTTTAAATTAGATTTGTCATGTACTATGGAATTTACTGATATTTATGATCATTGTTGTACATGGTCCGATGCTCATCCGTTCTTTTCCTGGTACAGACATCCGAGGAAAGCTTTAAATGAATACTTCGCGATGATCTTCTTGCCAACCAAGCCAGCATATTGTTTGAGATCAGTATTGAAAGCAGACAAGAGGAAAATGAGGAAGTGGTATGTTAGTAGATTTTCTACATACCATCCAATATATGGGAAATTCGAGGGAAAAACAATATTTTTCATCTCATTGAAGATATTCATCTCGTTTGAAGTTGTTTTAGCATAACACTAAGAATCGCCCCTATAGGTGATGCATTGTACCACCTTTTAAAAGGGCTGTTTCTCAAGCTATCATCCAACCTTCTGTTAAAAATCCATGTGTGTATGGAGAAAGACAAAGAAAGATATTTTCTTCCCAGAGATGTGTCTCTTGATGTGAAATGTATGTATTTGCCACAAACAAGCCCTCTTCTTGCATATCCTAGAACATCAGTTCGAAATTCATATGCTGAAATTCATATGCGTGAACACTACCAATGCCTTGGTCAAACAAATCACTAGTTTCAGGTATATTTACCAGAAGTTAATGATTCTGACGTATACGCGGTTAGTTTAAGCAATAGTATCCTTACGAAATCAATTCTGATATCTGATTTTTCTTTCCGCTAAAAAGGCGATCGAGTAGTCGTCCATATAGCGAATAAAGCAGAGTCAATAAAAATGCCATCAAAACTTTAAAAATAGTTTTTGAATCCATTTTCAGCTGGACTATTAGTAGGAGCCTAACCAAATTGGTGTATTGAACTGTACGCAACTGGCTATATAGAATGTTTTAATTCTAATACATTTGTTTTCGCTTATTTCAGAGAGCCAACTTTTATAGCCTCACATGATAACCGAAGGATTAGTATCGCTGAACTTACTCTGCCGTCCTTAACAGACAAGGGGTGGTGTGTCATGTCCGGTACTCGGGCCTTTCGAAACGATTGTGAACTCATTCTCATCCCTGTCGGTGGGGCATAGCTGCTCTAAGAAGTTGATTTTTCATACTCAAACGAGGAAATTTGTATTATAGTACGTAAAATTACCTTAGTGTTGCAAATCTTCTCCGAGATGGTCTTACTAGCTCTCAGCTTACATCGTTCGATTCATATTATAGAAACCATACTTTGTGTTGCGAAAAGGAATTTAAATTTAGTCCTTAAACCAATGCATTATTTTAGTTTCGACAGCAAACTGACTGTTTATCTCCATGCATAAGTATATTACATCTTTTAGTTTTTCTGATAAAACAAGTACGTCCTGCATGAAGCACGACTAAAGAAGCTTCTTTTGGATAATTCTAGCGAATGACTGTTTCCAATGACCTCTTTGAGTGAATACGAGTACATCTTGTGATATGCCTAAAAAACTTCTCTACAGATGTCTGTAAATGACCAGTAATGTTCACGAGAAATAGTGCCGGGACATATATAGGTATGGTATTTCAATTCAATATTTATGCTGGGTGCCAGGCCACAGTGACATACCGTGTAACTGCAAGGCTGACGAGCTCGCTAGATAAAGCACAACCCTCATCTAGGAACTCCATTCTTCGACGACCTAGCGAATACCTAAACCTTAGGTAGTTCGAATAGCAATAGATCCCGTGATATCACAATGGGCCTCCTTTGATCTAAGTGTGTTTCTACACGGTTACAGACAGCCACCCTAATCCAAATTAGCCTATGGTCTTTCTAGAGACGTTTCAAAATATATTTCACTTCTATCTCGTGATGTTAGAAATATCTGTGATAGACAACTATGAGATATATTTTCCACTTCTTACAGCGAGTGATGGCTTTCATGTAGATATGTGTTCCAATAATTTCTTTAGCAAAGAATTTCCAGAGACGTGTATATTATGAAGATATCTTCTTTTTAGAGGTATTTTCGTTTAAGGGATCAGTTTAACAGACGCCCTGCAGTAATCTCTTTGAGTGACGCCTTTTCGTGATGTCTTCAAGGGATATCTCCGTTCTTAAAGATGTTTTTCCTCAAAAAGGATATTCTAAAATTTTGTTTCCATGGGCGAAAATATCGGCAACTACTGACGTCCATATGTGTCTTAGTCTCTCAGATTAGACTTGCTCGATTTCGCCCGTGCCAATAAACCATTGACACTTTTTATTGATCGTTCCAAAAGCAAAGAAAAACATTCAGAAAAGTTAAAAACCATCTAGAACGGATCGTATGATACCCTATCCCCAACTTTTAACACACCCCTAATAAAGTGAGCGTTGCGTTGCGAAAATTTGAAAACGCATATGTTTCTATATAGAGGATATTTCTGCGATTTTTAAGAAATTTTATCACAAAACTTTTGTTACAACTTTTTCTTAGCAGAAAGTGGGCGTGGCTCCCAAAATTTGTAAGTTCACTAATTCTGATGGGAAAAGGGGGAAGAGGAACAGAGGAGATGCGACTGTGCACGTTGGCTTTAAATGTTTGAAGGTTGTAGTGATGAAATACAGAGCCTGGTAGATCATTCCACATTCGTGTCGTTCGGCTTATAAATGAATCCTTATATTTGACAGTACGACCGAAGTTGGGCTTAAGTGTGAACTTATTTGCATTCGACGCATGACGCGCGTAAAATTTTGAAGGAGAGGAATGCAACTGGCTATTTCGCTGGAGAATTTTTTATAATACAACAATATTTTTCAGTTTCTAGCAAAAATTTTGAGAAAACTACATTTTTTTTTAAAGTGAGCGTGTGGGGGGGTCATTTAACAATTTTTACACTTGTACTGCTTCGGATTCTAGAAAATTTATATACCAAATTGCATGTTGCTAGCTCACACGGTGACATGCGGACGGACGGACATGGCTAGACCACAATTATATATACTTTTGGGGTCTATCGTTATTATTTCTCTGTGTTACAAACTTTGTAATTAAACTTAATGTACCCTGGATAAGGTATAAAAAGCAGTTCCGTTAAATGAACAAAAACATGCACGCACTCATTTACTTGTGCGATATTGATTGCAATGACACGCGATTGTGGTGATTTTGTTTGCTCTAGGTTCTAGGAACCACAGATTAACAATTAATTTCTCAAACTCTTCTCCAATTAACACACTAATCAGAAAATTATTATAATTTGTGTTCAAATCGACAGCCAATTTTAACTTTTGCATATAAAATAAAACGAAATGTTTTTTTTAAAGCACATAAAAGGGTTAAGAAGCGAACAAAATGGATTCTTGATATCACAATGGGCCTTAGCTTCTTCTCTTCAAGAAAAATCCATTGACGTATAATATATTAAAGTATCGTTAAGCTATTTACTTTCTATAGCGGACAACAATCAAATATGCGTTCATAGGTAAATTCCTGTTGAAATTGAATTTTCATTAACAACTCTTATATTCCATTTAAACATTTAAAGTTTTTTTTTTTTTTTTTTGAATTGCAAAATTAAATCACTTGAATTTATGTATATATGCATATTAACTTTGCTAGTTATTATTCATTGCAAAAGTATGGTGATCTCATCGGGGAACACCAACCAACAATCACCCGAACATGGAATAGAAACGAATAAAATCTATGTTTCTAGGTACACCAAAAAGTGGGTTTATGCCTTGGAGTATAAGTAAATTTACCGAAGTCAGCTCCTGAGTGGAATTTGGTTTGCTTTAAAGGAAAAAAAAGAGGCTAAATTGGCATACTCGATGTACTTTCTCACACCAAACAGTGCCAAACGATTGGTACGTCAAAAGTATGAGTGATAATACACAACCTTGTGGGACACTACTTTTTAACTATACTTGTACAATGCCTGACAGCCAACAATAATGACTTAAGTTCCTTACTTTACTCTTGGTTTCTGTTTATTTAGCACGATAGGTGTAATTATAAATCCCACTAATAAACTATTTTAACAAAACCACTGATTAAAATAGTTGTGTAATTTAATTGACAATAACGCTCTATTGACTCCTCTTAATTCCAGTACCAAGGCTTTTCTGTTTTCTTTGCAATCTGTCCTCAACATCATCTTTTGTTATTAACATTAGAAAATGTCATAAACTTAAAGTAAACACTTAAAACAGCAAAAACAATAATGAAACATTGCACAAAAGCCCGAAGAATCTAATATTTAACTTAATTTGCATTCAAGCCATGTAAATGGACCCCACTCTCTCCTTACGTTATGTAGACATTTTATATTTATCTAATATTCTCAGAAAAAAAAACTTTTCAAATCAAAATGCAAACAACATGAAAATTATGTTGATTTAAGCAAAATTAAATAGAAACTCATTTAGGTAGAGAAGGGTGGGCAGGGCACAACCAAACGTATATAGCGAGGGTGTATACACTGTGCACCAAGTGTTACAGAATTTGAGTAAATAATAGAAACGAATGGCAGGAGGGAGATAAACCACTTTCAGAGTTTTCCTATTTCGTCGTTACATCTTATTTTTTTTTCCAACACATACATACATTCATATATGTAGGTATGTGCTGTGTGTAGATAAATTATCTTTTTTTTTTAGTTCTGTTTGCGTATTCACGTAATTTACTAATTCCTTAGAGGCAATGTAAAAAGTAAACATTTTAGTTTGTAAATATTAAATTTGTATTTTTTTTTCTGCTTTTTGCATTCGTATTCAAAAAGGTTATCGCTCGGTGTATAGGTAAAAAGATAACTCACGAAGTATTTACTTAATTTTATTCTTTACCTTAAAGTTGACTATACGACTCAGTGAATATGCACAAAAGAAAAACTTATGTGCAAATAATAGGCCAATGAGTGTAAATTTAAGACGAGGATGGTGATGATAAGCATTCAGTAGATTACGTTTTCATTTATCAAGTCCGTAAAGTTTTCGTAATGTAATTTAATAAATTTGCAAGGTTTGTCGTGTAAATAACAATTAAAATAAAATAATTACATCTCCCACTCTACAATCTGAAAGGAAGGATATACATTTTTGTGTCAATAAAAGGCAATTTCTCGTGCACTCGCACATAAGTTAATGCGAAAGGAAAAACGATTTTTCCCGCCTCCTTTTTGCATTCAAAATTATTAACGATGGGAAGGTAGGAGGAAAAATCTGCTCCACCATCGCCATTTCACACACAAAGCGAAATTCGTTAACGACTTGACATTCCGAAATTAATGGGAATACATAATTAAACAACCCAACAACAATGGATCACAAAAAAGGAAGTAAAACGACTCGCCGCCGCCGCCGCCAACGAATGAACCAACTAACGAGTAAAAGTATCTTTAAGATACTTTATTTTTATTCGCAAGCGAATTTTTTTTTTTTTTATTTATTTTCATCATCTCATGCATCTTGCATCGTGGGTCTGTGCACGATGTGAATTTAGTTTATTTTTATTTTTCAACTTCTCCAGTTTTCTTCATTGTTATACACATGGGGGAGACCCTTACTCGGCGATACACAAAAGGACGATAAAAATACAAATACACACATAGGGATAGTAGATATACACCATGATCTGTGGTGTACAGAACTGGTGCGATTGTGGATTCACGGAGATAAAAATGAATTTTATGTGGGCGTTTGAATACCTTAGTCTGTAGTTTGTTTTGTTGTTGTTATTGTTTTGGAGAGCAAGGGGAGTAACAAAAAAAAAAAAAAAAAAATTGCAAATTCGACAGAGCAATATAAACGATGCAAAGGAAGGCAAAACAAATGGGAAAAAACATCAAAGAATACGATTGAAACCGAAAAAGACATTAACATGAATAATTGCATGTGAAATGCAAAACAAAATGAGAAAAAAAAAATATTTCCGCGGAAAGGAAATTAATTAAAAAAATAACATTTTTTTCAGACCATTTTACGTCGACATATTACATAAATTATTCCAGCCTACGTACAAGTATATTAATTGTAATAAAGATGTTGTTTCGTTTTTGTCAATTATAAAGTGTAAAACAAGTTATGTTGTTGAGGCAGGGGCAGCGATTAAAATATTAGCTCATTTAACATGGCTATTACCTTCAAGAGCATGGCAATATCAACTCACTTTAAAAAAAATTCACCCTCTTCTCCGTCTGACCCTCTATATGTGCATTTTATATTCTCCATATTTTCTAGCAATTTCGTACAGTAATGGTTTATTCGTGCTACAATATTTGTATTATCGTGAATACTAGACGCGTTTTATTGAGCTATCCATAGTCATATTAAAGTTGAATTGTACATGTAAAGCAAAAACAGTATCACTTTCGATACCGATTGAAATGGTTCCAAAGATACACACTGATACGTAATTCCACAGATAGAGCTTCAATAGTATTTAAGATATGAAATTTTTACTACGTCAAATGTCAAATTGATTTGATGTTTTTTTTTGATGAAGGGGTTGTGTCTTTGCTATTTCTTGTTACTGCTAGCACAGTACAAACCCAAGCCACAATACGGCTTGCGATTCGCTGTAATTTTTTTTTCTTTGTGTAGCTGTAGATACATTTATCAAAAAGACGCCTAATATTTCTGTAGCATTTCAATAATGAAGATGCCCTTGCCTATGGGCTAGTATTCCTAGTGAATGGATAGTATTCCCCCTTTCAAACAAGTTTGTCCTCATTTTCACTACTGGTAGCAAGATCCATATTCCATTGGGAGTGGGCAAGTACATGCAGGTACTTGCGACTGGATGTTAGACACGATCTCAATTTTATTACTTTCATTTAACGCCGTGGGTCAGTGGTTATTATATTGTTTCACGGTACCGTCTCTAGCGATTTTCTGGCAAACCATCCAAAGTAAAGTTGTAATGACAAGCTTTTCAGTCTCGCTGTTCGCACTTGACAATAAATCGGTAAGTCCCTTCTAATCGTGTGGAAAATATATCACGCACAGAACAAATGATTTAGGCTCTAATGGATTTTTGCGTCAAATATTTATTTATCTTGCACGCTTTTGTTTCATAGCATAAACTTTATTTTTAGCAAACAAAAGCATTCTTCGTATTTTGTCTACTTTTTTGTAAGGATTAATTGCCATCTAATGGCGATCCCGATTAATTGTCATCTAGTGGGCAATTTTTCGGAGCTGCACAGCCCATTTACCCACTGCTGAGATCATATTATGTAGTTCGTGAAGGATACAAACATATGTTGCATTGGCGTCATTCCTGATCTTCACCCTCATCACCAGATTTTTCTTAGTGTCGATCGTTCGGTGTTCCTCTGGAATTTTTTGTCGAGTGCTCAGCGCATATCTACTTTTACTTGCAGATCCCAAGGTGGGACTTCTCTCCGAAAAGTTATTTTTCTAGATATAGCGCCTTCCAACATTTAGGTTTTCTTTGTCTACGCATTAAGCATCTAGTTATAATGTTAACCCCTAGTATTCCCAGTCGACAATACATTTTCGTTCTCGACAACTTCGCATCTGTATCTGCATTTATCTCAAATCCATAGATTCTTATTTTTGAGTTGCTTTCACTTGGAAACGTGGGTCAGTGGTTAAGTGCGCGATCACTGAGCGGTAGGTTCAAGGTTCGACTTCAAGAAAAAAAATAAATGTTTTCTCATGGTCCCACTTCTCGCGAACGTCTGACAAAATCCGAGAGTAAAAATTGTCATGAGAAGCTTCTCTCAATCAGAAAAGTTGCCTTCGGAAACGGCATAAAACTGTAGGTGCCGATCATTCATTCGGCGCACTACACTAGTGGCTGCGAAAAGCTAGGTAAGGCCCTGTATTGGGCTGTTAGCGGCAAAATATTTATTTATTCCACTGGGAAACCTATTCAATAGAGTGTTGTCTTTGCAAAACTGGGTCTCAGTACACACGCCCTGAACTTCTCCAATGTGAGATTATTACATTATTAAATTAGACCTGAAAACAGTGTTCACTAGAGAAAATTTGTGGAATACGGGACTTTACCCTAAATTCTCGTAGTTGAGATTGGAGTCAACAAAATAGTCGTAGGACCATGGCGTGCCTCCCCGCCCCCTTTTTAGTGGGCGGGACAAAACATTTTCATTAATAATTTCTTTTACTTCCCATTTAGAGGAAAGCATAATTAGGCAAAAGTTGTTCTAAATTAACTATTACTAACTATTTTTACTTAACTCGTGGATTAAAAAGTTAAAGACTGCCTTTAAACATTTTTTTTAAAAAAAACAGAAGGACTCTACTTAGCCAATCAGTAAGGTTTTTAGATACAGAGTGTTGTAGAACACATTTTACTTTCCACAAATATACTTTGTTACACCCTGTATTCGCAAAATCAGAAGTCTGGCTACTTTGGAGTTTTAGTAATTGTTCGTAGTATAAGTGTGCAAAATTTCGTCGTTTCGAGTGCGCAAGGGATTACGCATATGAAAGTAAGAAATACGTTTCCCTAAGAATGAAGGAAAATGAGTTACAGCCTGTTTCAAAGGAGCGTGTCTGAAATCATTCCTTCCTAGCTGCTTGCCCGATATTATTTTCGGTGTCCTTTTTCCTCTTTCGCATTATATTCATTTCCTCAAAAACAAACGTCAAACAGGTGGCAAAGTACACACAAAGATCAAGAGAAATAAGTGGATCAAGAGATTTCCAACTTTAACTTTGAAACAAGCGAAAGAAAAACTTTAAAAAAAGGAATTCGAGCCTCAGTCGTCAGTACGCAGACTTCAAAATTCAGGTGTGAAAAACTGAACCACCAAACTAAGCCACTGTTGACAGAAAAAAAATTAAAAAAAAAGGGCTAAGTTGGGCAAAGTAACATTTGAACCGTTTTGTCTTCAATACTAACTGGAAGAAAACAAAGACGAAATAAAATTAAAAGTTGTTGTAACTCACAGTTAAACATGCACGTCGTGAAAAGAAGAAATTAGTGTAACAACTTTATACTGGCCGCCGTAGAGTAGGGAGTCCAGATGCGAACTCTGTTCAAAATGTGTGGGCATTAATTAAGAATAGGCTTCAAGGAGAGAAAACTAAATACTACACGACAACTTATTTGGATCATTAAGGTCATTTGGAAGAGTACGAGCAAAGATTACGCTGAAAAATTGAACGAAAATTTCCAACATTCCAAACTAATTTTGATATTAATTTTATGAAATACTATTAAATTTCTTTAATTATGGCATTTTTTAATGTTTTTTTGAGACACGCTTCTTTGAAACAGACTGCATTAATGAAAATATTTTCCTAAATATCTTGCCCGTTTAAAGGGTGTATGGACTTATGCCATGGACCTACGAGAAGGGACATTTTGACATAAAGTCCCAAATTCTACAAAAGGAAAAACTTGACTGGCTACGGTATTCCATGCACTAAATGGTCACTATAGCCTAGGGTTTATTAAGATGAACCACTTTAAACCTGTAGACGATCTTTCTTTTTGTTCTTCTCTTGAATTTCGTGTCGGTGAATGCGTGTGAACAAAATACAAATTATGTATGTGATCTTTTTCTAGAAAAACAGATTGATATTCCCATAAAAGTTGGTAGTTTTAACGGCATTACAATAGATGTCACCACTAAACAAATAAAAACAATAACAAAACAAAATTTCGATTGTTGTCGATTTTTTTCGGACACCTGTTGTCAAGTAGATGGAAGTCAATTTAGCCAAGACATTTACTTTTGAGAAAAATTATAATAATGTCCGTACGTCCGCTACCATACACTGCCATTTGGAGACTTTATAAGTTCGAAAGAGAACAACTACCAAATTGGACTACCCAATTATAGTTAATTTCTGATACTTTAGCTAGATTTCACAAGCTAGTTCACCTTAAGAAATACTCAAGTAAAATGACTAACAAAATAGCTAACCTTTAAAAAAACTAAATTGTAAGTCTGTCACCGACATTCTCTGTTGCAAGTCAAAGCACTAAACCACTGCTGAACCTGGAAACGACTGCAGGTGCACCTAGGTCGGAAAAATATATTTCATGAACCAGGAAGAAAAACATGTACATTAAAACCATCCTACAAGCCTATTGTTAGTGCACTTTAAACTGCTTCCCAAGCAATCTCCTTTTTTATTAACTACTTCATACATCTCTTTTATTTCCTTCCTAGGCACATAAAACCGAAAAAAACCTATCGAAACTCTCGTTTAGAAAGTAAAAGTGTCAACGTAAAGTGCACATTTTATTCCCCTCTCTCGCTTCAATCAGGAAAAGTGCATACAAAAAACATGTCGTTCACAACTATCACAAAAGATAGGCATGAAAATAATTCTCTAATTAAATAAAAGTAAATTTATTATCCCATTAAACTGGCAAAAAAAGGAAAGAAATAAACAATAAACCCGGTTATTGTCTTTATACCGAACATATACCGAGTACATGAACTCGACACAGCATAGATACAGCGGTTTGAGACTGAAACCTCGGTACCTGGTCTGGTCTGTCTATCTAACATTGGTTATCTTATATAATTAACCAACCTCACTTACCTCGTTTTTTTTTTTTTTTGTTCCTTTTAAATGCAATTAAAAATAATGTATTTAATGCCCGGACAGTAAAAAATAAAATAAAAAGAAATTAAAAAAAACTCCGACAATTCGTTGAATAAAAAAAGTTAAAAAAAAAACCATAAACAAATGAAAAGGAGAAACAATATTTCATTAAGTGAGGTAATAAAAACAATTCCAGGGGATGTTGTATTGTTTTCTTCTTATTTCTCTTTTTACATCTTTTTTTTTGTAGATTAAAAGGATGCTTATTAAACGCTGAAAGGAACAAAGATGAAAGCAAACCCACAAACAGCTACTGCACTTTTTTGTCCGCCTTCACTTAAAAAGTTAAGTGATCTTTATCGAAGTCTTTTTCTATTTTATGACTACTTCAAGACGGGAATATAAAAAAAATATCTTTTTAATGAAAGGTAAATTTGCATCAGTGCAACGATGATGTAATGGGACGCGATAAATTTCATTTGACTTCCGATTTTTATATTTTATTACCACTTTAACGGTTAAGAATCAATTTTTAACTTTATTTTACTGTTTTTTGAGTTTGGTCTCAAATTGATCAGTCAAACTTAAGGAAAGAAACATTTTAATTCGGATTTTTATAGAAAATCCATTCGATAGGATTATATAAATAAAGTCCTCAGGTATGAATTGCAGCTTTGAAGAGAATGCGAAATGAAAATAATTTCACTGAAGTTTGTAGCAATTCATTCACATAGATTAGTAAAGAGATGCATCTCCAATCATAAGATGAACTGTGATTTGCGGTAATGTAGAAAAATTTCCTATTATTCGAATCACGATCAATAAGAATTGCAAGCTGATCTTGGCCATAATAAACGAATAGAAGTTCTTTATAAGAATGAACATTTATTCGACGTCCTTTTAGATTAGTTATGGGAGAGTATTGTCTTTAATGCGATGAACATATAAATAAATAAATATTTTGGCACTAACAGCCCAATGCAGGGCCTGGCCTAGATTCTCGAAGCCACTCGTGCGCCGCATGAATGGTTGGGACCCACAGTTCTATGCCGTTTTCGAAGGTCAATTTTTTTCGATTGAGAGAAGCTTTTCATGACAATTTTACTCTCGGATTTTCATTTTTTTCATTTTTAATGCATTTTTTATTGATTAATTCATTATAACTTACATGCTAGACAAAAAACGCTTAAAACTAGCTTAACTAACTTAACTATTCTTATTCTAACTTACTGGCCCTATGCGGGCTCTCTAAGTTAAACCTAATACTTAAAACTATGTCTTTCGACGTAACGAACTTCAAAATTGTTTATTTATTTATTTTTTTTTTAATTTTAATTGTTACTAAGAAAATTAGACAAAAACTTAGTACACGAACTTTTTTTTTTAATTGATCTTATATATAAAACTTACAAATCTACCTTAAAATAAATCTTAAAATATCTTATTCTATCTTAATCTATCTTACTCTAGCTTACGTAATTATATACGTACTTTTTTTTTGGTTTTTTTTATTTTATTTTTTTCTATCCAAGTGCTGTGATAATTTTTTTTTTTTAACCTACCTAAACTACCTAAACCTTAAACTATGTAAGTCGGCCATGGACAAGAACAGCTAACTTTAAACCTCAAACAGGCTACCCTGGATTAGGGGGAAACGACGAAGGAGTTTCCTCTCTTTCGGCTAGCCACCAGAAATGACCGTACTGACATTGCACGTCCTCAACATCACGACCCGATACCGCCCTTCTAAACCGGAGACGTTCCACACTGCCGTGCGCAACGTCTCTGTCGTAGTTGAGTCGCCTATCCACAGCTGTCCGAGCAACGTGGAAGATTAGCGGCACCGTCAATCTGTCCTGGATCAGACCCTTCTTATCAAAATAGAGGAACGCCTCTAGGGGAACAAAGCAGTTAAGGCGCACTCTCTCGTGATACTCGTAATTGGGGTAATAAGCCCCGGAGATCAGGTTGTTCGTCGAGCTCATTGCTCTTGCAATGTGCCTTCGAATCAGCTTGATAACTAAATTATCCACTCTTATTAGGTTAGCCCTGTTGTATAGGACCTCATTGGGATAGAATTTTATGTACTGGGACTCTGGTGTTCTGTATAAATGAAGGCAAGCCCTCTCAAACACCCGAATCTTTTCCAACCAGCTTGCTCCCACGTTGAACCACACGGGCATGGGCCTAATGAGGGCCATGTAGCAGATTACCTTTACCCTTGCATCGAGTTGCTTGCTATAAAAAAGTCTCTTTGTAAGGGCAAAGGCACCTTTGGCTCTGGCCAGATCAGCATCTATATGTTTGTTAAAATATAGATATTGGTCTAACCAGAGCCCCAGGTATCTGACTACACTTCGACTCGCAAGTGGCTGGCCGTGCGGTCCCACGATTGAGAACTTTCGCCAATTCTTTCTGGTATCCCTAGAGGCCCCAGACAACGACGTCCTAAAAAGAATGGTTTCCGATTTCTGGAAGTTGATCTTCAACTTCCAGTCATCGCAATATCGCTGAATCTTATCGAAGTCACGTTGCAAGAGAATTGCAATGACCTCGATTTTTGGTCCTGATCTGTACGCGATCAAGTCGTCTGCGAGCGCTATGGCATGGTGAAGAGATCCTATCAGATCGCTCGTGTAAATGTTGGAAAGGATCAGTGAATTCACCGCACCTTGTTGCAGACCGTTTTTAATTTGAAATGTTCCAGCAGAAGCCACATTGCAATTTTTCACAATGAACTGTCTTCTGGTGAACACGTTATAAAGTATATACAGCAGTGGTTTGCTTATGCCCAGCCTGTTCAGTTTGTAGAAGAGTCCCTCTAACCATACTGTGTCGAAGGCCTGCTCCAAGTCAATCAGGCAGGCACCCGTGCATTGTTTCTTGCTTTTATTCCATTGGATATCCAATACCAGTTTAGACGCGGCATGTATTGTATCATGCCCCGCCTTAAAACCGAATTGGGTATCCGGAATTATATTATTGTTCTCAGTCCACTTAAGTAGGGCTCTATTGATCACTTTCTCGAATACCTTGTTGATGTTCGGAAGGAGACTTATCGACCGGAGATTTGCCGGATTGGAGGTGTCCTTACCCCTTTTGGGGATGGGTTGTATCACTGCTGTTTTCCAATGCGCTGGATAATGTGCATTATTCAGTGCATTCTTAAACAGAGTGGTGTAAATGTCCACCGCTTCTAGAGGGAGATGTCGAAGCACAATGTTCGATACTCCATCGATTCCCACTGATTTCTTCTTTCTCAATGATGCGAAGATTGCTTGGAGCTCTGCCTTCGATATATACGGGGGATGTACCCTTTCATCGGCGATGACATTATTTGCCATGTTATCGTCATTGAACTCGGTAAAACCTATGTTCTCGGATCGCCAGTGCTCTATATCATTTCGAAGGTAGAAGTTGTGCACAAGGACGCGATTTTCCAGGTCGTGGTTCGGGCAAATAGTATCATTTACCTTGTACACTTCCTGGAAAGTCGCTCCTATAGCCTCTACCTTCTCCTGCGGATCTTCGATCACAAAGAAGTTGTCATCCTCTACTGCGTTATCTGGATCTATACCTGCTGCTATTAGTATTTGTCCATTGTTCGTCGTTCGGGGGATCTTAAGACACGGCAGGTCGTTTTGATTATTCCTCCGAAATATTTTATTTATTTGCGGGAACATACTCGGGTTGATGGATTTTACAGCCCGAATTTTGTTGTTTTACTCTCGGATGTTTGTCAGACGTTCACGAGAAAACTTTTGTTTATTTTTTATTTTTGCGTTTTCTTGGATTCGAACCCTCGCGCACTTAACCACTGAGCCACGGCTCCAACATTGAACATATATATTTGTAAAATATCTGAAAATCACTGAACCGACTTCAGTGAAACCAAAACAGATGTAATCAATACATCGCAGCGCAGTTCTGATTAATATTTCCGAAAGGCAAAGCCCACTGATCGACTATATATCTGAAACCCCTGGGTCTAGAAACTTTAAATTTTGCATGGTCGTTCCTTTTAGGCCTTGGTGACATGATATTTTTTGTTTCATTTTGCTAAACTCCAACTCTAAGAAGTGAAAATCGGGTTGAAAGCCTTCAAAATTACCTTTGCCGTTTACAACTATTTCATCGCAAATACCCAACTTAAAACAAGGTATCCGATAGTAATTCATGATAATTTGAAGCTATAAATAATTTGTGTACGTTTTCCTAAAGCTAAGCAAAAGCAAAATATAAGTTTGATTCATTCATGAAATCGTATCACAAATTTACAATTAGCGGATACCGTCGTGTGCTCAGATTAAGCCTTTCATTCCCCTGGCCCCATAGACCGAATGAGAGACTTTTTTTTTGGCTTGATTAGTAGCTATTATTTATAATGAACCGATTTGGATGATATTTTACTTTTTTTGGTTTCGATTTGACCGCGCACAGGAAATATATGCAATGAGGTGCATTACTTGTGAAAGTCCAACAGGATTACATTATGTTTGTGTGTACAGGAAATCGAAGACTTTACAATCCTCGGACGGAAGGAAGCTTGTTTGATGATCTATAGGGGAGAAATTACTGAAGCAATTTCGATGAAGCAAGAACTCATATATGTACTCCTTAAGGTTTCAGAAGTGTTCCTGAATAAATAATAATTAAATTTGACAACTAGATGGCGGAAAAGTTTATAAGTGTTTGTTGCCACCTTGATCACTGTCTCGATTTTGAAGAACCAAAGACCTGCTTTCAGAAGAGACTGGGGTTACACATAAATTACATTTTATTCAGACATATGTAGGTCCTATGTACTTTGTTTAGTTTTCATGCATTACGTCCAAGAACTTCTTAAATTGCTACAGTAACAAGTGAAGAGCAAAAGAGTCAGCGAATTTGAGAAAAAACAGATATCTATGACACTGAAGTCTTGATTTTCGCAGTAAACTGCATCTACAGCAGTAAATCATCGATCCAATCTAAGATTTTATACAACAAAACTGCTGTAACACAAACCTCACGTAATTTTGATTCACAATAGCCATCATCACTTAAGTGTGGTAGCGCCTTAATATTTAAAAGGCTAAAGAAAGACGAACGCCGAATTCATTCCATTCGCCAGCCAAGCCACTTGATCGATGAAACAAGACTGAGCGATGAAACAAAGACTGTCGAATAATCGCAATACGTTTTACCTAACCGACACAGCTGTTCTCCGATGGGCAGGAGAGGCGCTGCAGCGCTTATTTTGCCTACTGAACTGATTTTGTTGAAATAATAACAGACGGAATTTCAGGGCAAAAACAACCCAACCGATTTTGATGAAACAAAAACAAATGTACCTATTTTTTGAGATCTTGGACAATTTGAAAATAAATTTGGCCACTAGATAAAATGTAGTTTGATGAAATTAAGAAGAAACATAGAGGAGGGGGTTTTATAAAGGAGCCACAAATACCCTTACGTACCACCCTGCAAGCAAATTTTGAATATTGGTTATAACATTTCGTCGTCATTGACGGCGTTGATATGTGTTATGCCAACACTTAAAAATAACATTTCAGTGTTATTCACCCTGTACACTCGCAATAAATTCAAAAGATACAGAATACATCTTCTCACCACAAACAGCATCCATTTTACGCGAAAAACTAAACAAAAATGATGAAAAAAAAAAATGTGCATAACAAGAAAAACTTGTAAATAACATAAATTTTCTAGTTCTTCTCTCTTTGTCTCCACATCCCCCTTTTTGATTCTCAGTTCAATTGTTGGCGGTTTTTTTTTTTTTTTTTATTGTTGCATCTGTTTGCCATAAAGATTTTCATGTTTGTTTTTTAAGGGCAAAACGATGACGATGACGAATAAGAAGAAGAAAACGAGTAACACAGCGCACTAGGCGCAGACAAAGACTTTTGAACGATGCGGACAAGCAGAAGACGTAGAAGAAAAATGCTCGAAATTCCTTGGAATTCGAACGAGTTAAATCACACAAATGATATTAATAATAGTTTGTTTGTATATTTCACAATGCATACAAAAAAAAAAAAAAAAAAAAAAAAAGACGGGAATGATAAAGAGAGCGTCTTAACCCAGGCAAAGTATCTGCATCCTCTTAGCAATGCCGTGCGCGATACAAATTCGAATACCTACAAAATAAGGTTAAAGAAACTACTATAAGTTCGCGCTGAATTTTATTACATCTTAGCCTTTTATACGGAAAAATCTTACATTGGCGGACATGTAATTCTTTTTGTTCGCCATTTTTGCACGAAGTTTTCTTTGTCGATGATTTTTTATTTTATTCCAAGAGAGCGGGAGATTCAAGAAAATACCACCTGCATGGCCTAGATTGATGTCTAAAAACACATCTGTTGTTGAACGGAAAATAATGCTCGCAAAAGTATATTTATAATAACTATTTTTTTGTTGTTCTGTTATTAAAATGATTAAACGTGTTTATGCACTCTTCGTGGAGTAGTGTGTGGGTGTTTGGCTTGCATCAACATCGTTTATCTTGTATTTATTGGGTCATCTTAGACGTAATGTGGTTCTCTTTTTACAAGCCATGAAATTCAAATGTGGGCGCTTGAAACGGTCTAGTTGCTTTGAGTACCGATCCTTTATGATAAGCTAATTTGGATTTATGATCTGGAAGGTGTACAGTGCTATTCACATCGAAGCCATGCCTAGAATACACACTAGACTATCTTTTGTGGGTGAATTTCTTGAAATTATAGAGTTCTTTTTGTATTCGTATTAATTTGGCTAGCAACAAGTCGATATGCAATATCTTTATCTATAATATTTCAATAGTATCAAGGGACAAACTAATGTATTCTCTTCTTCTTTTCTTCTTTTACTTACGGTGAGGTTATTATCCGGAGTAGAAGGATCACAACCCTTCCATTACTGCATCCCTACTGGTCCGCCTGTGCCGGTTTGACCTCAGGGAGTACCGGCAGGCTTCCCGGTTTCGGATCACTTCGTAACTGCATTTGTGTGATCCAGTTGTTTTTTGGTCTGCCTTTTTTGCGCGATTGTGTAGGAACGTTTATTGATATTGCCTTTTGGACGGGGTTCGAAGGATCTCTCCTTTGAACATGACAATACCAACTGAGTCGGTCGTGCTCTATCTTGCTTGTGATGGGTTCTTTTACATGAAGGCTTCCTCGAATCTTTGAACTTCTTCAAACTAATGTATTTTCATTCAGACCTATTTCATTTCTTTCGAGCCTAGCAAGGTTGATGAGTTTCAATGGTCAGTTTGTGAAATTAGTGATTATCATGATCTATAGCCCATATATATCGAACTGGCGGCTGTTTTAATACAGTCCAGTAGCTATTAAGCTCATGGCTTGTGCTGGCTAATTCAGGTATCCAGTTCAGAAAGACATACAACTTTGTGGGATAAAGAACTGCCGCTCATGTATAAAATAAGTCCGATCGTCCTGCTTATTTCAAGCAGTGAAGCCCATGACGAGTCTAAAAATGATCGTCTTGTTAATTCTTCTTTAGTTTATAAGGTCGACATAATCGTGCATCTGAGCAAGTAATTCGAATAAACATGGATCGTTTTCGTACCACGCATACTCTAATTGATAATAGAGTCAATTCGCCATCGTGCACAGCTTACAAGATCCAGCTCGTGTAAGAATTGAAACCTCTTGACCGTCGTGTGCGTCGCACGTTCGGTGAATGGACCGAAAACGAGATTGCTCTTGATCCTCATTTCCAGCACAGCTCATATTCGGTTGAATGGCTACATCAGCAAGCAAAATTGCCGCATTTGGAGTGAAGAAAATCCACAAGCTATTATTGCAACGCATTGGATGAGCGCATAATTGCGCGTAATGGAGCTGTGAATTAGCCTACAAGATCATGTGATTTAACACCTTTGGATTATTTTCTGTATGAATATGTGAAGTCGCTAGTCTACGTCGATAAGCCAGAGACGATGGACAACTTGGAAGCCAATATACGGCCCCAGCTGTTAGAAAATTGGTCTTCCAGAATGCATATTAAATCAGCAACCACGACAGTACAGCATCATCGACAACCAATCACTTGAAAACACTGCTTAAGAATCACCAGTAACAGCAACTTTGCCTGTTACTGGCTTTGGTGGGTGGTACTCTCTGTTTTGTGCTTAAGAAAATATCTGTCAGACCTTTAAGTAGGAATTTTCAGAACGAATGGGTTCATCTCTATTTTGGGTCTAGGTGAAATCAGATCTTAAAAGGAATACGTTTATTCACAGATTTCAATTATTTTCAAAGTTTTTTAAGTGTTGTCGATTTGATATTGGGCTTCAAAATGTTTTCTGCAGTAATACAGATTAAACTTTTCGCCTTTTAAACCAACTGTGTGCCAGGTTGGTCGGTTCGGCGGATTTATACCCAATTTTACCAGCTTTTCAAAACTTTGGTAGGTACGTAGATGACACTGTTTATTTACCTTTTAAGTATCTATCCGATAGTTTCGATGCACTCTTTATCCCTATCATTTCAATGGTTTCTGTTTATAATATTGAATTAGATCGTAAGCTGTGGATGATAACTTTTGTGATTGGTGCTATTTTATACATTCGATAGGAGTAGAATCATTTGCACTCAACAAAAGGTCGAAGCCTTCATAGAAAAACTCAACATACCAACTCGTCGTTAATTAGGTTATGGTCTACGTGTACCGCCTAAAGTTATTTCTAACAAATGACATTAATTTTAATTAAACAACTGTTTGATTTATCGTTCAATGTGTCATCTAATCGTCAGTTCATTTCAAGAATTAAATAAATAAAAGAACCACCAACTAATCACTCTTATTAATATGTCATATGCACATCATCGCGTATTCATTTAAGCATTTAAAAAAATATATTAATGCCCCTCGGCTGGGCAATAATTTATTCCATAAATACATTCCCATTGAATATAGTCAGAACGTGATCACATTTACATAATAATCATCTGAGTATTTTCTTCATTTGAACAATTTTAATAAAAACAAATAACGTTTGCAATTAGATACTACACCAGGTGGGTGGGGTAGGGAACAGCTCAACAACTGTGTCATCTTCTGCCGTTGGGTGGTAATGGTGGATCCCCCCTGCCCATTGGGTTCATTGAACTGTAATAAGCATTCCAAAGTAAAATAATATTTTGTTCCCATCTAAGGCAACGTGAGGAGGAATTTGTGTGCCTATACAATGGGTGGTGACGATGATGATGATCATCATCTTTATGCAATGGATATGGTAGATATCTTCCCGCCAAATATTCTCAGCCAAGCCCCTGTCATTGATTAGAAATTCAGTTTATGTTTTTTTTTTTTTTTTAATCTCTTTTTCATGCTTGCAATACCAAATAAGAGATAGAGAAAGAATTGAATTAATGAAAGAAGGGAGCACATAAAAAAATACGAAAGAAATAAAAGGATTAATCGTGATTCGAGGTTGAAGGGGAAGCATCATCCCTTGGCATCTATAGAGGATGTGCAAATCTTTTGCAGACTCTGTTTTTTTTTTTTTCTTTTTTTTTGTGTCGAGCAAAAATGGATAAAAAAAAAAAAAAAAATATGCACCACAAACAGGAGAAAATAATAATAATAAAAAAAAAACAGAACAATTCCTTGTTCATTAAAAAAGAAGGGAACAGGTTTTTTTTATATGTCTGTGTTGTTGGATATGGATTGTACTATAGGTACATTCTCGTTTCTGTTCCATTTTAATCAAAAAATGTTTATCTTACGGCAGCAAAAATAAAAGAGAAGAACAGAAAAACGATGGAGTTTTAAACAGCACTTTAACGAGAACAAGAGCTGGAGAGAACTGAAATATACATATGAATTCCACATAAAAGACAGAATGATCCTATTTTGAATTTTTTTTTTTTTTTTTTTAGAAAAACAATGAACTTGAAACAAGAGTACAAAGAAATTATTGGGAATTCAACAAAATGTAGATACTCTCTCATACCATCACCATTAAATCGGAGAAGTTTACCATGAACAATTTATGTACCTTTGTCTTGTTTATTTCTCTGATTTTGTTATTTTTTCCAATGGAATTACGAATTTACAGAGGAAAGTAAAATTGTTTATTGATTGATGAATAAAACAAAAAAAAACAGAAAAATCTCTGTAAATTAATAGAGAAGATGCGCGTTCGAGATACACACACAATATGCAATCGAATAACAAGTCCAACACTATAAAAAGGCCGGGGAATAAAAAAAAAAACCATCCAGCAGAGCAAAAGTTCAATGATAATTATTTGTTTTGCGAGTTGCCCGAGGTCATTTAACCCCGGAGTTCAACCACCACCCGGCTGACGGTGACTCTGTTGAGAGTGTGTATCTTTGTGTAGTTTTTTTTTTATTATTATTTTTCTGGTTTTATTCGCTTGCAACACTTCATATTGCATCCGAAGCAGGTGTTTACTGGATGGATGCGCGTCGTAACAACACTTAACAAAGCCAGAAGCATTGGTTAAAGACAGATACAAAATGCATTTGTAAATACTAAGCAGATTATTATTCACTCAGATCTGATGAGTGACTTGGAATGAGTGAGTATAGAGACAGTGTAGAGTAGAAGTAACGACGACGTGATTTAAATCACAACTCCAAGTAGGTGTGTGGCATCTTGTCATGTATAAAGTATCAAAGTAAATTTGTAGACGTACAGTCTGCGTTTTCGATTTGTATTAGATTTTGATATTTAATTTAAACCTCTCTTTTCGTCTCGCAAACCATTGTACCGTGTTCCAGGCGGAGATAATGGCAATAAGGGAAGACTTGTCTTGGCTAAAGGAAAACGTGAAACGGCCATTGATATCCGCATCTTTTCAGACAGCCAAGCCGCAATCAAATCCCTGGAATCTTCCTCAACAAATTCTTTAACATTCTTATAGAGATGGCGGAGCAGTTTAATATTCACCTAATTTGGGTGCCGGGGCATAAAGATATTCAAGGGAATTGTAAGGCAGACATGGAAAAACAATAACCATCCTTCCAGGCAAAAGTTTACTGGGCAAGCCTATCGCTACATGCAAACTTAAATTAAAGTTGGATGCTAGCGTAAAAACAAATTCTAGGTGGTGGAACTTGTCTAGCGACAAAACAGATTTGGCCTATGCTGGATTTGAAACGCTCTAGGAATTTGATAGGTGTCATTACTGGACACTGTCTAATAGGCAAGCATGCAACAAGGCTTGGCGTATTCTCTAACGATTTCTGCAGAAGCTGCATGGACGAGGAGGAGGAAGAGACTATTCTTCACCTTCTTTGTACCTGCCCAGCTCTCTCCCAAAGAAGGAAACTCCACTTTGTTTCAATGACCTAGATGATCTGAATAATATTGACGTTAGGTACATTCTACGCTTCATCAGAAGCTCTAAATGGTTCAACGAGTAGGCTAGAGGTCTACGTGTCTAAGTGTGTTGGCTTCTTTTGCTGACAGCCACTTCAACTTAACCTAACCTAACCTAGATCTTGATAGATTTTTTTTTGAATTTTTTTTTAGCGTGAAGCAAACTACGTATACATACGAAAAGAAGAACATTGAAAGTACTCCCCAATGAGCTACTAAAAAGCCAGCATTAATTTTTTAAATTCTGAATTACAAGGACAACAGGTATCCAAACCGTGAATCGGATTTAGTGCAGATTTTTGAATTCTCTGTGACTGAACGTCTTACAATTCAATATCACTATCAATAGGACAGTCACTATGATGTACCCTAGCATTCTATTGATGCGTAAATTTTTTACTTACATTCTACAAAAAGTGAAGTATCGATAGTAAACGGATTATTTCGATAGTTACTATTGTTTTCAATTTCGATACTCGCTGGCAGATTTGAATGTCTTACAAATCCGTACCACCACAATGGCTTTTTTGAAATTTAATGTTTGTTTTGTGTGTTTGTTGTTACCATTCATCCATATAAACTGAAAAAATGTCGCTTCCACTGATTTCGCTATAAAACATAACATCTAAGGACATGGCCGCATCTGTGAGTGTTAATAAAGAACGTAGCTATATGGCTTTTCTAGTACTGCAAAATGTTAATCATCAAATAGTTGAGGCTTACACAAAAATTCTGAAGTTGTGTTTATAGCAAAGAGAGCGAAAGAAAATAAAGAATTAAGAACTGCAAAACTGCAAAACTGCAAAACTGCCATTGAATAATTTTATATAGCAGCATATCGTAAAAAGGATATGAATATTGATTATGTTCATTGCTAATTCTCATAATATCGACCGCTTCAACCGCTAATTCTTAATACATATTTATACCCCTGCTGTTTTAGAAAAGTTCAGTATAAGTTATTTAAGCATAGTGCTTCAAGCTTACCTACATAGCAATTGCATTTATGTTTGTTGCTATGTCCCCTGTAAAAAACAGGTTAAACAGCTATGTAGGAATAACAATCATGGCTATCTTTCATAGCAAATTCTCTTAAATTCAGTTAACATGCATAGCAGTAATGGCTGTTTTTCATAGCTCATTCTACTGTTTACATTCCAGCTGCTGTTTTAAATTACAAGAAATGTCATTTAAGCATAGCCATAGTAACTGTGTAGGTAGCTACGTAGTGAAGATTAAAATCATGATACAACTTTTGTATTGCTACTACATAGTGGGTCAGTGGTTAGTGCTTTGGAATACTAAGCGAGTTGTTCAGGTTTTGAATCCCAGAAAACAGTGATAAATTTTTCAATGTTTTTCACTTCCTGTGAATATCTGACAAGCCTCCGAGACTAAAATTGTGTTATTTCCGAGTTTCTCAATATCGTTCCGAATAGGCAATAAAAACCGTAGGTACCCACGAAAAATATAACACGTCACACCACAAACGAAAAAAAGTATGACGTCTAACGTAGCCAGGAGCAACGTCGCCGTACCTAGATGGTTTTGGCATTGCGTCAACACCTCAATGATCGTAAGTTCGACTCCTCGCGTGGCATTAAGGCTTTTTTTGTTCAATTCACCCACTTACACTACACAGGAATAGCAATATTGGCTATTTCTCATGAATAGTTCACCTGTAAATAAAAGCTAAAACAGCTAACTAACAGCTATATTGCTATCATAGCTATTTTGTTAATCACATTCCTGCTGTTACTATAAAAGTAGAAGACTATAGTATAAATTCTTACAGTTCTTACCACATATAGTATTTGTAATATAATAAATAGCTTCACCAATTTTCGCACATATGTATGTGGAGAAAAAGTAGCTGGTGCTGTAGCTGGTAGCTGGTGCTGCAAAAATGGTTGCTTCCCTTAAAACAAAAAACACTAATCAATTAAGACTGATCAAAAAAAAGAATTAGACTGGATCGTAAATTATTAAAATTTCACAGCTAATAATAATAAAAAGGTAAGGCCAATTCATATCTTTTATTGTCACCTTAGTTGGTGATCACGGAAGTCGACGTATGGCAGCTTTCTGATGGTTCGTTGGGCCATAATCCGCCCCTAAATTCAGCAAAATACCAATATTCAAACACATTTTTAGGTTTTGCTGCCACGTCCACTATACTACGGAACGGAATTCTCCCATATAATGTTTTTACATACGCGCTCTTTTTGAAGCGACACTTTTTTCTTCTTTTAAAAATTACATTTTTTGAATAAATTTCTTTAGTAAAGTTAAATGTCAAACTCAGCATAACGCAATGTTATTTCTGTATTTGAAACAATATTTTAAAGTTAACTTGTCTCGAAAAACAACTTTGATTAACAAAAGTAGGCGTGGCTGACGAGATGTATGCCAGATTCGTAGATTAAAATGTAATCTATTCAGAAAACTGAGCATACCATTTACCACTTCTCTTAGTTTTTTAGAAGCAAGAAATGTGTTTGTTGAAGGAAACGCCTCCAAAAAGTGGGCGTATTATATGGGTACATTGTAAAGCACACTGTATACTCAGCAGACACCATTTTTTTTAGAGTTTAAACAAATTTATTGATAAAATCTAATTTTTAAAAGAAAAACATTTTTTTTTTTTGTTGATAGCAGACTTTTAAGTGTTTTCCGGGTACAATGTCAGATAAATACCTAACACAAGAAATTAAAAGACACGCCGTGATTGTCGCCATATGTGCAGACCACAGTGATCTCAAAATATCGCTTTATTTGAAAGTGGCCCGATCGTTCGTTCACAAGGTTCGCGTCGAGTTGAAATTGAAGGTCAATAGAAAGAACGACAGAATAGTGAGCAGTGAAGATCAAGTTATGCTCCCGCTAATGCTACGTTTACATCGAGGTGCTAGAGGTAGTTATTAAGCCCTGGATAGATAGTGTGATTGAAGGAAGACCATACATGCTCCAGCAGGATCCGGCGCCAGCGCACAAAGCCGCGGCGTCTCAGGAATGGATGATGACCCATTCCCATGATCACATTACACCAAACTTATGGCTACATAACTCATTAGACGTCAATTCGTTGGATTACTTTTTTTGGGGTGTAGTTGAACATAGAACCAACAAACACCTTCACAATAACATCCGCGCTCTAAAGGATACCATTGTCCAAGTGATGGCCAACATCAACAAGTATCATTTATTATCGGCATGCTCACGATTGCGGTCACGAAGTAAGGCTATCGATACTGAAGGTGATTTTATTTAATAAGTATGGGCTACAGATGACTATGTTTTATGTGCCAAATTATATTCTAATAAAAAAATTGCATAAGTTTTGAGCATTTCCGTTCTTTTTTTTCAATTTATCCTCAAATAACCTCCGCACCCTGTACATCAATATTGTGTGGGAGAATAGTGGAGCACACTGAAATGTCCCTATTTTTTTTTTTTTTACAAAATTTGTCGAAAGTATATAAAGGGTGGTTAAGTTTTAAGGGCCGATGTTGATTTTGAATAAAACACAAATTATTTAGGAAATTACTGTCATTTCTTTTTATTATGATAATATTGGTAGGGTTCAATTATGTATGGAACAAAATATCGGCCAAATGGCCGCCGCGACCTCGGCGGCACTCCTCCATCCGATGGTCCAAATTTTCGATGACGCAATTGTTGCTGGCTTATCGACGTACATCTTTTCTTTCAAATAACCCCAAAGAAAGAAGTCCAACGGTGTCAAATCACATGATCTTGGCGGCCAATTGACATCGCCACCACGTGAGATAACACGGCCATTGAATTTGTCGCGCAAAAGAGCCATTGTTTCGTTAGCTGTGTGGCAAGTGGCACCATCCTGTTGAAACCACATATAGTCCACATCTATATCTTCCAATTCGGGCCATAAAAAGTTCGTTATCATCTCACGATAGCGAACACCATTCACAGTAACTGCCTGACCGGCCTCATTTTGGAAAAAATACGGCCCGATAATGCCGCCAGCCCATAAACCGCACCAAACAGTCACTCTTTGTGGGTGCATTGGTTTTTCGACAATCACACTTCGATTATCATTCGCCCAAATGCGGCAATTCTGCTTATTGACGAATCCACTGAGGTGAAAATGTGCCTCATCACTGAAGATGATTTTCTTCGAAAATTGATCATCCACTGTTGCCATTTCTTGCCACCATTGTGACGACGCTTGAAATGGTCAAGAGGCTTTAGTTCTTGAGTCAATTGCACCTTGTAAGCGCGTAAATGCAAGTCTTTATGCATAATGTTCATCAACGACGAGCGTGAGAGGTGCAATTGTTGGGCACGACGACGAGTTGAGGTGGACGGCTCTTCAGCCACACTATCGCGAACAGCAGCAATATTTTCTGCAGGTCTAGCTGTACGAGCATGCACTGGTGTTTTCACATCTCCTACAGACCCGGTTTGCACAAATTTTTGCACGATTTTTCCGATTGTACGCACATTTGGACGATTAAATTGACCGAAAGAATAACGAAATGCACGATATGCATTTTGATTTGAACGCCCATTTTCATAATAAGCCTGAATAACTTTAACGCGTTGCTCGATTGTGTATCTTTCCATGGTTCAAATTGAGTTAGTCTGAAATTGAGAAATGTCAAATGAAATGCAGAAAAAAACTTGACGTTTAGGTGTGGTTCACATTCAACATCGGCCCTTAAAATTTAACCACCCTTTAGTTTTCAGTTTCTGCCCCGTAGTAAAATAGTATGTGCACAATAAAGATGTTTACCTAAAAAAAAAAAATATCCTGAAGCTTGCTGAAAAGTGTCTTTAAAATATGGGATTCTTGTTGTTTAATGCCGCCTGGCAACCCCTCGGAACCAACCAAGTGATTGCTTCAGTCGTCGACTTTCGTAACCACAAGCTCTAGCCTAAAAACTGTGGGATAAACGTTCACCTTAGACTATACGAAGAGCGCTAAATAAATGAAACACACGCCAAAATTCGTAGTTGAGCGATCATAATCATTTAAAGAGGATATCGCCCAGAATACACAGGGGAAAACGGGCTAAGTATAATTTTTTTTTAAATTTGTACAAAGTTCTTTTCCTACTTTGCCAATTCAATTTACACCGAACATGACGAACATGTCAATGTTAGAATTGATGATTTGTATGCCACGCATGAAACAATTTTATTTTGAAGTTTTGGCAAGGAACCTAGATGACCTGATTGATGATAATATTTTTTAAATTTTCCAGGCTAGATTTACCAGAAAAGACTAAAAGTTCGAGCCTTGACCGAAATGGTAAAACGGCGCACTTGTGAATTTAATACGGTATATATCCATTTGTCAAGCAGCATCTACCAGAGCATAAAAGGGAAGCAAAGAAAAGCCACGTTTCTCCAACCACTACACCAAAAAGGGGTTTCTGTCTGTCTGTTCCTCCATCTGTCACACCCTTGCAACTTTTGAACCGTTTGGTCTAGTGAGCTGACATTTTCTAGGAACAAAGTACGTGACAAAAAGAAAATATGATACTATGAACAAATTGAGTTTGTTTCTATTTTCCGCTTATTTGCTGCACGAAATAAATAAATCCTGCCCTGATTTTTGCGAAGTTTTGATATGTTTTGAAAAAAGAAACTAGCTAAGCTGCAGACCCCTCCTATTTTTCGTAGTTTAACTGGGCTACTATTTATTACAAAAATATATAAACTAAATATCTCGTAATTCGATTGCCGTTTCTCTAATTAATCTAATCAAGAATTAAAGAGAAAAAAAAAAATACAAAATGTCCTTAATGCATGAACCGATGACTGATGCCATAGGGCACTCACGTATCTTTTATTTTGGGTTACTGATTTGCCCATTATATTGTAGATTGCGAACACTTTGCTAAAGCATTCGCCTTTTATGTCAATTAGTTCAAGATATGTACAATGTAATTGAAAAATAAGTATCCTTCCTTGGATAGTTAAATTGATATTATGCACTCTTAAAAAAACATGTCATTATGTACCAACTCGACACGAACAAGCCTTCCCCAGTTAGGAAAAGTCTGTTAAATTTTTAATCAAAACCAGTATTCTATTTATGTATTCTTGGAAAATGTCCTTAATTGCACGATTTTCTATGCAAATGGCATACAGAATGCAAAATGCACAATTCATCCAATTTGCATTTTCGTAAAGCATATAAGCTGTGTCAATAATTTCCTTCTCTACGGTCGAGAAAATGAACGCCACTATTTTAGAATTTCAGTTTTTGATTCAATATAGTGTCTCTTTGGTGGTTGTCGTATTCTCGATCGATCCAAAAAGAGAGTCCATACACCATTGCCCACATCTACTGTCGTCCTCGCACCCAACCACCCAATCCAATCCACTCCCGCCCATCAATCTAAAATATACGTAATACCTATATTATAAATTTTATATAAACGTAGAAGGAGAAAGAAGGGGGGGACAGCAGCAGCAAAGACCGGGCTTTACATTATGAAAAGAAAATGAATAATGTTAGTTTAGGATTTTATGCAAATTTCAATTTGAAAACGTTGTACAAATGAGCCACCTCGTACAGGAGAAACAAGCAGGTGAATGGGATGAGAAATTATCCTGGCTTGGTGGTAGAAAATGCGTTCATTTATTTTCCACATCTATACGAGTATATCGTTACATCGTATATCGTTTGTGTAAATATTTATCGTAGAGATACATATATGAATACGAATGCTATGTATGCGTGCTCGAAATTCCATAAAGTCCTCTTAGCAAATTTCACTCCTCTCTATCACTCTTTGTATGTCATGGATAGGAAATTGCAAATTAAATTTTCATAAAGTTTACGATAAGTCTTCTCGTTTGATGATAAAACAACAGAAATACCAATTTTGAAAATGCACAATTTATCACCCCTTCTCCACTGTATCCATAGACACATTCCAATAACATTTGCTTTAATAATAAATTATATTATATTAATAAATCTTAACATAGAAACAACGAAAATCCCATTTGAAGACAATATAATCCGAATGGATACTATGTTAAGATACAGTATCTACAATTGAAATTTTAGTATAGATCCACAACAATCGAGACAGGAATACAATAAAAGGGGGCTCTGCTATAAAGATAAATTTGTCATTTGATTCAATTAATCATTTACTTTTTTTCTTTGTCATTAAAATCAATTAGATAAAAATGCGCCCGCCCATCATACTAGATACAACAGACGGATAAAAATACTCGTATAACTATGATATAGTATGTATCTATACCGTCTTGCAAATATGTTATGCTTATTTATTGCAATTGTACCGCAATAAAAATGTACTACTGCTGTTGCTGAATCATCTATTCTAAAAGAAGAAAATTGCACAAACAATTTGAAATAAAAGAGGGCCAATGTATCTCAGAGATGCGACGGCGAAACGGAGAGAATATACATCCGGCAAGTGTGTCACATAAATAAAGTCTTTCTGGGTGTAGTTTGTTGTTCGTGTTTTTTCTTCTTCTTTTTTTTCGTTTTGCGCTATTTCGCGTGTTACGAAATCCCATTTCTGCATTTCTGTGTGTTATTTATATTTTTATATTCAACTTTTGTTTTAAATTTCAATGCACGCAAAAGCAAGTAGCATAGTAGTGTAAGCAGAGCATAATGTAGTGCTACACTGAATGTACTATGGCAGTGTTGCAAGAGGTATGCTTATAGCGGTAATAAATTCTCATTAAAAGCATTTTTCTCCCTCGTTAGATTGCTGTTTATATAGTATTATTAATAATAATTGAGGCATTGTAAAACTGTGCGGAGATTGTTTGTATCTTTTTTTATTTCCTAATAATAGATAACAATGTTCAAGGCAATATTAATGTAGGAATTTGGTTGTACCAAAGTGAGACTAAGTGGTTTTAATCCAGAATAATGAGGTTCTATATTTAGTTGGGCCATTGCAATGGGCAATGTTACGTATTAACTGTCCAGAAGGTTATGCTTTCAGAAAGCTGTGTCTTTTATACATATCTCTGTTAGCAATGCGAATATTTGTAAACAATGTAGGAAATCCTTAGGTTGTGTCACGCGACCTTATTCCAAAAATAAATTCTAAAAGATTTATTCTCGGTACTACATCCGATCACTTGGCGGTCAACAGCCGTGGTATTTTTATACCCTATCCCGTAGGCATAGGAATTGACTTTCTGATTGTACATTGTACTTGACCACGCCCACTTTTTAGGGGCGTTTTCTTCAAAATACAGTATTTTGCTTTTTTAAAGCTGTTTATGGTGATGGTTAAGTCTTATTGCGAATATCTAATCAGAATTTCGGTTATAAATGGTGACAGTCACTCGATTATAGCAAACGCCCGGATATTGCGAACAAAACCAATTATTTTGGGAAAAATCGATTTTCACGAAAATGGCTCTCACGATTTGGTTCAAATTTGATATTTGAGTTACGGCGGATATATGGGATTTTTGTCAAAACTTGCATATAACGGTACCTTACTTATTGACCGGTTTTTTTGAAAATTGGCTCGTTTCCCAATATTATTTGAGCGATTTTATTTAAAATCGATGTCTACACAATATTTGGCATACAACGGAAGGTCATGTCATACCAAGTTTTGGAAAATTGTAAAAATATTTTTTTTTCGAATTTAAGGATTTTTTTTTTTTTTGAGAAAAAAACAATTATTTTAACGAATTCTTCTTTTTAAATTTCAAAGGAGTTTTTGCAAATAAACAACATTAGTAGGTGCAAGTATGTGCGACTCAGGTGTACACTTTATTTTTTATTGAAATGTCTTTATTTGTATGTTGTCTAAAAAGGAATAAAGTTCTACATTTACGAACATTTCATTTATCATGCAAAGGCCAAAGTGTGATTAAACTGCTGAGCTTGAATATAATGAACTCTATTTGTTATATACGAGCACTCTCATCACCAAACCCGTCTTTCTAAAGAAATACGACCATCATTTGATTGTGAAAGGAACTAGATCTATGGAGTTGAGTCAGACAAATCCTCATTTACAAGAACCTAAACGTTGGTCTATGACTTTGTTGGAATGATGTAGTAATAGAACCAGGACGGACATGAGGTACACAGAGAATATAAAGCTTCCTAATTTTGAGATGATCAGTCACAATTCGATTTTAACTTGATACATTCATACCCAAGTCCTCCAACATCTGCCGATAATTCAGTGATCTATCTTTGAGCATTATTGGGCGACTTGGCTCAATGGTTAAGTGCGTGATCACTGAGCGAGATGTTCAAGGTTCGAATCCAAGAAAACACAAAAATAAAAAAAAAAAATGTTCTCACGGTTGCACCTCTCGCGAACGTCTGACAAACATCCGAGAGTAAAACTATCATGAGAAGCTTCTCTCAATCGAAAAAATTGCCATTCGGAAACGGCATAAAACTGTGGGTCCCAACCATTCGTGAGGTGCACAGAACGAGTGGCTATGACAAGCTAGGCCAGGCCCTGCATTAGGCTGTTAGCGCCAAAATATTATTATTATTATCTTTGAGCATTAGTTTCTGCATCCTGGCCACCGTTTCAGAAGTGGACACCTCATTTGGACGACCGGTATGGGGTTGATCATCCAATAATATCTCGATTTATTTCTAACGTACTACTCAACAGCTCTCATTTAAATGAACATATCTTCGAAAACATTGTGGAATGATATTCGTTTGAGCGGGTAAAAGAAGTAACTACATTCAATCAACCATAGGAACAAAATTATGGAACACCCTTTGTACATATAAACGATGTATACCCATAACTAAATAACTTTCTCCCGAATACTAAAATCTTTAAGTTCTCAAAAAAAATTCCATTTAATTCAGGCAAAAGTCGGACGGTTTGGAAAATTTAGAAACTTCGAACCAACCTGGTACAAAATTTAAAAATCAAAAATTTGGATCGTAAATTTGTTTTTTTGATGAATGCATAGTTTTGAAGATATTCACACTCAAATGCAGTTTCTATTAACATTAAATAAAATTCAGAAAATTTAGAAAATTTGGTATAGTTCTCTAAAACGTTGAAAAGATCGGCACTCACTTCATAGAAAAAAATCTAAAATTTAGAGCGTATTATTTTTTCTCCTAGGATCGTTTTCTCAAAAACGATTTTTATTAACTTTGGGGTAAAGTAGTAGATTTTGGAAGAGACCATACAAATTTCAACAATTTTATAGATAATTTCAAAATCTTAATAAAGTGGGCGTGGTTTTCTGAAATTTTCAATACAAATTCAATGCTATGCGTATCATTTTACTCAAAGTATATTTGCACAATTTTTAAGAGATTTTTAGGGCTTCTTATAAGAAAGTGAACGTGGCTGTAACTATTTGTTACCGAAATTCATCGATTCTGATGAGGTCTTGAAAATACAGCTTATTCATCACCGTAAGTAGGTTTGTTTTTAAGAAAACGCCCCTAGAAAGTTGGCGTCGCATTATACAACGTATGTACGAATTGTAGAGAATGTGAATGTCTATATATTTTGTTAAGGCGACATTTTTCAGAGTCTAGTAAAAATATTAAAAAATGGGCATTTATTTTAAAAATGGGCGTGTCTGTTGGAGGATTCTAAAACACTTGTACGTATACTGTTTCATGTTGTAAAAAGTATGGACGACTGCGGCCTAAACATTCGGAGTTGACAATTCGAGGCGAAATTGAAATTCTTATTGTAACCTTGAAATTAACGGTACTTTATTCCTGAAACGGCTTTAACGATTTTGATCAAATCTTATACTTAAGTTCGGGTAGGCATTCATAGAATCTCTTTTTGGGGCACGCTTACGTGCAGTATTTCAGATCAGGTATATCCATCTGCCGAGTTCACAGCTACATAGAGGATCCTCTAGTCACTGTAACTACTTAATGCGTTATTGAGGTCCTTCCTAAGGTTGGAAGAGCTGTTACAAAGTAATTTATGTGATGCGTTTCTAGTTTTATTTTGACTGTAGATAGGTAGATAGGTCTTCCACAATTTTTATGAGAACAATTAAATGAAAAACAGGTCGAAATTTTGGTATGGATTTGTGATTTGAAAATTGTTATAAACAGTGTTGCCTGTCGTTGGATAGAAAATTCAATTTGTTTACCTCCGACATAAATTAGTATACGAGTATATACCGAAGTGGCTGGGGTCAAACCAAACTTCTAGTCCCCATAGGTACTCGTAAGAAGGTGGCTTGCATATAATTTGTTTTGTTTGTCAAGATCCAAATCGTTGGCACCCTTTATACACCTATGACTTAGAAAAGTGTTGCCTGCCGTTGGATAAAAAATTCAATTTGTTTACCTCCGACATAACTTAGTATATATACCGAGTTGGCTGGGGTCAAACCAAACTTCTCGTCCCCATAGCTACTCGTAAGACGTAAGGCTTGCATATAATTTGTTTTGTTTGTCAAGATCCAATTCGTTGGCACCCTTTATACACCTATGACTTAGAAAAATTTGATGCATTTGCTGGGAAATCAAATTATGTTGATACCCATTTGGTTGGTTCTTAAGAATGTAGTAGACCCTACGTCTATTATATGTACATATGAGTGTAGGTATGTATCTATTAAAGCCGAAAAGGTTGATTTTTTGTACGTAACACTTGTTCTGCGGAACACTGTGTATAGAATTTGTAATGAACCGCCTTGAATCATTCCAATGACCCCATACTATGCGTAATTATACGTATTTGCGCGGTTTTAATTTATTTTAATTCTTTAGACGTAATTTGAAGTTGAACAACAAATGAGTAATTCCATTGCGATTCGAGGAAGTTACTTTGTTATTTGTTTTTTTTTTTTTTTTTAGTATGATAACGCTTTGTAATTGCAAAACTTATTTAACTGCTCTAGTAAATATCAACGAACCCTTATAAAATTATCATTTTGACGTACATAGTGATTACAATCATACAGATATTACTATAAAGTCTTAGAATGTCTGTCATTTTGATGGTTCTCTAAAAGGGGTATGTCCAGTCAAGTCATCATGACAAAAGAAAGCACAGAATAGTGCACGTAACAACTACCCTTCATCCCTGATAGTGACGGTGTACTTAATGTAAATCTGCAAATGTGAAAAACCTCATTAACCCCATCAATAATTAAGTTTGCTCTCACTATGCTATCAGCAGTAATATTTTCGCAAAACAAACAATACCGATCGGACAAAATCGATTTTCTCCCTGCTCTCCCGTCCATCGTTTGCTCATTTAAAACTCCAATCAAAATGCCTATCAAATCAATAATTAATTTCCATCATCAACTTTTCATTGTCTCACAAACACACATTACGTATCCACTATCGCTGCTTGCTCTTGTCCAGCAGACAGCGATATACCGAAATATCGCACCAGAGGGGGAGCATCCCAGAAGGAACTAAAAATAAATCCATCCATCCATCCACATCTGGTGGCAGTATGTACATACATACATTCATTCAGGCAGCGGCCGTACACAGTCATTGACTGTCTGTCTGCATGTTGCAGAGATACTTTGATGTGCTGCTTCATTTACTGGAAAACACAACTCGAATTCATTCAACATAATGAAATAATTTTTAATTGTCAATTATTATCTTTGTATTTCACTACAGCGACCGGGACAAGGAAGGGGGTTAGGTAGATAGTATTTATTGTGATTCAATTAATTGCATCTGTGGTACAATAGGTAAGCAATTAAGCTCGTCTGGCTGTGTGAAGAATTTGATTACCCCACAGTGTATTTTGTATCTTTTGTTGGAGAAAACAAACACAGGATGAGACTAATTGTAATTACCCACAAATATTTCCAAGCAATTAAAAGAGAGAATGGATAAAAACCATTTTCTGTCTTAAATTGCGTCTGGTTTGCATAATTTCACGGAAGTATCTCATTTATTTTTCTCGTATCTTAATTTGAGATTTTTAATTCGGTATCGTTTACAATCGAATCTGAGATAAAATTAAAAGTACCAGGAAAAACCAAGAAGAGAAGGAGACGAGAATTATTCGTTGTAATGCATTTTTTTTTTTTTGTTTTGGTACTCAATCTACTCCCTAGATACTCTACTCCTTCTCCTGCCCTAGACCGCGTCGCACCGCACCGCACACTATTGTACTCGTATCTCTGAGATGGGGTCACGTACTCAATTTATTATCTTCCATATAATAAATTGAATACAATTATAGGTATTATCATTATTTATTGGTGTAATATCTTGAAATCTTATAGATACACATATCTAAGTTAGCCTCCTCCCTCCACCAATAAGAGGTCGAAATCGGAATGGCGAAATGTGAAGTGGTGCGGTGTGGTCGTGTATATACTATATACCGCTGTCGTAGAACGAATGAGAGACTTTTCAACTTTAAATGAGATTCATTCGCACTTAGATTGCTAGTTATCTGATTGTTGGTGTTTGAGTTTTTTTTTTCTGTTGCATTTAATAGTTATTTCCTTTTTGGTTCAATTTCTCAGATAATTTAAAGTGTAATTTGAAATAATTTACAACATGAGAAAACAAATTTTTATAGTCAATTAGATAGATGTTACGAAATTGATTCAAGGAATGATCTGTTAAAAAATATATTCGTATAATTGAGAATGTGGAAATAAATATGGGCTGTTATAAAAGTCTGCGATGTAATTGGTTTTGATGAGTCGGCCCAATTCCAGTCAGCTAGTGAATGGCGTCAAGTTGCAACAAGCTATGCCTGCTTTCTGATTAGGCCCCTAGAAAAACGATTAAATTTAATACCGCTTCTGAGAACTAAGGCCAAAAGGATCTATGCCACTTCACATGATACGTGTAAATGCGAAATTGTTTTAATCGTAATTTTATAGAAATATGAACTTATCAAGCGAGTGGAGTCATTTTAAACTTTAAAGGATCGCGATGACTCAAATACGTATTGTACTTCACGTTAACGTTTGAAAGTCTCATTTGACTGACTTTCTTGGGTTATTATATAAAAGAAAACAACTTGAGCTATTGCGTTTCTGTGGAAAATAACCGCCTATGTTTCCTTACTCTCCACTTTCTATCGATAGTCCTTGGACACCGTGGCCTAATTGAGTGAACAGTAATTTGACGAACAATCTAATAAATTGAAGTTAGCTATGTTATTATATCGAGATTGAACCAAGATTAACTTCTGTCTGTATCGATGTACATACATAATGTTCACCACCGAACTCAGGGTGTTAACGAAGTTAGAACCGCTTATGTCGTTGCGTCCCATTCTGAACGTGTCCGAAACACATTTTTTATTTTTACCACCTGTAAAGATAAACTGATGTTTAGCGGTTTCCTTGACGACTCGGACATCTTGGAAATAATGCATTTTATCAGGACCGTTTTGTTTTTGTAACCGAATGGACATTGAACGTCAAGCAAGACCTTACACCTCCGATCAAGAGACCAACTACTCAGAGACTTTGAAGAACATGGGGCTCGAAATTGGAGCCATCTCTTGCACTCAATCTGACTTCCGCCAATGCATATGAATTCAAATATTTAATAGTCTATTAGTTAGTTGAACGAATAAGCGTGTTATATTTGCCGTATCTGAATGGCGCACTAACCACTGAGCCACGACACCCACTTGAGCGTGGCTTTCGTAGTGGTTTCGGTCAAAATATTACTGTATCTGTTTGACGGAGTTTTATACGTTGTTGATCTCGTCAGTTTACCCAGTCTATCACCAAAAATTTCACACATAGAGCTGCTCATACGCAGATGAAGAGGGCCGTGTCATCTTCCCCTTTCTTGTCACCGCAGTTACTTCAGAGATCGTCCGCACTTACTTGCATGTTGCTAAGGTGAATATCCTAGTATAGGGTGACCAGATATGGTGTGAGATGTCAAATTGATTCTGTCTTTATTTTGAAGCTACATTCATGCCATTATGTATGGAGTAACACATCATTTAAATGGTGGCCTCGACTTCGCTGGCAGTGCTTCCAGCGGTCGGTCCAATTTTTGATGACTCGGTCCAATATGTGCGGCGTTATTCCGGCAATAGCGTCTCGAATGTTGGCCTCGAGCTCATCCAAAGTGGTTGGCTTGTTAGCGTAGACTAAGGACTTGACGTAGCCCCAGAGAAAATAATCGAGGGGTGTCAAGTCGCGGCGGCCAATTGATGAACGCTCGCCATGAGATGTCCCAGTCGCCAAATTTCTCCTTCACCACTTCGATCGTTGCGTCGCTTGTATGGCATGTAGCGCCATCTTGTTGGAACCACAGCTCGGATATATCGATGTTGTCGAGTTCTGGCCACAGAAAGTCGTTTAACATCGCTCTATACCGAGGACCATTGACGGTAACGGTGTGTCTTTCCTCATTTTGAAAGAAATAAGGTCCAATGATGCCGCCGTGCCATAAACCGCATCAAACAGTCAATCTCTGTGGATGCATTGATGCTTGGTCGAACACTTGTGGTTTGTGGTCGCTCCAATAACGGAATTTTGCTTGTTGACATAGATGCTGAGCCAAAAATGGACCTCGTCCGAGAAGATGATTTTTTGGCCAAAATCCGGATCTCCGGCCAACATTTCCAGCGCCCAATTAGCGAACTCACGGCGTTGTCTATGGTCTTCCGCGTCAATTCTTGCGTCAGCACAATCTTATACGGATGTAGGCCCAAATCCAACCGCAAAATAAGCCTGGTTGACTCTCTGGCGATGCCTAATTTAGCTGATCGGCACCGAATCGACATTTCTGAGTCTTCTTCGATACTGGCCGATCTCTGTCTGGTTGGTGGCTTAAGGTCCAAAAGAGTGTACTCACGCTCAAAATTTCCACGGTGCGACGAATTGCCTGCGCACTGAAGCCATGATGATGAACGACCTCTCGACGAAATTCACGTTACGTATTTACGACTGAGCTGGAATTTCGATAATATTTTTTAATAATTTCCGCACGTTCGGGAAGTGTCAAATGATGCATGGTAAAATGGTAAACTTTACTGAATATTTTGGCAGCTGGATGTCATTGGTAACTTTGACAGCTGAAACATAACAATTGGAAAAACTATCATTGCTATCTGGTCACCCTTTAGATCACTTATGTATGTCGTCTTTTGTCGGGAACGAAAAGTTGATGAAAGATGGACGGCGAAAATTTGCGTATTGTGGTCGAGATAGGCCGTGTTGTACCAGACGTAACTGACCAACGGAAATAAATTGACAACAAATAGGGAAAGCTTATATGCATACATATATATGTATATCCGATGAAGTATGTCATTACTGTACGTACAAGCGTCCACTTCTGAGCCCTTTCTCGCAAGTATACGCTCTTGTGCCTACAACTAAGCTCTTTGAGGTTACTGTGATAATGGCGGTTAAGCTGTCTTCGGAGAACATGATGCTACTGCCCGCTACAATATTTCGGACCAGTTCTGGATATATGTACGATGACATATGTTCGTCTGAAATATGCTACCAGTGCTAGGAAGTTGTTAGCTGTGAAGTTTACGAAGTCGTGTTGACCTGTGCTTCAAATTTGTCATTTGTTTCTAACACACACTTGAGCCCTTTGACTTGAGAGGAGTGGTCTGATCCTCGGCAGCTATTAACTTGTTGCTATACGTTCGCAACTGCTTCTGACTACACTTTGTTGCCCCTTTGAACTCTAATTGGTTCTTCTAGAATTGATCTGTTAAATGCTAGCTGACACTTATGTACCTATTTTTAAGCGCCATTAGACAATAGTGCGTTCAAGGATCAATTTAGCTATTAGATACTAATGCCTTTTTATGTTGATTTGAAACCTAAAAATTCGAAGAAAATATCACTGCAGGACGATGCGATTAGTACTTGTGAACTTGATTGGGACAATGTGATTCGAACTATATCGAAATCCACCAAGTAAAAGGGCTCTTTATGTGTCAATACATATTGACAGTTAAATTTTTAGGATTAGTGGTGACATTGAGCTCTTTTCTTTTATTAGGTAGGTAGGACATTATTTACTTTGTTGAATTTAATGCTTGTGTGTGTTGCTGCACGCTGATAAAGGGTTTTTCAATAGGCACATAACAATTTTGTATTTTAATACAAAAGCGCCCTTGAACTTTGTTTATGATCTGTCAATGTCAAAACGTCAGTCAAGGTTTACAATTTTATCATGGTGAAGTTCACGAACGAGCAACTTTCGGTAATTATTAAAAATTACTAACGAAATTCAGAGTTGGTGGTCGCAACTATAAGAGCGTTTACTCCAATTTTTGGTCGTAATAATCGTCCCACCTGTCTGGCTGTGAGTGCTATAGTGGATAAATTCGGAAACATATTCACTATTAAATATTTCTGTGCCAGTAAGACAATGCACCGATCGAAGTACAGAAAATATCTGTACCACTTACGGCTTAGTTCAAAATGAGCCAAATCAGACGATTTCACGCCGTTCACAGGAATTGGGATTCTCTCAGTCCACATTATGGCGAACTTTGCGTAAAGATCTTGGCCTGTACCCTTACAAGATCAAATTAACTCAATAACTGAAGCCTCTTGATCATTTAAAGAGCCGAAACTTCTCCGATTGATCTCTGCAAAAGTTTGAAGAAAATCCTGAATTTCACCGAAAAATCATCCTCAGCGATGAAGCTAATTTTTGGCTTAATGGCTTTGCCAATAAGCAAAATATGCGTTACTATGCAACATACCCACATGAGTTTCAAGAGACTCCATTGCATTCACAAAAAGTGACCGAGTGGTGTGACTGGGCCGTATTTTTTCGTCGATGAAAATGATCGCCATGTTACGGTCAATGGAGTTCACTATCATGCCATGTGGGAAAACTAATTGGATGGACTTGACATCAGTGATATGTGGTTCCAACAAGATGGTGCCACATGACACACAGCCGGTCAAACAATTGATGTATTGCAGGGGAAGTTCGGTAATCGTGTAATCTCGAGAAATGGTCCGGTCAAATGGACAGCCCGCTCATGCGATTTAACGCCGATGGATTTATTTTTATGGGATTACGTTAAATCGTTGGTTTATGCTAACAAGCCAACAACGTTAGAGGAGCTCTGGAACAATATTGAACGCGAAACTGCCAATGTTCCGGCAGATACTCGTATGTGTGAAAGAGTGGTGTAAAATTGGATCCAAAGAAATCGATCGTTGCAAACGTGCTCGCGGTGGTCATATGAACGAGATCGAATTCTATATTCAAATTTGACATACATATGTTACACCTGGAATAAATTTTAGCCCGATATCTCAATTACTCTGTGCTTTATTTAAATTCAAATTTGTTATGTCCTTATTGAAAAACCCTTTATAATACGATAACAATCCCTTGGTTAGAACAACCTAGAACTTGGGTAGACTTCCCTTTGCCTACTCCGGCACAGTTACTTCTAAATGGCATAATTAAAGCATTTTATATTTGAATTTGAACTTTTAAACCTTTAAACTCAAAAATCAAAGTTTACTCAGCATTGACTACTGCCTGAGCCAAACGTCATATTTTCTTTTATTATTTGCTTATGGTAGTGAGAAACTACTAAGTGTTCTGAAGACGAAAACTCTCTAAGAATGTCCGCTCAGGGATTATGTGTTGTAGGTAATAGATTACTACTTCAGGAAATATAAATTAAAAATATATACACAACTTCATCGAACAGACAAAGTATAGGTAGAAGACGCAGTGTCTATGATGATTAATTTAAGCTTTAGAGAAAAATAGCTTCCTATTATTTACAATAATATCTTAAGCTTAATCTTACAAATTTATTTATTTTTCAATCCAAAGCAATGCATTCAATACCCAACACATTTTGCCCACTTATATTCCCTGATTATTTATTTTTATTTCTCGGTTTTTTTATTCACAATTACGAGTACATGTGAAGTCTATAAATAGAAGGTAAACAGTTATGTATTCACACGCATTATAATCATTTCAGCAATCACTTCATGTTGCCTCAAATAAAATTATTCATTCAACTTTTGGGTAAAAGGTGACTGAACCATATTAATAATACAGAGAATTATAAAAATAAACAATTCATTACCCCCATGTGCCATTAAATTACTTAATCACTTCAATGTTAATAATGAGAACAAAAACATGAAAAAAAAAAAACAAGATCATGATCAAAAGCAAAATTGCGAAAAAATAACAAAATAATGAGAAACCCTCCGGCCAGAAGAAGGTACAGAGATACACACTTCCGCAACACCTTTTTGATAAATGAATCTCTTTTATTAGGTGCTGCACATATTTATAATTTTTTTTATTATTTAAATTTCTCTCAATGTCTCATAATTTTTTATTTTTTTTTATTAAAAATCGCCCCCACATAAAAAAAGGAATAAAATTATATTCAAACAAGATTGGGTTAGTCCTCCAACTTCTTATGGCAAGCGTTAAAATTTGTATCATGAATGCCATAAAATAAAATATGTATCTCTTAATTTAAATTCTCTTTTGATATTGCGATTCAGTTTTGCATATTCTGCAGAAGAAAAGATATAACCAAACGAGGGTATGGTACCAAATGCAAGTCTCATAAATTTCTTGGTATTTTTTTTTTTTTTATTTTATTCTTTTCTCATTCTTCTTATCTTATTTCGTCGAACTAAATTTAGAAGTTGAAATGAAATCAGAATAAAAAAAAATAAATAAGAAAATGTAAATTAAATTAATCGATGATAATTGAGTTTTGTTGTTCGCTTCTTTTCCTCCCTTTTTGTGTTTGCGTTCTTTTTTTTTTCTTGATTTGTTTGTGCTTTGTCCTTGATTTAAATTGGTTTGTTGTTTTTCACGCATGAGATAATGCAAAGGGAAAGGGGTGGTGGACAAAGTAGGGGGAATCCTTTTAATTAAAATACACGAAACAAAAATTGATTTCGATCAAAATGCACATTTCAAGAAATTTCAGAAGCAAAAGAACACAGAAATCCACGAAATGAAAATGAAAAAAAAAACAACGAAAATTTGTTCTTCCTCTTTAAATACCATTAGATTTTGTTTCTATTACTTTATTAACTTCTTCTTCTACTTCGAAACAGTATGCCATCGTTTCCTGAGGGACAGCTATTAGCACTGAATGATCATAGGTAATGATCGCTGTGTTTTTATTTAACATTTACTCGTATTTTGTGTTGGTAACTGAAAGCATGGTCGATATTCTGAGTTTCAAAATTCTGTTTGAATAAAAATTCTTTAAGACTCGAACAAATCCAGTATTTTTCAAAATTCAAAATTCTGTACTTCAAAATTATGTTTGAAATTCAAATTCTGTACTGTATCCATACTTTGGATTAAGCGAAAAAAGCTCCCTTTTTACTTGAAAAAGTTCTGGGCTGTAGGGTGGGTGGTCTATCATTGAAAAATCTTTGTCTTTTAAGGCCTGTCTCAAAACCCGCGCTGTGTGAACAAACACTCCGTGCCTGAGTTTCCCACATCGCTTCCGTACGACCACTTCACGTGCCTGAGTCAATAAATTTGCGTAATATTGACCATTCATCGTAGTCCCCTTTGGCAGGTAATCAATCAGCAAAACCCCCTCGCTGTTCCAAAAAACAGTCGCCATAATCTTCGAAGCCGAATTTTCCATCTTGAATTTTTTCGGCGGTCTCTCCCTTTTTCAATCCACTGCATAAACTCTTGTTTTGACTCCGGATCGTATTGGCGAACCCAAGTCTCATCTACAGTTACGATTGGGTTGCAAATTTCGTCCAGATTGTCCCCGCCTAACCCCAAAAAATCTTTGCAGCACTCGAGTCGTCGCTGCTTGTCGAACGGCGTAATCATTTTCGGTACTCATCGAACACAAATTTTTTTCATGTTTAAAAGCTCGCGCAAAATTTCTCTAATCCATTCTTTGCTGATGTGTAACTCGTCCGCTATCTGCCACATTTTTATTCTTCGGTCGACCAGAACTAATTTTTCAACTTTTCCGACGTTTTCTTCAGTGACTACTGACACAGGACGCCCTGGGCGGGGGTCGTCTTCACAGCTCTCTCGCCCTTGTTGAAATAAATGAGCCCATTTTTTGACCATGGTTTCGAAAATTTCTTTAAAGCCATTTTCCTTTTTGCACGAGGAACTTTATCACGGCGTGGTGCTCAAACTTGCAGGATTTCCGATTTCGGCTGACATGGTGATGTTTGTCCTAACACAGCTAATAACAAAATTAGATTATTATTGAAATTTTATAGTATACTATACTACTAAAGAGTGCCGCAGTTAGTGGTATCACTAATGAAAAGATGACCCGTTGATGAGCATTTCCGGCCGCGAACTTATCAGCCGCCCCTCGTATCCTTATATATAGTTGGTGGACATCGCATTCCTACGCAAAAAGAAACAGTCTCTCGAATCTTTCTCTATGCGCTCATGGAGTTTTTCTTCTTTTTTTTTAAAAAAAAAAAATAGAATGATGCCGAACCAGACCGCAGTGTTGCGTTCCTTTTCGCCTCTCTTTTTTCTTTTGTGACCAACTTCAACTCCTCGCTCTGTGCCTTTTTGTGTAGCAGATAGAGAAACTTAGATTTTTGTTTTGTTTATGCACGGATGGTGTGATCGTAACTTTTTTATTTGAATGACAAATATTTGTCCCCGACTGGTAGTTGAACTTACAGCTTTTTCTCATTTTTAGAGTAGCGGTTAGAGAAGATTATTAGATTCCTTTTTTTTCCCACGGGCAACAGTTTGATCATAACCAGGACTCTTTTTTTTATTCGGATAGCAGATTTATGTATATCCCCGACTGGTACTTAAATTTTTGTATACAGCCTTCCGGTCAAAAATCACTACCTACTTCACGGCCAACCGCCTGTATATTATATTATATTTTTATTGCACAAAAGCACACCACACATTTATTACATATACATCCCATTGCTCAGAGAGGTGAAAGTGGGTTGCCTTAGTGACTTGAGATTCATCTTAAATATTTAAAAAAAAAAATTAATATTTTTTTTCAAGAAAAGTTCGGGTCGGCATCTCACACCCGCCATTTTAGAACACCCTGAACTTGCTTCACAAGTAGGTGAATGTCGCTAATATCTACTATTTACGACTTATCTCAAACTTTTCGAAATAGTAAATACTTTTTCTCATAGTTTCAGATATTTCCTGAACTTCCTTAACCGCACGCTCAGTAAATACAAAATTTCAATAATTAAAAAAAGAGCTTTCTGAATTTGGATCGCCATCTTGGATTTTTAATGTTTTCTGATTTTGCGTACATTTTTGACTGCCCTATTGTGCTCGCCATTTTGAATTTTTTATGGTTATAAACCGAGTTGAGTAATGTACTCAGCGTGTTCTAAAAGTGCATTTGAACATTAGTAACTGCAAGTGCACATACAATTTAGTAAAGAACTGATCAAAGTGCATAGCAGTGCACCGCCAAGTTCTCCAACAACTTGTGCACTACCATCTTACTCGTATTTATACGAAACATTTTTGAACATTTGTACCACCCCTCTAAATCGGATCCCAATACAACTTCACTACGTTCAGATGAGCCATAGAGGCAACCTCTCCAAATTTTAAGTTTCTAACTTACAGATAATTGGTCGCTTATTTTGGGACTGACTGACCGACCCTAAGGGTACGTCCCGCAAACATAGAAACCTGAAGTTTGGTACAGAGATAGTATATAAATAGTCAAGCAAATAGTTTACCAACAATACGATCGAAGTTGGTAAAGCAATAGCGCAGGTCTCTTAGCAGGATCGCTGACAGTTGCGACATTTCTCTGTATTGGATTCCAGGACACAGTGTCTTTCCGGGCAACTGCAAAGCGGATGAGCTGGCAAAAAAGGGTGCGGATCGGAACTTTACTGAAAATAGCGAAGAACCTTCGATAAAGTTCCGCTCTTATACTGAAGCCAGAAAAAAAGCCAAACCAGCAGGTGGAATAGTATCAGTACTAGTCTTTCGCCGATCTGAAGAGAACGAAAATAAATAGTCTTTTCGCTATTTGATAGGTAGACATGCTATTAGAATGGGAGTCACCTCAAACGATATTACTTTCGTTAAAGAAAAATTACCCATGTTCTATGTTTGACTGATTTTTTTTTTTATCCAAAGTGGAGCACCATATTATTTCATATTTTTACAAAAGAAAATCTGTAATTCCACTCAAATCTTAGGTTCTCTTCTTATGGCAGCTAATTTGAGCTCGAACTCGAACAATTTAGATTCTAAAAATTCTCAAGAATTAGAATAAGTTCGTTTAGTTAAAAAGATCCTGGGGTTTTTGTATCTCATCATCTAATCTATGAGCTGATTAAATTTATAATCCTTCATCTAACACCTAAAGCACCATCTCATTTAACCGTGTAATATATAGTTTCAGCAGGGACAATTTATTTACCTAAGCAACAAGAAGAAACAAAAATCTTATGAATGACCTTAATATAACACAACCTCGAACGCACATGCAGAAACACACACACCGATGTGTAAAGTTCTCCCATTATAAATTATCATATGGACGATGACATTAATTGCAAGACGACGATGTCGCTGTCTTCTACAGGGCAAACGCAGCACCATCATCATCATCTGGGAAATAGTGAATTATTCGCTGTAATAAATTAGCACCATAAATTTGTATTTAACCCTCCTTGTGTAGCATTACATAATTACGTCTATAGACGGGTACACTGGTGTGGTTATATGATATGTAAGGTGGTGTTTAAAATTACTTTTAACCAGTATTCATTTATTTCTTAAAAAGGACCACAAATCCACAAGACTTGTTGTTAATTAAAAAAGACTAACGAACTATGTGTAATCTAATCTTGATCATGAAATTTACAGCCCTGCAATTGTACTTCCGTAATCTAAGTCTGTATTTTGGTCCTTTCAACATTTTTGTTTTTTTCTTACAGAATTTCATTTGATTTTCTTTTGAATTTCTAGTAAAGATCATCCTTGGGCATGAAAATCCTGCGATATGCAAAATAAGAAACCTTAAAGAATACAAAGGTTTTGCACGTCCAACGATGAAACATATTTTCTGTAGTTACAATGGTATTCCAATATTTATTGAATACAATCGAGCAAATTCAGTTAATGAATTGTCTACTTTACAATTATTTAGTGACAAATTCGTTGATCCGATTGATATGATACTATATTATATCTTTTTTTACCAGAGGTAGTCGTTCTTATTGGTCTTAAATCTCTTGACAATAAATCTATTTGTGACTTCGGTGGGATTCCTCCTATTATACTAAAGAATTCATACAATTCGTAGGTTTGACACCTCTTATAATTAATTAATTTATCTCTTTCTACGGACGTATATGTATGGAAGGTTGATTTCATTACTCAATTTTTTAAATCTGGTTCTTGAAATATGGTAAGCAATTATAGGGCTATTTCTAAAAACTCAAACATACCAAAGCTTTTGAAAGAACTGGTGAAGGCCGAGATTTATCTATGCTAAAATGGTATTAATAACTTTCAACACGGGTTTGTGAGTGGAATGCATCACTAATTCGACTTTGTTTGCTAAGTGCATTCTCAATGGTTTTGAATCAGGCCACAGAGTAGATGTGGTTTATACTGGCATCGCTTAAGTCACAAAATTTGATAAGATAAGTCACAAAATGCTCGTGAATAAATTAAACGCTCTGCGAATGGATGGCTATATTTTTACTTAGTTAACGGAAACCGGATAGTCAAATTGGGGAAATCAATATATTTGCTCATAAACTTTGTGCTCTGTGGTGTACCACAGGAAAGTCATCTAGGTCCTTTACTTTTAGTTTTATTTACAAATGATCTCCGTTCATTCATCAACACATCTAATTGTTTGAGGTATGCCGATGATTGGGAAATATGAATAAAACTTTAAACTGTAAACTTCTTACAGCTTAAAGTGTCTTCAGCAATATTGCATATTCCTATTCAGGTAATGAAATCGTCTTGGAAAGCAAGTTTACCTTCGGTTCGCATTGATCTGACGATTTGTTCAACTAAAAAGCTCGATGTTTACTGCTAGGGTTGCAAGAGCTTTAGCTTTAGTTGAAGGAAACTTCAAGAAACCATTTTTTTTTATAAAATTAATTATATTTTTATTTAAGCATACATAATCTGTAAGTATGAGTAGGTACTTAGTATGGTAGATTAAATAAATAGGGTTGTACAATATATTGTTGGTTTTATAGAAATTTTAACTTTACTAACTAATAATTTTATTTGTTTTCTTTTTACAGACAAGAGGACGTAAACCTGGCCTTGGCGGTTCAGCAAAATTGAATAAACTCAATTCAGCTACATCACCCAGACAACAACAAACGAATTCTGCAATTAGTCCGGCACCAGCAACAGCTGTACCGCATCCATCACCAAATACAACAACAGGAGGATCGAATCCTTTGAGTTTGGGTGGTGGCAATATAACGTCTATTACTGTACAACATCAACAGCAGCAACACCAACAACATCAGCAACATCAACAACACCAACAGCAACAAGTTCAACATCAACAACAACAAGCTGCACAATCATCACAACAACAGCAACAACACCAACAACATCATATAACAGCACAAATTCAAACCATGAAGGATCAACCACAACAACCAATGGTAAGTTCTTGAACTGGAGTAACTTTGTATACCCTAGTCCATGAGGTCTTGATATATAGTTTGCAACATAAGGCATTAAATCACAACCATACATGTGGTGGACATAAGAAATTAATGACGATAAACTCCCAAAAAACTTAAATTTCATGGTGAGAAATTGGTAATAACCACCAATTTTCCCAGAGTAAGGCACTCCACAAGAACTCCCTGCTTACACTGCCGAAGGCCTTTTCAAAGTCTAAGCAGAACAGGTGTTACGGGTATTCTTACTTCGGTTATGAGATCCGTGATATGGTCAAAGCAGAAGGACTTCGACTGGTCTACACTGCTTTTCAGATGTTTCCAGATGATGTTAGCTATTATTTATCGTGAGCCACTAGGTTTTATTAAATTAAATTCTCTTTCGTAGGGTATACAGAATTAGAACGTGTGGTGACACTAATGGATTCTGTTACACGTGTAGATCTCCAAAAATGCAACATGGTTGGGTGGCATAAAACATAAACTACTTATCCACTCGTTCCCTTCTCTCACATGCATATGGAAATGTAACACTCTTGTTATGGCCTAGAACTGTACACGGTAATGGATAATCCTAATTGATGATTAAAACTCCAGTGCCTTCAGGTCAATTTGATTGGGAGATATGTGTCTTTGCTATAAGGTAAAGGAAAACCCCTATCTACTTATAGTTATACTCTAAGTGGAATACACTTGTGCTCAAGGGATTTTTGTTTTCACTACCCTTTTGGTGTTTGAGTTGATTATCACATGAAGGGGTAATAAAGCAGCACTTCAATACCCTTGCTTCACAAGTTAAAAAAGCAGGAAATACATGTGACAGTATCACCAAGAAGTTGGTTAGAGTTCCAAACAATACCAAGAGAGAGCTAAACGGCTCCTTTTCAAAAAATTAGCTCAGAGTATACAAGTCATGGTATTGAAACATTAAAAAAAAAAAAAAAAAAAAAAAAAAAAAAAAAAACTAGGACTCCGAGCAATGTAGAACTTTTATTGATGTTCAAAGCACTCAGGGGAAATACAACGGTAGGGTTTAATTGCATCTCTGCCGATCATGGGAATAGTTTTCAGAAAATAAAGTGGGGAACCTAGCAACTTCTAAAACTCGACTCGATGTCGAAGATGCATGTTTCTGCTTAGGATTCTCGGTATAGATATATCCTGTTGGTCATCGGAGAACAAAAAGTCTAGCTTGGATCTTCACTTCATAGACTTCGACAGCATTAGCAGGAATTTTATTTGGAGTACATGCACCAGAAAGGTTTTTCCGAATACATGCTCAGTGCCATATCTTGAACAAGGTTGATGTATGGAAGGACTTCGAAGTTCAAAGCGGGGTACCGCCACTTTTATTCTTTATCGTTATCATTGATGTTCTTCATGCATCCCTTCGTCTTTTGTGATGAAAATTTCGTTTTTTTTTATGTACTCAGGTTAAGTGAACCTATTACGTTGTGATAGCGCACCGAGATGCCTGAAGCACCGGCTCATCTACCAAGCTCCGAAACGTAACCACGACTACTTCACGGACCCTATTGCAAGATGTGGTGGTATCTTACAAGGCAACGTGGGAGTGGGTCTATGTCTACCACCTGTCATGTATGGCATGGATTGGAATCTACTTACCTAAGTTGCATTAAGCAAGTGTGTCGCAGAATAGTTAGAAACGAATCAAGAGCTAGAATGAATGAATGCGTGTGTTTTTAGAGCTTTTCGCTTTTTATTTTGTGCTCTTTCGTAATTTTTCCACACTGATATGTCCGTACTTAGCGCAGAAGAGTCCCTGGTCCTACGAATGAGGTAGCCGCCCTTCTTTTTCTCATCGACATCCACTCCGACGTGGTCTGGCTTTGTAGGATCATATACTTGAGCTTGTCTAGATACTCCAAAACCATCTTAGAACTGTTTTCGTAGGAGATCAACGCTTCTGATATAATTTCATAGTTTCGATGTCGTGAACTCTTCCTCTTCGAAGATGTTGAAAAATTTGCGCATTCATATTTCATTTTATATGTAGTATGGTCCTTAAGGAGGGTATATATTCATTGGGTCAATCTCTTTTGTTACTGAATTTCGTGGCGAAAGTTTTGACGAAGCTGCTTCACGTCAAACTCTACGAGTATCACCATACTTCATTCCATTTCTTGTCTGCTTTCGCCCTGCACTCTCAAGGTATGTATGCCTATCAAAGGACGTTCGACTCTTCGAGTCCAAACATTGTTGTTCACTCACTCTACATGTATCCTCCCTTACAGTCTGTCCTCCAACCTTTTTCGTTATATATGTATGTACAACCGATGAGTTGATGCAAGCAGTAGTAATTAAATTCCATACCACATTTCACAATCTAAAACACTTCAATGAACCTAATTGCATTTGAAAACCACCCCCTCTTCATCATAACTATGACTTTCAATTTACAACTTTTTCACATCTAACCCTTCTTTGCTTTGCAAAAAAAAAAAAAAATAAAGAAGAGAAAAATATCATCCCTCACGACTTTCAATCTAAACCAAAAAAAAGGAATGTTTTCCACTTCCGCTTCGGGTCTTTATTGCGTTTGGCCAATAATTCAATTCAAAAATAGAAGGGAACGTAAAAAAAAAAACAAGAAAATAAAAATAAACTACAATCCTCTCTCTCACATTCTATTTTGTGCAAAGTTAAGTGGAAAATCCCAAAAGATAAACCACCCGCCAGGCCACCTACACTTCATCCTCCTCAAAGCACCCTTCAAACTTTAACATACAACAAGGAACAGCCCAGGGTGCATTGATTTCTCCTTTTTTTGCGCTCTCCCTTTACCCTTGGGTGTGTATATGTGTGCTGAAATACCAATGCCTTACCTTCAATACACAAGCTACACACAAGTTCAGGACGAAGGCGGTAGGTGATGGGTGCACCCTTAAAGTGGAGCTTGAGAATAGACGTGTTCTTGCTGTGCGCTGTTCCAAGCATTTATCTCTTTCTCACACTGCTCCTCTCATTGAATATGGGGATAGCTTGATGACTGGCTGGCTGGTTTCTGTTCCGACGACGATCCCAGTGGAATGTCTGCTGTTGCCACCACCAGCCATCCAGGCAACCAGGCAGGCAGTAGCAGCAGCACATTCTATCCTGTGCTATGTGCACCACATAACTACATCCCACTCGGGAGCTCGATGATGCCTGGTATATAGCAAATGTGAGGAGGCACATACATACATATACGGATACCCCCAGAAAAATGGAAGCAATAGCACCAGTACCCAACATACACAGAAGAGAACGCCACAGAAAATAATCGTGTCTCCACCAACTTCTCTACCTTCATCTCCACTTTTATTGCCTCCATCGTCCCGCATCACCTCCATAGTCATCCCCATGGTAGTCGTCGTGTTTTTTCAGGAGTCGCGCATAAGCAATTGCGCACCTTCGACCCTAGTGCGGAGAAACGGGTATGCATGCATTTTCCGTATAGAAGGGCAACCCCTCTATGATTGCTTTCGAAAGTAATAACGAAAAATCCATAAGTAACGCCATAAAATAATTTTTTTTTTTTTTAATTATCTACTCGAACATATACTTCCTTTTTTGAATGTCTCAAAGAAATTGATATCCCTACGAAAATTGGAAGTCTACTGCTAGACGCACCGCAGTCTCATGGTTAACCTGCCAGGGTAGGGTTTTTAGGAGTGAAATTCCATTATTCCCGCGGGGGTAAGAAAATTATTTTCAAGCATTGTTTGGTTTTCAACGGGGAAGACAAAAAAGAAGAAGGAATTCAATCAAAGTTTCAGTCGATGAAGAATTTCAGACGAACCACCCCTACCTATTTTTCTTTCTCTTGTGGTCGCTCTCTCGGTCTCTATCTGAAAGTTTCTAATTCAATACGACGCCGCTCTTTTGTGTTGTACCCCTCTCTAGGAACATCTATCCCTTTTCTGCATGGCGTATGGAATAGAGCTAAATCTTAGGTGGTCCGGTACAAGATGATGATGATGATGATAATGATTGTGGCTAGGGTGGTGTATTTAACTACCACCACCACCTGGTGTGGAGCCAACCGAGGGGGGATACCACTAAAGAGTGTTTGAGTGAGGGTTTTTCTCTTCTCTTGATGGTGGTCGCCCAGACAATTAGAGTCTCGCTGAAGGATGAAGGTGCTCGGTTCATGTGGGGGTAAAATTCTGTTTGAATATCCTGCCAACAAAATTAATGAGAAAATTCATCCTACCACCCATTTCTCTGTGTGCATAGTGCCTCATAATAAATTTGGGATTTTCTCCACCTTTTTTTTTTTTTTGTTCGACTGTTACGTTATCCTTGCAAAATTGAAGCATCATAAATCGCCGAGTCATGGTGAACTGCACATACAAAGATAATTGAATGCGAAATTCTTCATGCACCAATGAAAAATAAATATTTAATTTCAACAAATAATTAAAAAAAAATTGTTTATTTCTCACTTTTAATTGAAATTTTGATGTTATCTGAGAATGTATACCCCTAGATCTTTATACTTCCCCGCATGGCTATGTGGTTTGTGAAAGGAAAATTTATCTGTTCAGTGCGGAGAGGAGAAAAAAAAAAAACAGAAACTATATTAATTTATGGGCAATATGCAATCGCAGTTAATGCAACTATAAATTTGTTGATTCGTGAATTTTTTCGCGATTGCACTTCGGTGCATGCATGTTTATTAATGGCAAACAGACAGCATCTTAATTTGTGTTTCATTGGGATGTTAAAAGTGAAAGTGTTAGGCTTTTTTTTCAACTGTTTAATGCAGTTTAATGTATGTACTTACATTTGCCTCCCATGATGGATTTTTTTAATAACAAATTCATTCATGCATTTAATTTAATTGTCTTTACACCAATAACGATTATAAATAATTTGAAGTCGTGTTACATGTTTTCGTGATGATATAGTCGACTGTGGTTAGCCTCTTTTGGAAATTTACTACGAGGAAACTTAAACGAGTTACACTGTCTGCAATTTTAGTATTGTTTCTAAACAAGTGCCGTTTGAACTCAGATTAATGGAACAAGAAACTGAGAGGATAATTCAGCACCAAGGATAAAGAAAAGGCTGTCAACTGCATAATCTTTTCCTTCCATCATTTAGGTTAAGATACCGATACTTTTACTTGTTACTTGAATCGAAAGAAGGTATCGATACCTGCCAAAATAAAAACTGTGTACATTTTCATAATTTAGTCAAAGAACAAATCTACGGGAAGATTTCCAAAAAAAGTACACTATTGGGTTGCACGTAAAGGGTGTTTTTTTAGAGTTGGCAATACTTTTTCCAGCGACAGCCAATTTGACAGCTGACAGCTGATTTGTGTTCAGTTTGGTTTGACATTTCATTATGAATAGACTTACGCCAGAACAACGCTTGCAAATTGCGCAAATTTATTTCGAAAATCGTGGTTCAGTTCGGAAAACTAGTCCATTTTATGGTCGACATATTCGTCCATCTGAGCATGGAACGTTTTCGCACTAGGCACACTCTAGTTGATAATATGCATCCGCAGAGATGTCGTACAGTGCGCAACGAAAAAGCTGTTGCTGCTGTGGAGCGTAGTATTGAGGAGGACCCGAATGAGTCTACTCGCCATAGTGCACAGCAATTGGAGCTGTGTCCATCCACTTTATAGAAGATTTTGCGAAAAGATCTTGGTTTACGAGCTTACAAAATCCAGCTCGTGCGAGAATTGAAGCCGCTTGACCACCGGTGAAAGACCAAAAACGAGATTGCTCTTGGTCCTTATTTTCACCACAAAATTTTGTTCAGCGATGAGGCTCATTTTTGGTTGAACGACTACGTCAACAAGCAAAGTTGCCGCATTTGGACTACGTCCACAAACCATTATTGAGATGCTGTTACATTCACAAAAAGTCACTGTTTGGTGTGCTTTATGGGCTGGTGGAATCATTGGTCCATATTTCTTCAAATCTGATGCCGGCCAGAACGTTACAGTCAATGAAGAGCACTGTAGATCCATGATGACTGACCTTATCGTTCCCCAATTGAGTGGCATTAATGTGGAAGAATTGGCCTCCAAGATCGTGTGGTTTAACACCTTTGGATTATTTTCTATGGGAATATGTGAAGTCGCTAGTCTACGCCGATAAACCAGAGACGATGGACGACTTGGGAGCCAACATTCGCCCCGTTGTTGCCGATATACGGCCCCAGCTGTTCGAAAACACATTATCTTTCCAATAAAGCCAATACCATGGCCATTACCACGATTTTTATGTGTTTTATTTTATTTTAAAGTTCTATACCTCTAAGAAAAAACACCTTATACTTGTACCTATGTGCTTTTTATTTACAAATCACTCTGAATTGAAATTTAAACGAAATTGGTAGTATACAGTTTTTTTGTTTAATGCTTGGTCTGTCACATATTGCTTAGATGCAGATTTTCAACAAAATCGTTCGAGCCACGCCCAAGAAGTAACCAATGAAAGATTCCTTAATAATTAAAATACCGTTATACGGTCTTTTTGTACAAAAACTTGGTACGCCATCTAATGGAATATATTCAATCCAACTTGAATTAATTAGATTTGAGCAAAGTCGTTAGAGCCTTTTTTTGGGAAAATAGATTCGAAATTGGCTATTAGTAGAATGATTTCGATTTCGCCTCGAAGTGTGACCCCACAGATATGAAGTTTTAAGAAAATCCGTCCAGCCAAGAAGTACTCATTCGCTACAAAGTATCAGTTACTATCAGGTATTCATTCGTATTCGTTACACGAGGTATTCGGTTATGTACTCTTGCTGTCATTCTCTTTGTATTCCCCCTGGTTTTAGCATTTCTTTCGCGAATACGACATCTCACTATTTGAATATTCCAGAGGCGTATGTCCTTTTCTCTTATGTGAATAAGTATAGTATAGTTAGTCTAAATATTTCAACTACGTTGATCTTCCTCTAAGCATATTTCTATTCACACTTCTTTGCGAGAGAATACTCTTACATAAACAGAACATGGAAAAATACGCACCCCTTATGCGTACTCGTTAGCTGCAAAATGTCCATGCAATCCATATACAACCAATCTATTCTCATACTTAACAGTATCCACACAGATATTTTCCTAGAAGCAAACTTTAAAGGAATTCTTACGAGTGACAGTGCATCAAAAGAGATCACAATTTTTATATTACTTCCCTCTTTCATTTATTATATTTCATATTTCTTCATATGGGAGCAATTGAAGATTTTTCATATACCCACCCTTATAAGTGTTGGTTATCGCTTGCATGCTACAGTGAGGAACGAATATACTGAGTGATCCAATCAATACAAACAAAATCTCCAGAGCGATCATCATCTCTTCTATATGTATAGGTACATACTCGAATGGTACCCTAAACATAAACCGAAAGCGTTCCTGTATATAAGGAGAAACTTATTCCTATATATAAGGAGGTACGAAATTACTATTTATCCGCTACAATCGATGAAAAAAGGTGTGACATTATCATTAGCTAGGTATACTTGATGGGTGGTATTCATAAATATGAAATACTCGTTACTTTTACACCGAAAATGTAACGAATGAGTACGAGTAGTCAGTGCACTCGCACGTACGTACGAGTACATACCGCTGCCACCAAGTACATGTGCCCTCTGTAGCGAATAAATAAATTTAGTAACTTAATAGATATTAAATACTCGTTACTTTTACATCGAAAATGTAACGAATGAGTACGAGTAGTCAGTGTTCACTCGCATGTTACTCGCACGTACGTACGAACATACAGATACAGCTGCTACCAATTACATGTTCTCTCCGTAGCGGGTAAATAGAGTTGTGTAGTAGCGTCAAAGTTGATTCAGCACTATCTAGCAAACGTATTTCTTTTTTTTCTAAAACTACGAAAACAAAACTAAATTTTTGGAAAAAAAAAAAAAAAAAAGAAAACTAAAGCGTTTCAACGAAAAAAATTAAATTTAGAAAAAGTGCGTTCCATTCAACATCTACTTGGAGGTACCTGCATGTACTGCATGCCTAGTCCCAAAGGAATACGGCTGTTATACGATTATGTTCATTGAGACGGAAACATTACCATCAGATCTGCTCTTTCCTCTACTATAAATGATTTCGGTGTAGGAACCGGGGAAAGATAGGTGTATTTACAATCGGTTACCTTAAGTATTTGTCTTCTTTCGTTCTATTACGAGTACGTATGACCAGCTGTTGTGGACGTCATGGCTCACTGAGCGGGGAATTCAAGGAGATTCCAGGTTCGAATCCCAGAAAACGCAAAAAAAAAGTTTTGTCACGTTCCCACTTCTGACATATCCGGGAGTAAACTTGTCATAAGAAGTTTCTCTCAATCGAAAAAAAATACCCTTCTTAAGCGGCATAAAACTGTTGATCCCAACCATTGGTGCGGCACGAGTGGCTGCGAGAAGCTAGACTGCCGAAATATTTTTTTTTTATTTATGTTACGACCAGTTGTTACCAGAAATCATAATCGCCTTTTCAAGTTTCTCATTGGAGTTCTCGTTTTCACGTCGAAATTCATTCAACACAAGTACTCTTTCCCGATATCAATTAAGTGTAGAACTGAAAGTATCGATGCCTAAAGTGCTTGGTATCGTGTATCGAATCAAAAGTATCGAGTATTTTCTAGTATTTGTATCGATTTATCCCTTTCAAAATTTATGCGAGAAATATGAAAATGTTTTTGGAAATTGGTATATAAAATCACAAACATTATCTAGTCCTCAACCACCAATGATGCGTAATTCATCAGTCTGACGGACATGTGGACACTTCGGGTCTTAAATAGTGCTAAGGTGACCATCCGTCCATGATTTCTGGAACCAGCTTTCAGTCTCCGATTCAATTTTTTGCACAAATATCGCGTCGTTTTTAAATTGTCTTCTGGAGCATCTCAACATTATCACTATACATAAACATAAAACATTATTGCATTTTGAGTCGGTTTTTGTCTGTGCTTAGCCGTTCCTATGGTCAGTATTATAGAATAGTAAATACAAGGAACACTCTCTCAAAATTTACTTTAGGAGCACATTCAATTTCGAAAAATTGTAGGCTTTTCTTGACCCATATGTCAATTTGTACCCCACTCCAACAGAGTGTGAGCAATTCCGTAACTTCTGCAATCGCGAAAATAGTACATAAAATAATTTTCGATCGCATTAAGGAACACCTGGAAAATACTTTCGGCAATAAACCAGCAGATGTCCTTTACACTTGCTTTTTATTGATTTTCAAAAGGCGTTCGATAGTGTAAACAGAGTGTTCATATGGCATGACTTATGCAGGATGGGCATACCAAGCAAACTGATGGGATACAATAGAGTCTTACATACTATCTTAAAAGCCTCCATTAAGTCAGTTATGGTTGCCTTCTGTCACTTAGAATTATGAACTTGCATTGAATCTCCACCGGTTTGATGGTAGACGTAAACCTGGTGGGGCTGAAGATAAACTTCGCCAAATCTAAAATTATTGACAGCCCATTAACTTCACTTCTGATACATTTTAAGTAGACTCGGTTTTGGGAAATCAGTTCAATTAACTTAAATCTCAACCTGCGTCTGCTCCACTCAAACGTTCGGTGCTGTTACACAGGTGCATCACATGGAAAGTGAAAACTGATTGTATAATAAAGCTACAAATTTTTGTTAATCGTTGTCTCAGAATCATATGGCTTGTGATCTGACCAAGACGTATCTTGAACGAACAGCTTTGTGAGAGAATGGGTCAGGGATGCGAAAATAGAGAAACGAAAGTGTCAATGGATTGATTACACACTGCGAAAGGATGATAACTGCATTGTCCTTCAGGTCATGCAATGGGACATATTTACTCAAGCGGAAATAAGGGTTGAGCGCCCACGAAAAATTTGACGCAAAACAGTCGAAGAGAAATCTCGGCAATTGATTTATTGAAGCTGAGGCACATCGTCAGGAACAGTACACCGTAGCGTAGAGAGCTGTTAGGTGGCCTAAAACCTATAAGGGGATAAGTTATAAATTGACCATTTTTCTCTTCCTCTAGTCCTTTACCATCTTTATACTGACAAATGCCATCAGTTTATTCCACTTCTCTTCCTTGATAGTCTCGATCAAGTCCTTAAATAAGTTCATGTCGAGGGAAGCTACTAAGTGTAGCATTTACCGTGTTTTAAAAGCGATTTTTAGAAGGTTGTCGGCATCAGTATGCAATTAGACTGGATTTCAAAAACCCACAATTGGTTGAAATAGTGCACTTAAACACTATCACCGGTTACAATGGTCCTCCGCTATAAAGCGACGGTTGAACTAGCTTAAGGCAAAATGCTTTCATGTTTAACGCTCCTTGGAGAGCTTGGCGATTATGATTTGTAGAGTAATACGAATAGGTACCAATCGGTCCTTTAACAATTACGTTCCACGAAGGAAATCACGAGACATCAGACATTACAGATTTACTTTTGGGGGATAATTTCAATATTTAATGAATTTAACTCAACATAATGGCCACATTAACGTTGTACCTCAATGAGGGTGCATAAATTAAGATTTTGATTGGACCTCTGCTCCCATTCTCTGCTTGCACTGTTTCGCAACTGATAAGAGAATTCATTATAATTTTATAGAATTCCATAATATGTACTCAGCGGAGTGTCCATACGCTTGTTCCGGGGGTAACTTACTTACACTCTGAGGAGTAATAAATTTAAAACGAAACGTGTACACGATGTATAAATAAATTTCGCTCGCACATGTTCACATTCGAAAATAATTTTCTGAATGCCTCTCTCGAATAAAAACGAATAACTTGCCATTCAAATGGGGTGGGGGTTGGAGAATAAAATGTAAGTAAATACTTTGTTACCGTTCGCTCTGCACCCTACTGTTTTTTCATGTCACCCTTCAAAAAAAAAAAAAAAAAGTCAATTATTTTCGATAAAGGTGGTAGGGGTTTGAGTTCAGTAAAAGGACTTGAAAAAAAGTGTACTACATATACGAAAACACACCCCTGAAATACTCGTCAAACATGGAGGTGAATGAGTTCGATTTGAGATCGTGCACTGAATAGTTGCTCAATGGGTTTGTTTTTATGCCCCTAACAAATATAGTGACATGAAACGTTTTGTTTTGGCCAACAATGCGTACGATAATGAAAATTTATCAATGGAATTTGTTGTTGCTGTTGTTTTTATTCACTGAGTACCAGTCACCGAATTGGCCATATCGAAGGAATTTTGTTAAACGTTTTCTTGTCAGTATATTTGTTTGGGGAAAGATTGCTCCTGATGATAAAATAGTTTGTCTATTTTTAGATATGGGTAATAATGTTTATTAAAGTGAGAACAAGTGTAGATACATGTGTAGTTCATCGGAAGAGCGTAGACAATTCAATGTATATGAGTTAACTACAGTTGTGCGAATGCCAAAAATCACGTATTTTCAGAACAGTGTCCTTGCAACTGCGTAGTTTCTCGAATGGGTCATAATATAGCGCACAATTTTAGGTGAAATTGAGTTCTTAAGAAGTTTCATTCGAAGTTAACACAGTCTACATACTCGCTTTAAGTCGCTATTTGGCGAAAACATAAGTGCCAGAGTTTGAAACTATGTTTATATTCAAGTAGTGTAACATCTTACGGAACACCGATTTAATCGTATAGCAATCGAGCTTACAGTTGAATCAATTGAATCTTATTTATTTAAGTCGTGTTTCTCCTTGTGGGTCGGGTCTTAGGCCTTCAAAAGCTCGACGCTCTGTCGAATGCAGTTTCTTCACTAAACTTGCCATCAATAGTATGAAAATCGAAGAAGGAATCTATACCTTCTCATTCGCCCTAGTTTATAAGATGGAACAGTTCAATTATCCAAAGCCACAAAGTACCTTGGGACAGCAAGTTGTCCTGAAATCCATACTTAGACTGTTGCATCAATAAAGTAAATAGAGTCGCAAAATGATGCTACAATTGGAGCTTGGTTGTCAGACCAACACTGGTTACGCCGCTGTGGTCTGGTAGAGATAGGCTAACAGATTCACTACACAAAGCTGGAACGGATCCAACGTCTGAATGCAAAAAATGTATGTATATTATACGTTTGTAGGTACTACACGATGGTCACCTAAACTTGTTCAACTGCTTGCATGAGAGCAAGTTTAAAATGTATTGGACGACATGCCTTCTAAATACTGCTCTGAGCGGAATTATGCATAGTTATTCCTTCAAGGGATGACTGGGAAAAGTTCAAGACTTCATATGACACACTGATCAATGCAACAACTGTGGCAGAACTATCTTCATAGTCCAGCTGCTTTGAAAGTGTTTGACTCAAGCAGAATGAAAACAAGAGTGTGACGAAGGTATCGGAATTGTCAAAGAAGAACTTGGTCATTCTGCAATCTGGGCAGACATGGAAATATAAAGGTTTTTTTTTTAAAGAGCTATATGATTTGAAATTGAAATAAAACACACACAAGTTGAGCAAATGAGCCAAGAAGCCAAAGCATTTATTTTATATGATTTCGGGCATATGGCCACCAAGGAAGCGTTGCAGGAACTGTATCCTGGAACTCCAATTTTCAAGCATTTGAATAACTCGATGGTTTTGCCGGCAGTATGGCATGTGGCACCATCCTGTTGAAACCAAATATCCTACAGACCATGTTCACGCACTTTTGGAAACAAAAAATCGTTGATCTGTACCGGTCGCCATTGACGGTGACATTTCGATTTACTTCATTTTTGAAGAAGTAGGGCCCATAAACCGCACCAAACAGTACATTTTTCGGGGTGAATCGGTAGCTAATGGATTACCTTTGAATTTTCCTTGCTCCAAATTTTATAACAATTTTGCTTATTAAACAAAGCCACTGAGACAGAAGTGAGCCTCATCACTGAATAAAATTGGACGATAAAAAACTGGATCGACTTCCAACTGTTCAAGCGCCCAATCACTGAACTCACGACGTAAACGATGATCGTTCGGCTTCAATTCTTGCACCAATTGAATTGTAACCGTGTAAATCAAGATCATTGCGCAAAATCTTCCACAAAGTCGATGGACCCAGGCCAAGTTCTTGCGCACGATGATGAATCGATGAATTAGGATCTTCCTCATCGCACTCTGTGCATTCTTGTCGGTGACTTGGAGTCCACAAGAGTAAATGTAGTGCGAAATTTTTCAATTGTTTTAAGAATAGCCGACTCAATTGGTCGATTATGTTGACCGTAAAATGGTGTAGCGCTCTATAAACATTTTTTACTGAACATTGATTTTTGACATAAATTTGCACAATTTGTAAACGCTGCTCGGACGTAAGTCTTTGCATGATGATTTGCCAAACAATAGTGAATAAAAAGATGGTGTCAGCTGTCAGATTATTTATCAGCTGAGTGTTGCCATATTGAAAAAAAAACCTCCTAAAAAAACACCCTTTATTTTAATCACACAAGAAATTCAAGTTTCTTGTGAATTTGAACAGGAATAATCAAAGAATAATAACCGGGATTATCACCGTCTAGTTGCGAACCTTCACAGACTCTATATATTCTCACGGTCTCATCGACCATCCACCCTGAGAAGTTAATATTCTCCGAACTAAGTTGAGCTAGAACAAAATAGGTTGGCACAATAGTCCTCTTTCTGGTGGCCTAATACCGAGCTGAACAATTGCATTCCATTTTTTTTTATTTTTTAAATGACATTCCAGAGCACACTTAGGCACGATTTTCGATTTATTGTACTACCAGGAAGAAATCCCTTTTTTGTGAAGTAGTTGAGGAAACTTGGATTTTAATGGTGTCTTTTTTCTGCTCGGGTAGCTGTGGTTGCTGTTCCACGCTCGGGCTCGAACCTGCACAGCTCGGGTCACAAACAAACTCACTACACATTACAACGTGGCCATACCAACTGCCTCCCATAGTAATAATAATCACTGCACGAGACTATACGAACTTTCAGTACGGGAACAAATTTGTAGCTTCACTTGTGTGTGCATTCATTCCCATAGTCACTAATGGTGTCACTTTGTGGTTTATTTTGGGGTGACACGACTATGGGAATGGCTGCGACTGACTGCCACTTCCTTGCCACTTCACTTGATCGTACGCCGAACGCTGTTAGCGTAGAAGGAGAATTAAATGCATTTTCAGTGTTCGTAGCTCTGCTCAGAAGAAGGTGCACAAAATATCGAACAATGAGGGTGTAAATCCAGCTGTAAAGATACAGCTACAATATTCTTCCAACATATCGTAGACACCGACTCATCGTCGATTCAATCATTTTGCATTTCAAAAGTCTCAGAATTAGTAGACTTATGTCTTATTTCTAACCTTGTTACGGTGTCTTGAGAAGACATTACAATCTTGAACACTTTATAAGATTGAGACACTCAACCATTCATCACGAATTAAACAAAATAACTTAAAGTAAACCGCTTGTTGGTACATTTGTCATTTTGGAATCCACAGAGCAATGTACCACCTTCCGTTTCGATTATTCCTCAAAGAACTCTTTGCACGCAACTAATTGCAATTTTTAACAGACAAGCAATTAAGAAGCCACGAAATGATCATTAAAACACTAAAGATGTTTTGTTAAAGTTCCAGGGTCATTTGGAACAGAAAAATCTATCAATATGCACCGTCGACTATATAGCACGTAGACGGCGCAAGAGAGAGAAAGAGGCGTTATCGCCGAACCCATTAATTCCTATCCTTGGACTGCATAATTTGCTCTGACTCTCGGTTTATTTTTCATTCTCATGGACACAACATTTATGTTTTGCGTTCTGAGTTTCGTGTGCCTTCTTTTGCTTCGCATTTGCCTGATATTGGTTGGTGGGGGACTGCTCGTTGCCTCTCGTTAATGAGCTCATTTTTAGGGATACACATTTAATGAATACAAAGCAAAGCGAAATTATGTATTACCAAGCATAGCCGAGCATGAAAACCTAATTAGTATGCATTTAACGCAAATTTATTTATATTCATCCCTTCTCTTTTTTTTATTGCAGGCTCCAATGGCCTTCTATCCAACTTGGCAGGCAGACCCATCTCAAGGCTGGCAAAATCAATTTATCCAGCAAATTCCACAGAATAGTCCGGCAATAACATCGCTGAATTCACTTGAATTCCAACCCCAAAGCTATACGTACCAACCGCCAAATGGATATGTGCAGACTGGCCTTGGATTTGATCCGAACTATGGAAGGACATACGCGGCTCCGGTGCAACGTTATGAATTCCAGACACAACAAATCGCTTCGCCAATAAATCAAGTCTCTTTGCAGAGCGTTAGTTTCGCTCCGACTGTCACTTATGCTGGACAAGTGTCAACAGCTCCAGCTCCGCCACCAGTTGTACTGTCGAATTCATCGGCAGCAGCAGCACAGCAACATCAATTGCAAGTGGCAGCGGCCTCTGATTTGAATAAGACCATGTCGGGAAACGACACGCCTGGATATCCGCGGGTGAGCAGCGTACCGCCGCGCTCACTCAATTGTAACGGGTATTCAGGCGACTTCAGCGGTAATCAAGCAACTGGAACTCAAGCAGTAGCACAGCAAGCAACAGCAGCAGGAGGCGCTGGCGCAACAACCGGTCAGCAGAGCTCTAATTCGAACGCACAGCAGCAGCAGCAAACGCAACAACAGTCATCTTCGCCCATGCATCCGCCATCAGCACAAAGCTCACAAAATCAACAACAACAACAACAACAACAGCAGCAGCAGCAGCAATCTGCACAACAGATTCCACAATCGCCGACGCGAGGGCATATGCAACAGCAACAAAGACACGTCTCTCAGTCACCAAATCATGTTCCTCAATCGCCAAGCAGTCACAGTAGCAGCAGCAACAGCAGCAATAACATGCAGCAATATCCAATACCGCCATCTCCAAATCATAACTCCCAGCAAATGTTGCATAATCCTCATCAAGGGATGCACACGCCCAATCAGCAACAGCAGCAAGCCCAACCGAATCACATCTCCTCGCCCAGTCATGCTCAAATGTCTCAAGACTGGAACTGGAATGGGCAATCTCAGCAGCAGCCAGGTGCTCCAGGCGAAATGTTTAACCAAGCGGAGCGCGTTAACTTAAACACTCGAATAAAATCGATGATCCTTCGAAAGAACGATCCTAAGGACATAGGACAAGGTGCTGACGTTCAAATGCAAGCACCGTCTGGCCCATCTGCGACTGGTGTCGCTCATGGTCAGGCCCAAAACCAGACCGGTCATTTTTTATCGTATAGCCACCATCTCCGAGGCGATTCAGCATTGAACGTCAGCGGTTCTAGTGTACCACAGCAGCAGCAGCAAACGCATCAGCAACCATCAGCAGCAGCAGCAGCAGCTAGTGCAGCACTAACAGAACCACTCGGAGGTGGTGGCGATCAAATTTGGAAGCCACAAGGTCATTCTTTCAAGAAACCACCAAGTAGCTTTCAAAACTCGGATCAACCACACCAACAGCAACAACACCAACATCAAACAACATCTCACAGCAGTAAATCGAAGAAAAAAAGTCACAGTGCGCCTGACGTCGACAAGAATAGTAATGACCCCGGTGGGGGCGGTGGCCTCCATCATCATCACTCCCAGCATGGACATCACCATCAGAGAGGCTCTCCTCATCAGGTGGACATCAAAACAGAAAAGTCTAGCTATCCGCCAATGTCCGGCTACGGTCATCATCCCGACCCGAATGCTTGTTACCCTGGCATGAATCCGCAAGGCCAATATCCAATGATCAAGCAAGAGCCTGGCCTCATGCCACACCAGCAAAACAACAAAATGGAGGGCTACGAGCGCAACTACCAGAACTTTATACAGTACGCAGACTATTGCCAGAACGAAGTACAGCCGACTGGCGGTAATAGCCAGTCCAACCAACAACAAGACTATCAGCAGCAACACGGCTACCAGAATCCTGCCGCTTCCTACTACGGTTCAGGTTACCAACATCAAAACAATTATCAGCAAAATTTCTCGCCCAGCTATCAGCATCCGCCACCGCCGCTGCCGCCACACTCATCGTCAGCATCAACGCCGTCTTCCTTTGGCTGTCCGCCATCTTCCAATGCGACAAAATCTTCCAGTTCCGGCTCAAAGGGGGGCCACAGCCTAATGGATTTAGATCGAAAGCACGAAGCGAATAGCATCATCCCTCTGCCCATGAACTACGAGAAGGAGATCCCCGCACATGCATATCCTATTCCTTCGAATCGATATTCCATGATGCAGCCAGGTGACAAAGCTGCCGAGCTGCAAGCCAGCGAAGACGTCGACAAAATTACCGGTTATCCGTTCCTTGGTGAGGGTGGACCGGCAGCAATCAAAAATATTGTTGGCTTTTCTTGCTGTCGGCAGGGTGGTACACGTGTGCCGACAATAGAGCATCTAAAAGACGGCTCCTGTATGGGTATGCAGACGAAAGATGAAATCCTCGATGAGGATGATGAAGAGACTGATGAGAATGGCGAGCCAAAGGCTCCGAATAGCAAGAAGAAAAGTGCAAACGATGACAATGCCAGTGAAGAGTCGTTATCGGTACCAGCCGAAGTGGTTGTGAAACGAGAAACTATCAATCCAATGTTCGATACAACGGATCGGCTGGAGAAAGGTAACAAGGCCGAGATACCCGAATGTGATTGTTTTTCATCGGATAAGAATCCACCAGAACCGGGCAGCTATTACACCCATTTAGGTGAGTTGCCACACACACACACACAGCAAGCGAATGAATTTCCTAAATGTTATGTTTGAATTTTGCAGGATCTTCAGCGACTTTGGCTGAATTACGCAAAGAGATCGAAGATCGATGTGGTATTTCGGGGAGACAACTACGTATTGAGAAGATTGTTTATACGGGCAAGGAGGGCAAAACAACACAGGGTTGTCCCGTGGCCAAATGGATTATCCGGCGAGCCGATCCAGAAGAGAAGGTTCTTGTCGTTGTCAAGAAGCGACAGGGTCACAAGTAAGTGTTGTAGTTGATAAGCATCTAAAACAATGGTTCCAAATAATACGCGGACCTTCACCCGCATATTTTCTCATACACTTTTCCTTTCCAACCATCATTTCGATGTCATGAATCTCATCGCATGCTCAGTCGAAACTGACCTCCAATGCATTCCACTTAGTTTCAACTTCATCGAATAAGGCTTTTGATGGTATTTGGTTAAGCAATCCGTTGTTATCATTCCACCTTTTTGCTAGCGAGCTCTTTAGAATATTTATTTGTGTGGAAGTCGATGAATATGAGGTTTTATATGCGGCGACTTGTATGACTTAAAAAGTAAATTTGAATACCTTATACTCCTTATTAACAGATAGCTCTTTAGAAGAAATAGAATTGAATACGTTCCACTTTAGAGAAGTGTGACTAGATTAGAAAATATTAAATAATTGTTACAATTGAGAGTAGCAAAGTCGCTAGATTAGATTTGTATGATATATTCAACCGAAACAGGTATAGGATCGACTTTACCTATGTAGATTCCAGTAGAACTAAAAGGTGCTAACAACATTAGAAATGACAAAGCTGATTTCGTGATGCTGCTGTTACTATGTAGGTACATACAAAGTGATACGTTCCCTTTCTTATTGTGGACGCATTCTTTAGCAAATTTTCTTCGCGCCGTAAAGTGAAACCGATCGACTGTCACATCCGTCGTCTGCCATATTGCTATGTCTATAGTTTTCTGACTCATTCTCTTATAAAGCTAATCCTTAAGATGATATGGAGACTTCTGTTCATGAAGGACTCCAGTATTGAAAAGGAACACGACGTGGAGCTTAGATTTTGTGCTGAAAATGTTGCTTTTCCAGATTTTTCACAGCATACTGGAACACTGCTTTTATTCAACCAGTTCTGTTGTTCACATCCAGTTCGGTGCCACCGTCTTCCGAGACAAAGCTTCCTAGATAAAGGAAGTTTTCAACCTTCCCGATCTGCTGTCCGGCAATGCTTATTTGAACAGTTGAATGTGAAAGAAAGTTCCTTGACTTGGTCGTGTTAATTTTCAGCCTTACTTGTTTTGCTTCGGATTCTAAAGCATGACTCATTTGATGCAGGTAAGTGCTGATAAGGACCAAGAATAACAGTGGCAACAGTATGAAACCTTGTCGCATTACTCTTTGGACTTCGAAGTCTGCAGTACGTGAATGACAATTGGCACCTTCGTAATAGCTATAAATTTTTCGGGGATACATCTTTCGCGCTTTCGAAAGCCTGGGAGTTTATTTAAAAACATATGATGTGGACACCTATATCGATGCTAGATTGTTGTAGATTATCTTGGTCCCGTCCATGCTTATCTGGCTTCTATTTAAAATAATTTGTTTTGTTTTTTTGTGTTCATGAATATACGCTTTCACTAACATCAATCTTTAATTCTTACAGATGCTGTGCAGCATTTATAGTCGTTTGTATGGTGGCATGGGACGGCATGCCACGTCAGGAAGCTGATAACGCTTACAAAAATCTCATTGGCAAGCTAAACAAATACGGTCTACCGACAACGCGTCGTTGTGCTACAAACGAAAATCGCACATGTGCTTGTCAAGGTGAGTTTCTTATCATTCACATGCAATCCACAAATAATAAAAATATTCTTAATTCGCAGGTCTTGATCCTGAAACATCCGGTGCATCCTATAGCTTCGGCTGTTCATGGTCCATGTACTACAATGGTTGTAAATATGCACGCTCCAAGACCGTTCGCAAATTCCGTCTCTCGGTGAAAAACGAGGAGAGTGCCATCGAAGATCACATGAACCTCCTGGCCACGGTGTTGGCTCCGCTTTTCAAGCAAATCGCACCACGTTCCTATGACAATCAAACAAAGTACGAAAAGGAAGCTCCCGACTGCCGGCTTGGTTTGAAACCGGGAAAGCCATTCTCGGGTGTTACAGCCTGTCTGGATTTTTGTGCACATGCTCATAGAGACTTGCACAATATGCAGGATGGTTGTACGGTGCAAGTGGCTCTGCTCAAACCATCGAATCGTGATGGTCGACAGCCAGATGATGAGCAGTTTCATGTGTTACCGCTATACACAATGGATGCAACGGATGAGTTCGATAGTGCCGAGGGACAAAAGGAGAAGCATCGCACTGGTGCTGTGCAAGTCCTCGACAAGTGAGTGTAGCGTTGAGTTTTGATTGTCGGACTCAGATTTAAAATGTTACTGTCTGATAAAACCATATCTATCGGGTGTTATTTTTCTTTTATTCTAGATACCCTTGTGAAGTACGTGTAAGATCCACACCGCTTGTACCATGTCGAAGGCATGGGAAAAAGCGCAAAGAAGGTGAAGAAGGTGCCGAAGGTGCTGCTGCAGTTCCACCGCCACAGACAACACCTCAGCCACCACCAGTGACACCGAATCCTCCGCCACCCACAAAAAAGGAATCAAGTAAATCCAAGTCAAAATCGAATAAAAATCAGCAACAGCAGCAGCAGCAACAACAGCAACAGAATCCACCATCAACACCATCGGCGCCACCATCAACGCCATCGCCGCGATGCCAAACCCCAGTGACCAACAATCCCAGTCCGGCGGGAAGTGCGTTTTCAACGCCACCAGTCAATAACACTCACAACGGAGGTAATAACAATCTGATGTCGTCGAATTCGAGTCTCATGAATATGGCGACAATGATTGACACCTTCACTGATGCCCAGCTGCAATCGAATCAGATCTCAAGCACCGTCTTGGATTCTCCATACTCATACGACTATCAAACGGGTTCCTACATCGATTCGCGCAATTACTACGGCAATTGGCCACCACCACCAACGGCCCATCCTGCAGCGGCTCCACATCCAGCGGCACAGCATCCAGTGGCGACTAATTTGACAGCACCTCCAAATCCGCCAATGACTCCAACCACACCGAACAGCCATCATCATCAAGCGCCTCTGCCACCTGCGCCTACGGCCGTTCAGCACCACGATGGGTATGGCAACTTTAACAATCATCTTCCACCAGTTGGCAACCAGCTTACTCAGCTTCAAGATGTCCGCGGTGATGTCAAGAGTCGCGGAGGTAGTGAAGAAAATCCAGATTCTACGACGATAGTGAACAACTTGAGCGAGAGTAGCAAACTCACCCCATTGACACCAATTACCAATTTGGGACCTCCACCGCTGGAGGAAGGTTTTGTTAAGCCGAAGCCACCGCCTGATTATCAGTACTCGCAATATCCGAATAACTATCAGATGTATCCACCGCCACCGCCGACCTACTCACCATACGACGCGTACAACAATATGAACTACAACTACGGCTATCATCATCAGCCCTACTCTCCGTACACTATGTATCCGCAGCAGACGCCACCGCCCACACCGCCACCGCCGTCACCCAACTGGAACATGTATCCGCCGTCCACGTCGACGCAACATCCACTCCCACCACATGCAGCTGCCGCTGCAGCAATGCATCATCAACAGGCGGCCTACACACCGACAGCACTGCCACCAGTGACACACACACCGCATCCACATCATCAGCAGACGACACTACCGCCACAGCAGCAACAACATCCACACCATCACCATCTACAGTCGTTGTCACAATCTCCCCTGCATCATCATCAGCAACAAGCACCGCCACAGCAGCAGCAACAACAACATCATCAGCAGCCCCAGCAGCAGCAACAACATCAACCGCCATCGACTGTACAGACGAAACATTCGCATAATTCACAGCAACAACAACAACAACAGCAGCAGCAACAGCAACAACAACAAATGGCGACACCACCGCAACAGCAGCCACCGCCAGTGCAACAACCTACACCCCAAACCGATCTCACACCACCACCGAATGTCAACAATGGTGCTGGAGCTACGGTTAAGGCCGAACCTATCGGCGAAGTGACCGAGATCAATGAAAACCTTGAAGCATTCCAAGATCCTCAAATGGGTGGCGTTGCAATCGCTCTCAATCACGGAAGTGTTCTAATCGAATGCGCCAAACACGAGATGCATTCCACAACAGCTGTCAAACGACCCAATCGTCATCATCCAACTCGAATGACACTGATCTTCTACCAGCATCGTAATCTGAACCGCACTCGTCACGGCATCGATGAGTGGGAGGAGAAGATGCGCGTCAAAAAGATCAACACCGAAGCCGATGCGAAAGCCAAAGAAGAAGGCCAAACAAAAATCAAAAAAGAACCCATCGACGAAGATGAACTTGATGATATAGCTGAGTGCAGTGGTGGTAGTGGTAACCGAAAGGAAGGCAGCAGTAGTAAATCCGATGGCCATCACGAGGCAAAGCGTAAAAAAGACGGCGATAGCAAGGCAAAAAAAAACTCCAATCACGAGCAGTCAAAAAACGAGAAAATGGTCCTCCGTGCACCGACCCTAACAACTACTTCGTGGACAACTTTATTCCCCATGCATCCATGTGTGGTGACTGGGCCCTATCAAGAGGGCAACAGTAGTCCAACATCAACAACGGCCTCATCTCAGGCCTAGGTGTCGGAGGGCAGAACAATTTCGCTCTTTCATTAAAAAAAAAAAAACAAAACAAAAAAAAAAACAAAAACTCTGCTCAATGATTGTGATTTAAAAAGAAAATAATTTCTAAAAATAAAAAATAAAAAATTAACGCAAATGCGTGCGCTGTGCCATAAAAAAAAGTTGAATATAATTCGCAAACAAAAGGATCACGCATTATCTTCACATCGTAAGACTCTCTCTCACTCGTCAGCATAAAACAACATACGATCCACACTACATCCACATCCATTACAAAACGATTAAAATTTGTTCTAGTAGTTTATCTCTAAGTTGTATTCATTCATTTCTCTTTCTCATTTGCAAGCAAGGACGATCGTAAGATTATCCTATTTATTCAGTTAATTATATATTTTAGAAAAGTTAAAAGTAAAAGATAAAAAAACATCGTTGCCAAAAGTACAAAAATACATTAAAAAAACAAACCGAACTACAATTAGTTTCTCAGTAAATAAGAAAATACAACTGTAACTCTTTTTCGCTCTTAAATATAACACACCACAACACCAACTAAATCAACTACAAAATATACAAGAAAACAATTTATTATAAACTAAAAACAAGCTGCTAGGTTAGTACTACACACGAACATCCATCATGTCCCGTACCGCGGGCTTATTTTTTTTTTTTTTTTTTTAAAAAAAACAATTATTTTTTTAATATCAAAAGCTAATTAAACCATACTTTGTTGTTCGTTCTTTGCTTTTAATTAATTTTAATCATGTGAAATGCGATACATTTACGAGATGTTGTGAGTTAAAAGCAGAAAACAAACAAAAAAAAAAAAAAATCCACTACGCCATGTATCTCATAAAATATTTTTTTATTATCGTTTATAAAAAAATTACATCCCTTCGGATAAATTCCCATCCTTAGCAAGATGTGTACTTCTCTTCTTCGTTGGTGAATGCATTTTTTTCATCCAACTTCACATCATCTTGTTAACGATGAGAATTTAAAAAAAAGCAAAAATATAAGAAAATGAAAATCTTATTTTAATTCTAAGAACTACTCGTAGGATTATTAATTACATATAATTTAAATGAAAACAAAAAGTTGTTTAACATAAATAAAACAAAAAAATTGAAGACATTAGATCGTTTTTAGTTTCTTTTTTTTTTTCTATTTTTTAATTTAATGTTAGGTGTTTATTTCATTTCAATCAAACGCACGTTTTATAAGAAAAACAAACAAAAAAAAAAAAAACTATATGCAGACATTATTGTGGATCAAAGAAAGACTCGAAACCAAGAAGTATTAAATATAAAAAAAAAATGAATTAAAGTTAAAAACAAATGAATAATAAGAAAATAATGTTAAATATGTTAATTGTAGTAGTATGCATCGCATTTTTTTTCTTTTTCTTATTTAATTTCCATCCATATAAGTTTTTTTGTTTTCAATTTTGAAAATATTCATTTCATATTATTTTGATGTTTCTATGAGATACAAGAAAATGCAAACATCTATTGCATTAAAGTAAAAGAAAAAAAAATAAGTTTGCTATAGAAAAAAAGATCGTAGAATTCTCTGTTGTAATCTATGCTATAATTAATATAATTGTAATATTATTTATACATAAAGAAAAAAGAATGCATATGTTCGTTTTCTTTTTTTTTTTTTTTTTTTTTCTCCTTAATAATTATTATAATATTATACGACAATGGTACATATATATAAATATATATTTTTCTCTTTTTTGATAAATAAACATGATTTTTTCGCTATACATTGGTTTTTGTTATTTTATTTTAATTTATTTTAATTTTATCCTCCATTCGGTTTGCAGATTTTATTTTTGGTTGCTTGCTTTATGTACATGCTTGTTATATGAGTATTCCGTATTTCATCACACATCGTATTTGTTTAAGGATTTCAATGTTAATTTTTAATGTTAATGTGTGTTTATTTCAGACCATCTACGAGTTTCTGGTAATGGTAACCATCCTGCAGTATCGAGCAAAATTGTATTCCTTTTTTGTGATCCATTGTTGTTTAATTATGTATTCCCTTTAATTTCGGAAAAAAAAAAACAAGTAGGAAGCCTTTTAAGAATTTATTGATTGTTTTAGACCATAGGATATGTTAGCTCAGGTCACTACAGACCCATTGAAACACCCATCGGGGGGAAAGAGTAAAAGTACCTTGCCCGTGAGGTTCCTACAAAAGATGCGTATGTCCCATAATCACTCCTATAAGGGTGGAAGGGATTTTCTATTCATTTGCATAAGTCTGTCCGTCCTGGCTTTGTCGTATACGGACCATAGCTTCCTTGCGGTGACAGAAGTCCTTAGAGAAGTCCACTTGCTGTTTACCTCTGTTAGAGCTTTATTGCCTGTATCGAGCTTAGTTCTCCGAGGGGTCAGATTGGTCAGGCTTTAATGCCGAACATCTTGCTAGTTCGTCTGCTTTCTCATTCGCTGGTATACCTTCGTGTCCAGGATCCCAGCGTAGTTTTACCTTGTTCCAAGGACCTTGAGCTCTTTGCGACAGCATTTCACAAGCTTCGATTTTATTTCTGTAGCATTAATCGCTTTTATTGCTACCTGGCTGTCGATGAAAAAGGTAATATCGTCTTGTGGTATTGCCCTCATCGCAGTCTCACGGGAGGCTATTGTCACCGCTTGGGAAAAACTGCTGCAGTTCGGAAGTCTAACTGACTTTGATATATCCAGTGGCTCGGAGTAGATACCTGCACCAAACATGCACGCATGTTTCCATTTTTGATCCATCGGTGTACACCGTTGTAGATTGTGTATTGGGTAATATACCGCATTCCATACATCCCTATTCAGGTAGGTGGTTGAGAAAGGTCTTATAACGTCTAGGTATGGTGTGGTGTAACCAGTAGTAGATACATTGCCCATGTATTTCTGTAGTCGTAGTGTGACCTATTGTGTTTGGTCTCCAGATGTCTGATTGACTGATTGTTTGGATACTAATAGCTGCTGATACGCGTATGAAGATGTGTAGCGGAAGCAGAATGAGGATGACCTCGAGTACTGCTGTAGGTGCTTTTAGGCCATAAAATCTGTACATTTTGGAATTCATATGCAAGAACATTTATATTCATTCAATTTGGTGAGATATTAGTACTTTGTAGCGCCTCCTTTATTTTGTATGACATTAATTTGCTTTGACATTGGATCACTAATAGTTCTTTGTTTCAAATTTCTTGAGCATTTTGACTGAGGACTGTGTTAAAGTCTTATTATTTACCTAATTACCTAGCCAGTTAAGTATAGGAATTCCTTCTTCGATCATAAATTCTTTAATCTGTGAACAAATTCAATTGAATTTATTTTCTTTTGTTATTAAGGAATTTAAATAGAAGTGAACAAAGAAAATGGCTTACTATTATGGATCGATGGCATGGAGCAGAGTCGTCTTAAAAAATCATATCGTCGGCTTCTAAAAAATGCATTTCCATTGACTGTAGCAAATGATATTTTTGTATACTTCTGAGTTAACAGTTCCTTTTACGATGCGTAAATCTCCAATTCCATAGTAAGAAAAACATTCCCATCTCCAGTTCTTCGGCGCACGTATTGAATTCCATTTCATCAGTATATGCTGGATTTGCTCTTATCGGAAAATATGATTTTTCTCCAATCAATTTCTGTCCATTTTTCGTAATTTTTTTCCCAAGTTAGTCGAGATTTCATCATCTTGGGTGTCAAAATAGGTTTTTTTTTTTTGCGGGACGACGAACCATTAGACCAAATTCTTTAAGCCTTCGACGCACTGTATGCACACCAATTTCAATTCCATTTGACTCCACAAACTCTGGCTGAATTCCAAAACGTCAAAAAATGCTCATCGTGAATACATCACTACCGTTGTGATGCAGTGTTATAATGCTTTTATTTTCCGATGCTTTGATGATGCATTGAAGTTTTTGACGTTTTCGAACGATTTACAACAAACAACGTTTAGATAAGTGGTAAAAACCATTCTTTTTAACACGGTACTTAATAATTGTGGTTCATAAAATGGTTTTCCATACAAAAATCAATTCATCAATGTTTGCTTGTGGCTCTGCAGTGGAGTGTTTTGTTCCGTATTGTGCATCTAAAACTTCAAAACATCCCAAAGCAGTTGCCGCCTTGTCAGACGTGCGATTTCCCATCTTGATCCGCTTATACGTAACCATTAAGTTAAGGAAATTTCTTATAATTTCCCCATCGAAAAATGGAATTCAAGGACTGTTTTAATTACTCCACGCAGTACTTGTCGCCACATTAAAGTTTTTTCAATTTTTCCGTTTTGAAAGAAACTGATGCTCAAATTGCAATTTGGTAAGAATTAAAGCTTTAATTAATTCAGCTCTTCATTTTAATAAATAAATAATTTAAAGCAATAATTCCATTTATCGGAGTACAAAATAACTCAAATGACATTTGCATCACATTAGTTCACGATGCGCTGTTTGCTTTTGTTTGCGTAGTAGATGCATTCACAATGCGTTTTGAAACGTTATAGATTGCATCACGTAATGACGATTTGGAATCCTTGACTTTGCAGTACTGAAGTTTGGAAACCAGCCTCTGTTCTTACTTGTACCACTGTTGAAAATCGGTTCCTTATATTGAGAGTGTAGAACTTTCCTTAGATGTCTTTTTTTTCCGTTCAGCTGTGCTCGTTAATTTTTTATTTTTTTTTGTAACTTGCTCACAATCGACTTGTTTGATCCAACATCTTTACTTATTTCGGTAGCGGTCAACTTTCCCACTTCAAGTAGTGCAATTATTCGACTTTTTTTGTCTTCGGTCAATTGTTTATAAATTGGCAACTTTTCAAAATTATCAATTTTTTCACCAGCACTTTTCACTTTAAACACTAAACTTATTCAAATGACTTATTATGCACTTACATACCTAAAAAGAACGGAATTCATTAAGAAAAAGCAGCTGACCAAAAATAATTAAAGATTTTTTTGCAAAAATGGGTGATGCACTCTCCGTGCCTGCTATTGTAAAGGAAAGAAAATATAAAATGTGAGGATTAGATTTTCTTCAAAGTAAAGTCTAGACCGACAACAATCAAGTCATGCAGGAATGTTTTTGCCTGGTTCTTAAGAATGTAACCATCGGAATCCGTTTTATTTAAATGTCGGATTTTGCATAATCCCAAACACAACTGAGTTTCAGTTTTAGATATTCAATAGATTAAGTGAGCAACATAATCATAACAGAAGTGACATAATGTCATCTCTCTTCTTTTTGTCGCTTCACCGCCATCTCACTTCAGCTGTACTATTTTCATAGTCGTGTAAAATAAAGAAGCATTTCCTATCTAAAAATACATCCATTGTGAACAAAGCTTTTTTTAACTGCCACATTTGCAAATATCTATGCTATCGATTGCAGGTCACTTTTTTTTACATTCATACAAATTTGTATGAATTGTCATATTTCGTTTCACTTTCTAAACAGGATTATGAGAATAATGACACACTTACAGACTCACGTAATACTACTAGAATGAAAATAAATCACTGTTACCCAATTTGAGAGATGATGCAACATGGGAATAGGGACATGAAGTGTGATTTCTGAGTCAGGATACTTGTGCCAATTGTGCGTATATAGCGAGAACAATTACAAAACAATTACCTCGATTCTTGTTGTCGTTTTAGCCGTAACGCCGTACTGCCAACTTTCACCAGCGGCTGTATTAATTTTTTGTAGTCTAGAATTCTGTTACGTGAATTGAAGAAGTTACGCAAATCGACTCAGAAAGTGCGCTGCGAATAAGACGAGAACTTGAATCGGGGTGAATGTTTCTAGATAAAAAGCAAAAATCCAAGTTATTTTGAAGGGCCTACCTACCTTCACTTCTATTTACATGTGTCAAAAAGAACAGGAAATAATTTTGGACAGCAAAAAACAATTTGAAAATAGTGCGCTCAAACCACTCTCGTAAAGAATATTTTACGTACGTCACTCGACCTTCTTTTCCGCATATCAGCATCTGTATGTTCCTAACAAGTTTATTTTTTTTAAGAGAAAACAAATCCCGGAGTACTCAGATTCGATTTCGATCCATTGTACTACTAGGCAGAAACTTCTTTTTGGGGTAGTGGTTGGAGAATCTTAAATTTGATTTGTTTCTCTCTTAAGCTCTGGTGACTGTTGGTTGCTTTTCTCTGATGGGGCTCTAACTTGCACCATTCGGGTCATAAGTAATCACATTCCCCACTCCTGGCTAGTTTTTTAACACAATAATTTTCAACAATTAACAAGTCTGAAACTTTTCACCAACAAAGTACTGAGGAGCAAGTTCCTAGCGACACTTTACACCGTTTTAAATCTCGAATTCGAGTTATTGCAAAGTTTTTTGTCCAGGATAGTGAATCTAAGGAAAGCTTTTCCAAAATCTCGTTAAAAATGAGGAGTGCCTGCTCAAAAGGGGACATTTACAGTTGTCTGATTTTTTAGTTAAACATTCAACCTTATGTTAAAACTCTCAATTTCGTCACTCGAATCCGCAACAAAAGCAAATATATTTATAGGAAATGTGACTTAAAAACCTATGTTCCGATCAAAAGTCGACATTTACAAAAAATCGTCAAGCACGATATGGTGTAGTGGTAACATCATCGCTTGTCACGCTGCGGGTTCACGGTTCGAAACCTGATGTCAAGAATTATCTATTTATTTCGCATTAAATAAATACAAAAAGTCGATCAATTGCGAAAGCTTAGTCAGATCTACTGCGAATGCATAACACTGGCAGTAGGCTGGTCATATGGCTTAAATGTAACTTGATCGTGATGATGACATCAGGAGGACGGAAAAAAAATACTGTGAATCATGAGCAACGACAAAAAGCAAAAAAAACAAGCTCCCCAGTTATCTGGACGCCATCCTTGGAGTTTACTGAAACTAAATACCACCTAAGTTTTAAACCCACTACACCAATCTTTCTTTCTCTCTCTCGCTCAATTTCTACAAACGCCCGTGCCCTGAAATAATTTAATGGTATTCATATCCCATTTAGCGCGCGCAAATTATATAAAAAAAAAAAAAAATGTACATGGTTCTGTGAATGCAGATGCTTTAAAACTGTAACTGTTGTCTATTTTCTTGAGTATATTCAGAATGGATTTTATGGACATTTTTATTGTCGATTAGACGACTTTCTTGGGAAGCTTCGAGATAGAAGTATTTTGATATGAAATAAACTATCTGTTAATTACGTAAGAAATGCGATATCTCGCAAATTAAAAAAATATCGAATTGAGACTTAATTGTCGTTATAGATCCGAGAATACTCTATTACCATTTTTTTTTCAAGTGACAGGGGGGTGACTCATTTTTCGCAGACATTCCTCCCTGTGATCGAAAATTTAAAATTTGTTTTTATTTTACTCAAAGAGCTCTTTTCAGCGACGTATAGTACCACATGACGATTTTTTGATTTTTTTTTTAGTTACATTTGCGTATTACTGGAATAAGCTCTTGAAAATAACAGTATTTCCTAAAAATAACACCGTTTGGGTTATTGTTTTGCATGACTTCTGTGGAAACCTTGCATATGACTTTTATACAGACGGACGGACTAGTGTTTCGTGGCCTGTATACAGAACCCTTAAAAGGAATACATATGTATTTATAAATTGTACAAAAATTTACGAAAAGGAATCAAGTCAGTATTACCGGAAATAAAGGTCAAGCTTTTTTTTCAAAATAAACTGTTCTAAATAACGTTGTTACATGACTTGCGGTGAAGTTAGGTGTATTGTGACCTGGAAGATCAACGTTATTACATAATCCTACTTTCTCATATGTAGTACTACTATTATTCTGTAAAGCTCTTGGTATTCCCTGCATTTTTTTTTTGATTTCCTCAAAAAAGTTATTACATAAATATCCCCTTTTGAAGAGGCACTTTTCATATATCGTCCTGTTTTTCACCCATATCCCAAAATATTCGGTTTATATCACATTAACAGCATCAATACGAGTACATACAATAAAAAAAAGCTTATTTGTAAGCACAGTTTTTGCTTCTGTCAAAAACATTTATTTGGTTTTATATGTCAAAATTGTATGCCTGAAGCAAATTTATACAATAATAAAGCTCTTTGGTAAAGAAAAAGTACGTGTACTCGTAATCATTTAATCGATCAGCTTCGAAGAGTTTCTGGGCCAGCGAAATTAAATTATTTGAGTAGCAATTCGATTCTGCAGAAAATGAAAACAAAACTAGCAGAAAATGTAAAAGATTAGCGAGAAATGAAATTTATTTGATCAGCAAAATGTAATTTTTTTTTATGAGAATGAGTTAATTTTTTTGATGAGCAGATGAAGTTGAAAATTAGCAAATAGGCTAATACAAGTACATTATCTTAAAAATTGTTTTTTCCAGCAAAAATAAGTTATTTCATCAACAGAACATCAATATTTTGATTGACGAACAAAAAAAAAAAGTGAAAAATAATCTGTAAAAATATTAAGATTCGTAATGCAAAACGAAAAAGAATAGTTATTCAAGTACAACTTGACTAATTGCGAAGTTCAGAAAAATAAGAGTAAACAATTTGTCTGCTGATTATATAATTTATTTTTGCCAATCATTTACTTTTTCTGTTGATTCGGTTTTGTATTTCCCGCAGATCATGAAGTTACTTTTTGCTAATTGGAAAATGTTTTTTTTTTTGCGGATCATTTTTTTGCCATCATATTTTGCCGATCTTTTAATTATTTCGCTGATCACTAATAATATTATCGTTTTAAAAATGTGTACCTATCCTGTGCAGTAAAGGACCTTTTTAAAATGTTATTGTCGTATCCGTAATTCAAAATTTAAGAAAAAAAAATCATTATTTCCATATGTACCTTATTAGATATCTATTGTCGAACACATCAAACGACGCTTCCAAAAATTCAGCATTTTATGGTCATTTACTTTTAGCGTCCATTCATCAAATCTGCAGCTGAACAAATGGTGTGTCCAAATTGATTTAAAGTAGTTTTAAATTTGAAACTCGGACAAGCAAATCGCAGTTTTTGACTTTTATATATTCACCACAATAAATTAACGAAAATTATCGAATTTTTATATAAGAGTTGCATTTAAAATGCATCTAACCGGAAGAGCACAACACCTGCTTTTGGTGTGTTTTGATAGAAAACTTCTAGCTACCACGATCAAATTTCGACTCGGAACATGGGATACATTTCTGATACAAATTAATTTGAATCGCTGTGTCTAGCCTTTAAATCTTAATTTATTTTATATATTTAACCTTATTTTTAAATTATTAATTAATGGCGACAAATTGAAACAAAATGTTTAACTATCCACATTAATGTTTGCTTTTTAGCAATATAGATATACTTATTGCTACACCTTTGATATTCATCATAGCAATAAAGTTTAAACGGAAAATTCTTTGACCATTTTTTTTTTGAGTAAAACAAAAATAAATAACATAATTTCAAATTGTCTAACATAACAAATCAATTCAAATTATAATCGCAATACTTATTGACAATTCAACTATATCGAAAGCGATGACAAACATTAGTGAATAAAATAAAACCAAATTAAAAAAAAAAGATAAAAAATAAATAAAACTGAGCAATTGGGAGGAAATAAAAATTAAAATATCAAAAAATTGGCATAAAGTTTTAAAAATAAGAACAAAAAATGTTTTTGGCAAACTGAATGACAAAATTGAAAAAAAAAAAAATACAACAACAAAAGGAACAGACAAAACGTACGGATTACATATAACTGAAAGTTTATAAACGCATATATTTTAGATATAAGAAAGTATTACAAAAAAAAAAAAGAAGAAAATCATAGGCATTATTGAATATAAATGATAAATTATTAAATTAAATATTAAAAATGGCAAGCATACCCACAATTTGGTTTAAGATGAAACAAAAAAATAAAAACAAAAAGAACTCAATGTACATTAGGATCACGTTAAAGTAAAATTAAAAAAATAAAAAATAAAAAACAAAAACAACAAAACATTTAAAAAGTATTCCATATTTTCTTGTTCACTATAATTTTTTTTATTACAAAAAAGAAAAAAAAAAAAAAAATAAGAAAACGCAGTTAAAAAGAAGAAAAAAAAATAGTTTAAAAATGTTTATTAAATGCCATAGAAATACTAAATTTTTCGATTTTCGAATTTTATTTTTTTCAGTTCTTGAGTTTACAATTTTCGGAATATTATTATTACAAAAGAAAGACTTTATGAAACTATATTACATAATTATAATTAGCAATTTTAGAAATGCTACATTTTAATTTATTTTTACTGAACGTACGTATTATATAAATATATATAAATATATATATTATATATACATAAATCAAATATATGTATATTAAAAATGAGATTGAAAGAAAACAACACAACAAAAAAAAAAAAAAAATTAAACATACAAAATATATTTATTACATATTTAAAACAAAAATAAAATTTAAACTAAAACAAAATTGTGTTTTTTTTTTTATTTATATTTTTCTTGTGAACAAATTTAGGCAGGTGTTGCAGATTAACGACCAACCTCCATGTAGGGAAGCCGAAAAAAATTTAGGTAAAATGTTTTATTACCATTTTGGTGCTTATTCGAAACACAGACTTAAGATATGCAATCTAAGCCACCTTTGTTATACTTTAAATCTTTGGAATTTACGTAGACAATGAGCTCATCGCATAAAAAAAGTGGCTGCGAAAGAAGCCGTTCTGGGCAGAATAATCTACTTTCAGAACTCTTCGAACTGTATTTGGATCGCAGGACTTACCCGTTTCTTCCAATAACTCTGCTGCTATTTCCGATGCAGTTAATTTTGGATTTTTTTTTATTTTTCTTTCTATGGAGCTTTCCTCACACGGTGTAAATATTTTTGGACGTCCTGAACGCGGCTTAGAACTAATTGTGCCACTTAGCTTAAATTTTTTTAATACGGTTTGGACTGTTGAATGGCTTTTATTAACGAGTTTTCCTATTTCCCGCAGAGATTTACCTTCAGTATGGTACTTTACTATTAACTCTCGTATATCGTTCGAAATTTCTTTTCCTTTTTTATTCATTTTTATAACAAAGAACAATTTTCAATAAAATAATTACTTGTTGCGCTTTGATAGACTCCTTGAATGTTACTGCACTATATTCAGGCGAAACAAAGCGAACTGGAGGACACTAAGACTGAAATAACGGTCAGATTAAATACGTGTATGCAGACTTTTGTCGCCTTAATTTGGGTACTTCGAAGAAAAATCTCCGTTTTTTGTGTCTGCGGTTGATTTTAAAAAAAAAAACTTCTACGTTTAAGTTGCTAGATACAGTTGAGTACAAAAATATATTGTTTGTTTAAATTGAATTAAACATTGGTAGGAATTATACGGCCAAATCATTGCAATGCACGGTGTATGTAGACTTTTGTCAATAAGTGTATATAAGTTATTGATAACTCGGAGCGTTGTTAAATATAAAAAATTACCTATTTGTACTCTAAAGCTATCCTACGATTCTTTTTTAACGAATTCTGCTAAAACTCTTTCATAAAAATTTGAGTTATTTTTAATTTTTAAAAGAAGGTGCTTTTCGATAGATAAAAGTGCCAGGTCTGAGAGTCTTTCTTCTTTTTGGGAATTTCTTAAGTGTGGACTATTTTCAAAGTCGAAAAAGATCTTTCGACAGAGGCCACAGTCAAAGGCAGGGTTAAAAAGATTTCACGCAATGTTAGAGCTTGAGAAAAAGTATCTCTAAGCATTTCCGTATTAAAATGCTTATAAAGTTGAAAAACCTCAAGCTTTTTAAGTGAAGGGGTAGTGTATAAAGCTTTGAGTTCCATTTTTTTGAAGTAGTAAAATTAAAAATTCCATGAAATAGGGCATTGAATTAGAAAAATATTCATATTTTGATTTGTTTAATAAATCAAAAAAAATATATGAACAAAATAAACTATACCTATTCTTAATCTGACTTGTAGCATTATCTATAATTGCTACAAAAATTCGGCTATAATTTGTATTTGAATTAATATTAAGTAGTCGGCGTTTGCGTGGAGGTTCTGAGCAGTTACTTACGCTCTCATAGATTGAGTCAAATGAGTTTAAAAATTCAGAATGAATCCATGACTCAAAACCATCCATCTCTGGCTTCGCAAGCTTCGCGTCTTCTCTGCAATTGAATAAGACGTTCACTATACGCGAATGATATTGCCATCGAGTCTCTGATACCCCGGAATGCTAGCTCTTGTTTTCCTAGAAGAACTACAGTGTCTATAAAACGCTTCATTAAATCGCGATTGCGATCAACTTTTCTATTATGATCCTCGTAAGAATTCCCTAAAGAAGTCTATGCGATATTCGCCAAATTCATGCAAACGCAATCAGCTGTGTATATGCTTTTCCATTTGAATATGTTTTTTGGAAAAATTAATAAAATTGTTTATATCAAAGAAACCTGTGTGACTCCAAACACTAGGAGAATTAGAAAAGAGAAAACAGGGAAAACAAAATATTCTATTTAATTTGCAACTGCCAGTCAGTCATGGATTCTTTTTGTAAAAAGACTTGATGGTGTCGAGAGACCTAGTTCTATAACTTTTTTTTTGCAAAAACGAAAGCTTACTGGGTTTCTTTTAGAAGAAAATCAGTTAAACAACACTCAAAATTAACTAGAGACATCTTGTCTAAGAATAATAAGAATGGGCACCTCTACTTGGTATATAGCTAATAACTATTCACTTAGCTCACTCACTATTTTATAATAATTTAATAATTTAAAACACTAACTTAACTACCAATATGTAATTGCTAAATTTTTAAAGTTTTCTAATAATTAGCAGTCACAAAAATCACAAAAATTTGCATCCAAATTTTCAATAAATCACGCACAATTACACAACCGATTTGCAACTGTCATTTCAAATTTGCAAAAAAAAAAAAATACCCAACAAGTAAGAAAAACCTTAAACGCCGTTCGAACCACTACATCACCCAATAACCCGATTTTCGTCGGCTTATTTTGTTGCCTACAATAAAAAAAAAACTCCTTCGAACTAAAACCTTTCTTCTCCACCAATGTTCATCCACAAAAGCCGAGAAATCTCGGGTTATTTTCCTCATAAGCGAATGTATGTTAGACAAAGAAATCGCAAATAAACTTCTACTACGAGTATGCCAGAAAAGAATACTGGGAAGAAATGAATGCATAAGCCAGAAAATGAACGGCTTCTCAAAAAAATTCATTGCACGACCTCTCGCTAGAGGAGTTCATACTTGTCTCGCCTATGTGTGCGAGTTTGTGTATGAGTAAAAATGAATAAACAACCGAAGTGGTCGCAGCATTTCATCTTCGAGCGTGTATAAAGTTATGAAAAATGGTTTGATGAACAAATAATTGAATGTGATGGTTGGCAAGTGGCAAAATAAAAATGTTTGATATTTGAAAAGGGAAGCCGGAAGGAATCGGCTTGTATGGACGCCACGCCACTGGTAGGTAGGTAGGTAAAGTGGTGGTTCGGTAGAACCCAATTAGCGCTAAGTGCGCCGTTTTGATACCACAAAAACTCGTGTATCCTGTTTGTTTACATGTGTAATTGGAGATAGAAGGATGTAATTAAACCCAGCCCGTGGAGTTCAGAAACATGATTAGTTCTCCAATCAGTTTAGAGGCTGTCTCTCTGAAATCGTCAAAGAAGGGTTCACCTAACGTGCGTTGTCTTGTCCTTGCTAGGGTAGCACAACTGCAACGAAAGTGGAAAAGAGTTTCCCTCTCGTTGCTGTCTTTGCAGCTACGACAGAAAGTATTGTGAGGAATGCCAAGCTTGGCCGCGTGGTCACCTATAGGCCAGTGGCCTGTGTTAATGACTACAATTCTGGCAATATCAGGCCTTGATATGCTTAGTAGCTCATTTGATTTAGGTCTGTTGAAACTGGGCCATGTCTTTCTTGATATGGCACAACTGGTAAGGTTGTTCCACCCGAGATTGGAAGTGAAGGAGGAAATTGCCCTTAACGACTCCTATCGGAATATTGACTCTTTCCGCTAGCGAGCCATTAAGAGCTGACCCTCTCCTGGCCAGCTCGTCTGCTCGCTCATTACCCTCATAATTACTGTGTCCTTGGACCCAAATGAGAGTAATTCCAGAATAGATACTTTGTTCGTTTATTTCAAACCGGTATTGCTCTACTGGTTTTGAGGATATGGTAACTGAATCAATGGACATGATTGCGGCTTGGCTATCAGAAAAGATACCAGTATTTAGGTTGGACGTTGGGAGATTTTTTAGCATGCGGCAGGCTTCCCGAATCGCAAGACGGGCAAGACAGCAGACACGGTTTTTGCATTATTTCGACCGAAATTTCTTTTTAAGAATCGCACCATTACAGCAACACATCACTCACTTTGTAAATAAGCTTTTAATATTTCTCAACGTTGTTCAAGCATAAATCAATTCATTTCGTATCGCGGAATTTTGATACTGTGCTTCCGTCAATTTTTTGAACGCGAAAGAACTGTCAGTGACAAAATAATATGTAATTTAAAAAATGTTCATAATTTTTGCCAAAAAACTTTTAACTGTATCGTATCTCTGTATTGCACAGTGTGAGGGAAGAAACAATTGAAAACTTGATACGAAATAAAGATCTATCTATCTATCGAAATAGGCAATTTTAAAACAAAAGTTGCATTTATTGAGTTGAATTTGATTTTCGAGTTCCACATACTGAGTAGCAATTTGAAAGTTAATGACTGGAAAGTCTCTCCGAAGTGCTTATTCTCTGATCATTTCAGGAACACTTTCACTATTAACTTTGAAACAAGAAACGAATTCCCTTTCAGAAACTCCGATAAGACAGACTGGAACAAATTCTCTGAACTTGTCTCGAAGCAATTAAAACCTGTTCCCATAGGCAAACTAACGAACGCAACACAGATTGATGAAACAGTCAACCGTTTCACATAGACACTTATGGTCCCTTTTAAAAAATCCTGTCCTGTTAGTCGCCTTCCTAAAATAACCTACGCTGCCTGGTGGTCCAAAGAACTCCAACTACTCAGAACCAAAACAAAGTAACTAGAGATAGGCAAACAAGAACCGAGGATGACTGGTGCGAATGTCACAACAGCTTCAACGATTTTAAAGAGAAACCCAGAGCCGCGATAACATCCACAACCAACCATACAACCCTACAGACAAGCCCACTTCACCCTTGGAGGAAGATCTGGTTACTATAAGGGACTGTACTAGCGAAGATAAAATAGCATGGGCTCTGAAATCCTCCAACCCCTTAAATCAGCAGGATCGGACGGAATAATCTCGTCCATATTACAGAAGGCCATAGTTACAGCTATCCTATGACTCCAGGCAATATACCTACACAGAATGCCTGACATTACGAGTAAGCTATATCCCAGACAAATAGAAGGCAGTACGTGTGGTCTTCATTCCCAAAACAGGAAAACCTAGCCACACCACAGCGAAAGACTACAGGCCAATAAGCCTCTCATCGTTTCCCCTTAAAACCTTGGAAAGCCTGTAAGGAACAATCTCGATAGAAATATAGCCTTATGTAGCACACAACATGCTACATGTAAGATTCGTTGAAATAGCACTACATGAGGTAAATAGTACGATCGAGAAATCTCTTACAAAAAAAAGACGTTGGCGGCATTCCTCGACATAGAAGGCGCCTTCAAGGACTTGAACACGAATACCATGATCTCCTCTTTAAAGTAACACGGTTCAGTCACCTTTCTGATGGGTACAGGCAATGCTTAACAGCAGAATCAACTCCAGTGTAGGGGACTGTGCGGTTAAGATATCAGTTAAGCGAGGAACACCACAAGGAGGTGTTCTATCGCTGGACAAACTTTTTAAGTCCCTTGTCAACAAAGGCATTACAACAATTGCCTACGCAGATGACATAGTTCTACTAGTTACAGGTAAATACATATCCACAATTAGCGATATTATGGAAACGTGCAAGCAGAAATGTCAGAATGTTCAGAGACCAATGGGCTAACCGTAAACTCAAGGAAAACAGAATATGTCCTGTTCACAAGAAGATATACGAGTAAACTACCAAAATGGAATCTGCCAAAGCTGAAAAGCACTTGACTAAGCCAAGTACTTGAAGGTAGTATTCGACTGTAAACTAAACTAGAAACGGAAAAAAGGATGAAAAAGGGTCTCAATGCATTTTACGCATGCAAGAAAGCCTTTGGAAAAATGGGGCCTGCAACCCACACACCGTATACTGGTTATTAAGCGCAAACACAAAGTCATACCTAAAAAATCTGAACAAGGTAGAAAGAATAAAGAATAGCCTGCCTATGCGTAACAGGTACACTAAAATCCAGACTGCAATTCGTCCTGGAAACACTACTGTACCTCCAACCTCTAGAGTTTTACACAAAAGAACGTTGGAGCCAAAGGGGCTCCCAAACTTAGAGAAAATACAATTTGGAAGCCTCAAACACTCGCGAATACTGGACATCTTTAATCAAACAGGACTTATGCCCTACACAGATTACGAGAAACACCAGTATAACTTCAATAAGAACTTCACTGTCTATTTAAGTGTAACACGGTCACCAAAGGTTAAGCGATCTTCACAGACGGCACAAAGATGGAACGGGAGCAGAAGTTTTCTGAGAGGCACAGAGTATTAACAAGTCATACAGACTAACTGACTACTTCTGTGTCTTCCAAGCTGAGAACTACGCGGTTGAAAAGGCGGCACAAACTGTCCTGGCAATGGAATTACCAGCCATGGATACATATAACTATCTATGTGGACAGACTGGCCAGGGTTTGGCTCTGCCTTGGATATACTGCTTGCAGATAGGCAGATTTCTACCGGCCTTCAATGCAGCTAAGAATATTACAGACAGTGTCACCATAAATATTATTGTGGAACAATGGCGCAACACTGGTGGCTGGGCGATAATCCGCAGCTTATAGCTCTCAATAGATCAATGTCCCTATTGTCTCTCAGTAGAAACCAAATTCGGATACTTGTCAGCGTAATAATCGGACACTGTATCATTGGAAACATGACCAGAAGACTAGGTATCTTTACTAATGACTTCTGTAGATGCTGTAGGGACGAAGGAGAGATAAAATCAGTAGAACTCCTCCTATGCCACTGACCGGCTCTATGATGTTTAAAAGGTGGCGGTGGTGTAGTGGTAACATCAACGCTTGTCACGCTCTTGGTTCACGGTTCAAGTCCTGATGTCAACAATCATCTATTTATTTCGTCTGAAATAAATAAAAAAGTCGATCTATTGCGAAAGCTAAGTCAACTCTACTGCGAAGGCATAGCACTGGCAGTAGAGCGGTCGTATGGCTGAAAATGCAACTTGATCGTGATGATGACATCATGAGGACGGAAAAAAATACTGTGAATCATGAGCAATGACAAAAGCAAAACAAACAAGCTCCCCAGTTATCTGGACTCTACCCTTGGGGTTTACAGAAACTTAATACCATATAAGTTTCAAATCACTACACTAAATCTTTTTTTCTCTCTCTCTCGGTTACATCGTATATGGTACGAACTCTGCATTTTTCTGCTTAGTAGAAAGTATCATTTTAACCTCTATTTTTTCAAGATAAGTTGAACTCTAGGAAAGGTTCAGTTACTGGGAACGATGGCCAATGTATTTTGACGCATTGTCACTCACTGCGACAATATTTTCGCGTGACGAGTCACTACGAGAACATCCAACATTGACCCGGCTCGGTTGAATTTTCTTAACCGCGACACGAAATGGACGGTTACCGACATTATTTCACAATGCGCGAATCGTGTTGGTCAAATTGTTTCCATTTAAAAGAATTATTCTCTCATATAATGCTCCATAGTTACAAATGTCAATGATTAGTATTTACAGACGTCAAATATAACGTCTATCTTTGACAGATCCACAGTAGTGTCAGAATTAAATTGTAACCTCCAATTGAATCATTCCACAAACTTTCAATTTCAGTCTAACCTCAAAAACTTGTTGTTTTTTTTTTTTGCTTTTCCGAAATTTTACTTTACGAGTTAGTAAGCCTCTACTTTGATCCAAATTGCAACCCTTTAGAACTAATGGTTCAAAAGAAGAACAGACAGACAGACAGACAACTGACTCTCACTATAAAGGTTCTGTTCTTACTTTTTGAGTATCAAACCGCTATAAATAAGACATTTAAAAAGACTCGGTGGCCCGCAGATTATTCAATGCCGGTCCCATGCGGAAATGAAAAGATCAATTGGAAATTTGGAAATCGGAGACCAGAAATTGTTTTGCTTTCAGAAACTATTATACGGATAGCTTCCCTATTCTCCGAATACCAAAGAAGCAAAATGAAAAAAAAAACATATTTCTTGTATGACCTAACAAAACAACATGTTAAAGATAATTGATCCTCAATAAATAAAACAGTTGTTTCTATACCCTATACAGCAGTGGTGCCCGTAATTCCGATACACACCTCAAAATTGTACTTTCAATTTTTTTGTAAATATATGCGACGGATAGAAGAAATGTCTATTGCACATAAATCAATGTTCACATTGCACACATCACTTCATCTCGAGCTTCAGGACAATAAAGATGAATGTGTATTGTAAAAACAACAAAAGACAAAAAAAAGTTACAAATTAATGGGTTTAAGTACCTTTGGGAGAAGAAGATTGCATTAGTCCTGTACTGAATTCATTTATTATTAACCATTAAGAAATCGTCAAACTTCCTTTTGATTATTCCTTCCTAAATCCCCATAACCAAAGCCAAAGTTTAATGTGCAAGAACTGAATTTAGCACAATTCCATTATACATACATCAGCTAATTATGTACTTCAAAAAGAGGCATCTTAAATACAGACATCCCCAATACAGGCTAAAACCAATAGACTTGTAAATACAGGCTTTTGTCTTTCAATACTTAAAGGAATATTCAGGCTTTTGTTTAAACAGGATTTTGAGACGCAGCATTTCGTTGTTATCCCTATTTGAAATAATTATTTAAGATTTAATTTCAAATAATAAATGCGCAGAGACAGTTATTTGAAATAATCTAGTTATTTCAATTAATTATGTAGAATTTCATGAAATAACAAGTTACATATTTAAAATAATTATTTTTTAATCTATTGCAAATAAAACATGCACAAGTTTGGATATTTATAACATACCTGTTCTAGTTGATACAGCAACCCATGTCTAGCACGGACTCAATAATCTTTGACACCAACCGGGCTGACATGCACTAAAAAGGAAAAAAAAATTGTTGATTAAATTTAAACTGGAGTTTTTGTAATCAAAAATGCGACTTGCAAAATTTAATATATCACATTATTTACATATTTGCAAATGCTCTAAGGAATGTAATACTTGCATTTACCAGAAGTTCAATATCAACAAAATAATCGCCTATTGTGTGTGTGAGTGGATGATGAATAATAAAATCAAGTTTTACTTAGAAACCAGTTGTAAATTGATGTGCATCCAATTTTCGAATCTTTTGAGTTATTTCTCTCTTAACATCAAGCAGTTAAATATTACAGCATGTAGGGGTTGAAATAATTTATCTTATTTTGCAATGAAATCATGATAAAACAATTAGATATGTGATTAAATGAACACTTGCGTAACTCCTTTATTGTTAACCTATTGGCAGTGTCCTATCGAAACCGAACATATTCGATCCGTATAATAGCTATTTCGCGTAGAAATACAAATATTACGCTAGAGACTTTTGTAACAAATCACTCCCTAAATAGAAAAACAGTTTCAAACAGAAACATACAGGAAAGTTACAAACAGTCTAGAACGGATCTTATAGTACCCTGCTCTCATCTTTTAACTCACACCTAAATCGAACGTAACATTGCGAAATTTTCAACACAGATGCAATGATATCTTTGCATACAGAGGATATTTCCGCGATTTTTAAGAAATTTTATTGTAAAACTATTGTTACAACTTTTTCTTAACAGAAAGTGGTCGTGGCTTTCAAAATTTTTTATTGCGAATATCTCATCACAGTTTCTGATAAGATATTCACAATAATCATTGTAAATAGCTTCGCATAGAATAGCCGTGGTGTAGTGGTAACATCATCGCTTTTAACGCTGTTGATTCATGGTTCGAATCCTGATGTCAAGAATCATCTATTTATTTCGCATGAAATAAATAAAAAAGTCGATCACTTGCGAAAGTTAAGTCAATTCTACTGAGAAGGCATAATACTGGCGGTAGGGTGGTCATATGGATAAAATGCAACTTGATCGTGATGATGACATCAGGAGGACGGAACAAAAAATACTGTGAATCATAAGCAACGACAATAATAGCGAATACAAACAAAATACTCCCCAGTTATATGGACAGCCACCCTTGGAGTTTACAGAAACTTAATACCACCTGAGTTTCAAACTACACCACTCTGTCTTTATCTCTGTCTCTTCCCCTTTCCACAAAAACGCATGTGTTCTGAAAATTAGTATAAGGGTATTCATATCCCCTTTAACACGTGCAAATTATAACAAAAAAAAAAAAAAAAAGAGTAGCTTTAAGAATACTTTTCCAAAATGTGGCGGATCGTATGACACCATACCCTTCATCTTACGAGTATCTTTAATAAATTAGAAGTGGCATAGTCAACTTTTAAATTTAAATTCCCTCAGAGGGTGTTTGCGCCACAGGGTGTTTGCGCCACTTTTAAGAGATTTTATAAGTAACACGGTTTTTACTATCTTTTCTTAGAAGGAAGACTCACACAAACTCCCAAATGTAGGCAATGTCTTTCAAACTGAAATCTTTGACATGGTAGTTGACAACCCTAACAAAGAAAATAAATCTACCTAGGATTACAATTTTTGCGGACAGTCAGGCAGCAATCAAAGCACTGAACAGCGAAACAATAAGATCTAGGACAGTATGTAAATGTCGTAAAACCCTAAACAAACTTAGCAATATCCACGTGGTCAACCTCTGCTAAGTTCCCGGACATAGTGATATAGATGGGAAGGAGATAGCAGATGAACTAGCCAGAAAAGGATCAGAACTAGGTACAGAGCATATCCACACACAAATAGACATATTGGTGTAATGAAAGAGAAAATAAATCTTAGGACCAGGGAACGAACCTACACTGCTTGGTTCTCAAGAGGTGATTGTGTTATATCCCGCTCGGGCACAATGAACTCTAAGTGGTCTAAGTGAGCTTCTGACAACCCTGTCAACAAGGGCATCCAATTAACTAACTATAAAATGGAAGAAATTTAATAAATGATGACTAATCACTGCGTAGTCACTTTGTATTTTTGATGTTTAACATTTAAGTTAACACATTCCCCAATTTGACAATACATTTCGTAGCCTAATTGAAAAAAAGTAATGATCGTGAAGATCAGACTACAAAATATCAGATATTACCCAAGTACTATCAATATACATAAATTAAAAAAAAGAGCAACAATTTGAAAAGCAAATTTCTTTTTTCATACTTTTATTAACTAAGAAACCTTTTTACATAATTTAAGACTTTCATAATACTAAAAAATGATTCTAGTATTTTGTAGCACCACCCTTCGCCCTAACAACGTCATGAACCCTGTTTGCCATGTAGGCATAGAGATTACCGAGGTAATTGTTATTAATTTCATTGAACCACACTTCTTCAATGATGCTCTTTAGATGCTGCATGGTTTTTGTTTTTTTTATCTTATCATAAGAGCCCAGACATTTTCGATGGGGTTGAGATCTGGACTGTTTCCCGGCCAAATTAGGGATTCTATTCCTAATTCTTCTTTCAAAGTTTTAATCTGTGGAGGAAATTTAAAAATTAAAATCATAAGATTTTCAAAACACCCATAAATATGAAAAAAAAAACCTCGAATTACTCACAGATTTTGGTCGGTGGCAAGGTGCTGAATCATCTTGAAAAATTGGTTTTGATGTTTCTGCTGTTATCATTTCCATACTCGGTACAACACCATCTAAGATAATTTGTTTGTACTGCATGGCGTTAACAGTGCCCTCGAGCATAATTAGAGATCCAACTCCGATTGCGGTGATGCATCCCCACACCATAACATAAGAAGAATGTTTTACGGTGTGAGCTATGCATTCGTCGCTGTAGCGTTCCCCTTTTCTACGATGAACTATCTGCTTCCCATGCGTTCCGATTAGGTTAAACTTGGACTCATCAGAGAACACCACATTTGACCAATCTTGAACACTCCAGTTCTGCCTTTCCTTAGCCCAGCTAAGGCGCGTTTTCTTCATTTTGCTGGTCAGAAGTGGCTTTTTCGCTGGTCTCCTTGCTAGCAAACCCATCTCGTTGAGACGATTCTGGATAGTTCTGACGCTAACTTCAGCCCCAGTAGCTTCTCGCAGGTCAGCTCTTAACTCCGATGCATTTTTAAACCTGTTTCTCAAGCTTAGCCTCTTCAGTTCCCGGTCCTCCCGAACAGTGGTACATCTCTTCAATCCTGTGCCAATTTTTCTGTCCAGATTGTGATGCCGACGATATTTGTTACAGAATCTTCTTACAGAACTCTCATTGCATCCAATTTGTCGAGCAATTTCACGAAACGACTGATTCTGTTTGGATAAGGCGACGATAACTGCCTTATTTTCTTTACTCAATTGTACCCTTTTAGACATCGCGATATACTCTTTTCACTTTTATTTAAGAAATACAACTGCACGCACTGTTAAATACTGCCAGAATGAATTCCGACACATTCCAAAATGTGCATTACCTAACCCGGAAGCAATAAAATATAATTCGGCGAATCCCTTAAAGGTAATTAGCGCAAAAAAATGGAAAACCCGTATGCGGCTTTTTTTGTTGCGCGGGGTGTATATCTCGCTCCGTATGGCCACAATTAAATGAGGGGAGAACCAAATGCTTACTAGCTATGGGGAAAAAGGAAATTCGCATCTTGATAGGTGTACTGACGGGACATTGCGCGATCGGCTGTCAAGATGAGGAAGAAATAAAAACCATCAAACGCCTACTTTGCGACTTCCAAATCTCCAAAACCATCGCCGGAAACAGGCTTCGGAGAACTAGGTGAGTTGGCAAATGTAACGCTGATGGATTTAACGAGATTCAAAGGAGCACACGCTGGTTCGAGTAAGAACCAGGTAACTAGAAACAGTGTTAGATGCGCCAATATAACCCAAGGGTATCACAATGGACCAATAGGCCCATTGCACCTTTCGAGATGCACATTTCCCCCAACCTAACCTAACCTAATCTAGAAAAAAGCCCTTTGGTTGTCACCATTTGTACCCCAAAATTCATGGATTTTGATGAAATATTCAGAATAGAACTTAACCATCAACGTAAATAACTTTCAGAAAGCAAATAATATTTTCCCAAAAAGTAGGCGTCGTACATACAATGTATGAACGAATTGAAGAGATAAATATGTTTACATTTGCACTGCTTATATTTATATTTCATAGATTAAAATTTAAGGCTCAAAAAATTGTGACATACAAATAGATGGACATACGGACGGACATGTTAGATGGACATAACTTTTGATGCTGTTCACAAATATATATAAAGGGTTTTTCAATAGGGACATAACAATTTTGATTTTTAATACAAACGCACACTTAAACTTCTTTATGATCTGTCAATGTCGAAACGTTAGTCAAGATTTACGTTTTTATTATGGTAATATGGTACAGTTGCACCAATGAGCAAAGCTTCGAATGAGTCGGTAGTCGCAACTTTAAGAGCGCTAACTCGTTTTCATCTTTAGCGATGAAGCTCATTTTTGGCTTAATGGTTTTGTCAATAAGCAAAATATGCGGTATTGGGGTTACGTTAAGTCGTTGATTTATGCCAACAAGCTAACAACGTTAGAGGAGCTCAGGAACAATATCGAACGCGGAATTGCTAACGTTCCGGCCGATATGTGTGGAAGAGTGGTGGAAAATTGGCTCCAAAGAAACAATCGCTGCAAATGTAGTCGCGGTGGTCATATGAACGAGATCGAATTCCATCCCTAAATTTAATATGTGTACTAAACCTGGAATAGGCCGATATCCCAATTATTCTGTGTTGCATTTAAATACGAAATTGTTATGTCTATGTCCTTGAGAACCATCGCTATTATTTCTCTATGGTACAAACTATGTATCAAAATTAATATACTCTACGGGATAGAGATATATTATGTTCATGCATGTAGATAGGTCCGAACTTTATATTCTGCAGCACTGAATGAATGATTTATGTATATTTGGCGAAGGCCGAAAGTTCGTTAGCGTTTTGACGGAAATCGTAACTTTGCAGGAACTAGTAATTTTGCTCGAAACCGAACTCATAGGTACAGAGTTTTTAAGGAATGTGTGTATAATCTGAAACCCCTTGTTAAATAAGCAAAAAATTGTTTAGTTAACACACATACATAGGTTCGATTTGATCCAATTCACGCTCAAATAACAAGCAAATTTTGTAAAATAAAAGTTATAATATTTAAACTATAATTAATTTGAATATTCATTGACGTTGTACTCACATCAAGTTCTGCCCCATGAAATCAGATAAATTCAATCCATTACCTAACTCGTTTTGAAAGGATAGCTAAATTTATACTGGCTGCCAAATACACTTTTGAAGAATGATCATAATAGTGCTTGTTCAACCGGTTACACAAGGGATAAAATTAGTTTAATAAATTTTTCTAAACTAGACGAAATGAACTTTTAAATTCAAAGAGAATAAGAACTGACGAGTACAACATTTACTCGTAATATAAACTTACAACCAAATGATGCACTTTGAATGCTGGTATTATACAATAAGTGTAAGAATTAAGGGTGTCGCTCAAGAATCGAGGAAGTTTTGTGATAAGACTAGCCCTGGAGCTGGTTTAAAGCACTTCATCCAATCTAGTTTCCTTAAGAAGCATGATTATCTTGTGAGCCGATACAGTAGTTCCCTAAAAGATGGTTTCAAAACGTGGATGGTAGAATATACAAGTCACATACTTTCATAAGAGCTCAGTGGTCAGTATTGTAGTTTGAAATACTGAGTGGGGGATAAAATAGTTCGGGATAAAATAAAAAATTTAACATCTAAACGTTTTTTTCACTATGCTACTTCTCACAAATGCCTGCAAACATCCAAGAATAAAGTTGTCTTAAGAAGCTTCTCAATAATGCCATGCAGAAACAGCATAAGAGTATAGGTCGAATGGCTGCGCAGAACTAGGATCAATAGGATCAATAGAACCTATATGGTATTTGCTTGCTACTTGTAGGTTTTTTTACCTTTTACGTGATACTAGACGAAAGACATGACAAACGATTTTTAGATAACGATAACCACGACTTGTAATGATTATGTGGGACGAGAGTGGTAACAACAAAATTTGCTGGAAACATGTTGATGATGGGCAAAAGTCTATGGTATTTTGAAGCACACCTATCTTCACTTCTATTGACATAGTGTGAAAATTGCAGAAAAATATTTCGAAACAATGAATATTCTTTGACAAAATTAGCAAATATGATATGAAATATTGTGTATGTTGAATTTCGTGCGGCAACTGTACCACATATCGATTTTTTTTTTGTTTTTTTTTGTTTTGTGAAGTTCAGAAATAAATTAGTTTGCTTATTATTTGCAATTTCAGAAAACTAAACTTAATGCATGCACACGAACCCTTATGCTTTCTCAAGCGGCAACTAAGTAGAGTCTTTATTCTGGATTACGAAGCGATATGCATGACAAACGATTTTTAGATAACGATAGCCACGACTTGTAATGATAATGTGTGACGAAAAAGGTGACAAAAAATGTTGATGAAAGGCAAAAATCCATTCTATTCGAAGCGCACCTTCCTTCAATTCTTTTCACACTGTGTCAAAAGAAAAATGAAAATTGTTTGATTTGCCGGAAAATGTTTAGAAATAGTGAATATTCCGCAACAAAATTAGCAAACTTTATTTAAACATAATTGTGCTATGTTGAATTTCCTGATGTTTATTCATAATATAAACAAAATGTTAATATGTATTCAAGTTTTTGTTATAATTTGCAACTTTATTACAAGTAAATACAAAAAAGGTGACCCTCATGTTCTCAGAAACGACGACTATGGAGGTGTGGTATAACACAAACCATTCTCGCTGCCATAACGATATGTGCGGCCAAAATCATAACACATAATCGTAATTTTGCACTTAAGATAGCCGGGTAACGAGATTCTTACTTACTTACTTAGGTAACACTACAGTCAGTGAACCTCTGTCTCAACCAATACGAGTACACCTCTCCAGTTAGTGCGGTCTTTAGGTAACTGCCCCCAGTTGCGCATTTCAATTTGGTTAAGGTCCCCTTTCATTTGTGCGCCACCTAAGGCGAGGTCGTCCCCTACTGCGTTGTCCATCCGGGTTGGAATCGAAGACTTTTTGGGCCGGAGCGTTGGTGTCCATTCGCTCTAACTGTTTTACGTGTTGATGACTGCGAGGTGTCTAATAAACTTACTATTGCTGATGCATTTAATTGCTATTTTGTTAGTATAGGCTGCAGTTTACAATCTTGTCCAGTCCAATCGATTTGTTCTCTCTGTCAGTAAATGCTTTTAACTACGACGGTGGGTCAATAAGTCCCTGAAAATTAACACAAATTGTGTCGTCACTTTAAATTTAATTTTTTTTTTGTCAAGAATCATCTTTCAAAAGAACGCACCTAAACTTTCAGACAGATCTGTCAAATAGTTTTGTTGTGGCAGCCATTTTATATAGACGCCTACTAGCATTTTCGTTAAAATGGAAAAATGTGCATTTCGAGTGCTCATTAAACACTATTTTTTGCGAGAAAAAACTATCACGCAAACCATACAAAAGCTTGACAAATATTATGGGGACTCTTCACTATCGATTGGAACCATCGATCCACTGGTTTACTCAATTTCGGTGCGGTCGTTCAAGCACAAGTGACGCCGAACGTTCTGGTCCCCCAATTGAGATCACCACACCAGAAATGGTCGACAAAATCCATGGTTTGATAATGGACGATCGGCGACTGAAAGTGCGCGAGCTTGAAGAGCCCACAGGCTTATCACATGGCTCAGTGATTTCAATTTTATATAAATATTTGGACATTGAAAAGCTTTCCGCAAGATGGGTGCCGCATTTCCAGAAAAATTCGGCTGAGTTTTTGCACCGTTTCGTAACCGTGGATGAAACCTGGATTCACCACAACACACCAGAAACCAAGGAACAGCCAAAACAATGGACTTCTCCTGCTGAATCGAAGCCGAAGAAGGCCAAGGCGGGTTTGTCAGCAAACAAGGTCATGGCGACAGTTTTTTTGGGATGCGCGCGGTGCTATTCACATCGATTACCTTGAAAAGGGTAAAACGATCACCAGCGCATATTACGCAGAGCTGCTGGATCGATTCCAAGCCGATTTGAAGCAAAACGGCCGCATTTGTCGAAGAAAAAAGTTCTTTTTCACCAGGCCAACGCACCGGCGCACAAGTCCGCAGTCGCAATGGCAAAATTGCATGAGTTAGGCTACGAACTCCTCCCTCATCCAGTATATTCCCCAGATTTAGCCTCCTGCGACTATTTCTTGTTTCCAAACATGAACAAATGGCTCGGAGGTAAGAGATTTGGGTCGAATGAAGAGGTCATCGCTGAAACAAACGCTTATTTGGAGGGGTTTGAGAAATCGTATTATTTGGAGGGCATCAAAAAATTGGAGAGACGTTGGATGAAGTGTATAGAGCTAAAAGGAGACCATGTTGAAAAATAAAATGTTTTTATACCGAAAAGAGTGTTCCTTATTTCATTTTTCAGGGACTTATTGACCCACCCTCGTACTTTAAAGATTCCATCGTGAAAGGGTTAGCATTTGGCCTTATTTCACTTTGGATTAGTGAATTCGATTAGCATTATTTCACTTTCGCCACGAAATAGAACCAAACGTTGAAATTTGACCTTATTTCACTTGGCTTTATTTCACGACTCCAATCGAATTCTTGGGGAGCTGATGGTATCTTAAATTTCGCCCTTAAACAAATTGCATGCATGTTGGTTGCGTGTTTGCGGGGGTCTTTTCTGATGGTCTCAAGTGTGCTTTTGCTTAAAAAAGGGTCTGCTGCGAATATCGGTAACTATAGGCCCATCTCTTCACTTCCAGTTTTCAGTAAAGTTTTTGAAAAACTGCGACATCAAACACCGATCAAATTCCACACCGGGTTAAGGTAAAAGCGCATAAAGAAAAGCCATCAAATTCTGACATGCAGACGCGTGTTCAAGCATCAACATCAACAAAGACGAACACTGATAATTCGGAAAACCCCGTATCTCACGTCTTTTCCATTATCCTTGCGAGGCTTGAGGAGCAAACAAAAACAAGCATGCTAATTGTCGAAAGGTTGGAGAAGCTTGAATATAAGCTTAACAACAGGAGCATTTCAAAACGAACATGACGAAAGTTCTTTAAATTGTTGCATGGAACGCCAACGATCTCATACAAAGACTAGAAGAGCTAGAAATATTTCTACGAGAAAATGACATTGACATATGTTTCATCTGTGAAACTCACCTGACGAAACTATCGCATGTAAACATTACTGGATACAGTGCCTATCACGCTTATCACCCGTCGGAAAGGGCCAGAGTCGGATCGTCTTTAATCATAAAAGATTGCATCGAACACTCTGAAGATTGTTGGGCTTGAAACAATGCAAGTGAGCACTGTACGCGTGAAAAATGGACATTTCTCTTTCAATGTCTCGTCTATTTATTGTCCACTGCGTTGCAGGCTTGAAAAAAATGATTTTACAAATATTTTCAACTCTCTTGGACCGAATTTTATTATTGGCGGTGATTTTAATGCAAAGCACACCTTCTGGGGTTCAAGATGTGTCTCGCAAAAAGGCAGAGCACTTTACAACGATTGCATGCAACACAGTTGCGACTTTCACTCGACTGGTAAACCAACATATTGGCTGACTGATAGCAACAAAATACCCGATCTGATCGATTTCTTTGTTGTAAAAGGAATACCAGACAACTGTATTAAAATTGATGAAAGTTTTGATCTTTCTTCCGATCATCCCCCTATCATTCTAACGATGAGCGAACGCCTAATTAAAAAAAGGTGTACCTGCTAGACTAGCTAGCAGAAAAACTGATTGGGAAGGCTTTAAAAAAGACGTTGAAGAACATATCGAACTGAGAGTATCACTTAGGACGTCTTTTGAACTCGAAATCGAAGTTGATCGTTTTGTTGAAGTTCTGCAGCGCGCCGCGTGGAAAAATACTCCCTATCAACGGAAAACGCCGATCAATCATGCCCAAAAATATCCACCGGAAGTAAAAGGGAGAAGAGAAAAGCGCGTAAAAAATGGCAACAAACTCGTGCTCCGCAACATAAATCGCATTTAAATCGCTTGTGTAACTTGCTAAAAAAGGCCATTATTGATTTTAAAAACCGGACAATACAAACCAGCATTGAAAGCTTAACAGCGGACAAAGATTCCAATTATTCGCTCTGGAAAGCTATAAAAGGCATTAAAAAACCAAAAATACGAGCATCCCCAATCAAGAAAAATGACAACGAATGGGCCAAGAATGATAAAGACAAAGCAGAAATCTTTGCCGCCCATTTAGAAGAAACATTTAAACCATTTGATGGACAAAAGCTTGTTGAAAATAATAATACGACGGATATAGCACTTCACAATTACACAGTAAGAAATGCAAGGCTGACCGAAGTTCAACAAGAAATAAAGAAACTGAAACCGAATAAAGCTCCTGGATACGACCTAATCACAGGAGAGCTTCTTAAATCGTTACCTAGAAAAGCGTTAGTTAAGTTGCTCTACATTATAAACGCAGCGATAAGATTAGAATATGTTCCGAGTCAATGGAAAGTCGCGGAAGTAATAATGATTCTGAAGCCAGGAAAACCACCGAATGATAAAAAAATCGTATGGACGAGTTTTCGAAAGAATAGTACTTAAGCGATTACAGCCGGTTATAGAAGAAAGATCTCTTATTCCCAATCACCAGTTTGGGTTTAGAACCAAGCACTCAACAATAGACCAAGTGCATAGAATAACTGATTTAATTGAGAAAGCTTACGAAGAAAAAAAGATTTGCTCCAGGGTATTCCTTGATGTTTCTCAAGCTTTTGACAAGGTCTGGCATGAAGGATTGAAATATAAATTACGGCAAGTTCTGCCGGAACACTTATTTAATATTACTTGATGAATTGTCTTTTCCGAGTCAAACACGGAAATGAATATTTAGAATTTAAAGAAATAAGTACTGGGGTGCCGCAGGGAAGTGTGTTTGGACCGCTTTTATACTTACTATATACTCGCGATATACCGCAAGAAGAAGGCACAGTATTAGCTACATTTGCCGACGATACTGCCATCATGACAACGGGTAAAACGATAGAAGAAACGACTGAAAAATTGCAAGAACCATTGAATAAAGTAAAAGAATAGACAAAGATTTGGGGACTAGCTTTAAACGAAAGCAAATCTGTTCATGTCAATTTTACTTATAAATTGCGTTTGCAAACGAGACTAAGTATCTTGGAATGACACTTGATGCTAAGCTGAAGTTGAAATCGCACGTGAAGAAAAAAACGTAAAGAACTCGAAGCCAAATACAGAGAAATGTACTGGTTACTTGGAAAACATTCCAAGCTTAATATAGAGAACAAACTGCTTTTATACAAGCAAGTGCTAAAGCCTGTATGGACATATGGAATACAACTCTGGGGTTGTACCAAAATAAGTAATGTCAATATTTTACAAACTTTTGAAAATAAAGTGCTAAGATCAATAGTTAATGCACCGTGGTTTATTAGAAATAGCGATATCCATAGAGATTTAGGAATTGCAACAGTCGAACATGAAATCAAAAACTTTGCTCGTAAGCATAAAGACAGATTACAAGGACTCGTTAACAATGAAGTCCTTCGAATTCTAGATGAGAGGAATCTACTGCGTCGTCTACAAAGGACTAAACCTTTCGACTTAACGCGATAGCAAGAAACCGCGCCTAATTTGCGGAACAAGCAGGAACTTTCAATGGAAAGGGACCTGCCAAACGATCTCAATACGTGAAAGAAAAGCTGCTGGATAAGTCAAAACTTAGTTGTAGTAATCAAAGAAATTTATCACGAAGGGAGGTTTTTTTATTGAGTAGAAATCTCACACTACTATGAGCACGCGCTATCGATCCTCATAGTGTGTCTTCAAGAAGGTTTTTTACCTACCCTCGGGGAAAAAAAAAAAAAAAAAATATTGATTTCGGACAAAATCGATTGAGTCATAGTCGACAAAAAGGAAATTTTTGAAAATCACCAACGCAATTTTAAGCAAATCGTTGGAGCCGTTTTCGAGAAACAAAATCGGCCATTAGTAAAGTATCGTTAATGAAAATGGCTAATATTGTAGACTCGCAGACCCCAGATATTTGAAGAAAATCCGCCAAGCCGTTTAGGCTGTATTCGACCATCCATACAGACATTAGACAAACAGACAGAATTGCCAGACCCACTTCTTTAAGATTATCCGTTATAGTAATACTAAGATCGAGAACGAATTTTTTCCACGAAACCAATAAAAAATGATTTCAGTGTAAGCAACCAAATAACTCTAAGGGCACCGAAATATGGATTTCACTTCTTAAAATAAGTCGAACACATCTTCCGGCGGCTTGAAACTCCGCTAAAAAAAATGCTGAGGAACTCATCCAGTATTTCGTTCTTGACCCAAAAACTCCTGTTTTTAAGTATTCTTTCTCTTTTACTCAGTTTCATATTTACTGTCCTGATCATTTTCCTGTGGAGTTTGTTATCGAAAGCTACTCCTATTTATTTAACCTTTCGTTTTTGTTTGATTTTAATTTTACCAACCAGATTTTTACAAAAGTTTATCACAGCGGTCTATGACAAATTAAATTGATGTTTAAACCATCATATCTAATGGAATAAGCGTGGACCAAATGTTTTAGATAAGATATCATTATCCAATAAGGGATTTAAACGTAAATTAAAATATAGACCACTGTGATAAATTTTTGCAAGAATTACTAACTTGGAAGCCAAAACAAACAAAGTGGGGCTGAAGGTAAATACGGCGAAAACTAAAGCCCTGAGCATTACAAACCCTGGCGCTCAACTAAACTTTGCCGGACCACAGGTCGAGAAAGTTGACAATATTCTATATTTAGGGGGCTTGGTGTCAGTCGATGGTGGCACCAAACTGAGTGTGGGCAGCAGAATCGGGTAAGATAAAGCTGTTTTCGGAATGCTGTTAAAAATTTGGAAAACAAATGTACTCAGCACAAGAGTCAAGCTGCGACTGTTCAGTTCTAACGTCAAATCGGCACTTCTTTAAGGGTACTTGGAAGGTGACCGCCACTATCACTCGCAAGCTGAAAACCTTGGTAAATAGATGTCTGATCATCACCTTAAACATTTTTTGGCCGAAAATGTGACCTAGAGGAAGAATCAAGGTCTTTGAGAATGAATTAGAGAGAGCTAGAACGCATTGGAGGACATTTATAATTAAAGACACATTTTGACAGTTTATAATCCGGTAGGTTAGGTTAGGTTGAAGTGGCTGCCAGCAAAAGAAGCCAACACACTTAGACCAATAATAGGTACATTGTGATACCACATGTGTTTGAGACGCGGCCTCTATCCTACTCGTTGAACCATTTAGAGCTTCTGATGAAGCGTAGAATGTACCTAACAACAATATTATTCAGATCATCTAGGTCATTGAAACAGAAGGCTCCTAAGTGGAGTTTCCTTCTTTGGGAGAGAGCTGGGCAGGTGCAAAGAAGGTGAAGAATAGTCTCTTCTCCTCCTCGTCCATGCATCTTCTGCAGAAATCACCATAATGACACCTATAACAGCACTAATATGATTTTACAGAAATCAAATTCCTAGAGCGTTTCAGATCCAAATCTGTTTTGTCGCTAGACAAGTTGTACTCCTTGTCCAACTAGAATTTGTCTTTACGGTAGCATTCAGCTTTAATTTAAGTTTGCATGTAGCGATAGGCATACACAGTAAACTTTTGCCTGGAAGGATGGGTATTGTTGTTCCATGTCTGGCAAGTTCGCCAGCCTTACAATTCCCTGGAATATCCTTATGCCCCGGCACCCAAATTAGGTGAATATTAAACTGCTCCGCCATCTGAATTTGTTGAGGAAGATTCCAGAGATTTGATTGCGGCTTGGCTGTCTGAAAAGATGCGGATATCAATGGCCGATATCAAGTTTTCCTTTAGCCAAGACAAGACTTCCCTTATTGCCATTATCTCCTCCTGAAACACGCTACAATGGCTTGGGAGACGAAAATAGATGTTTAAATTAAGCCTATTAGAGAAGACACCACCACCCACCCGTCGTTAGTTTTTGAACCGTCGGTATAAAAATTTACCGCTTTATCTTCCGTAAAGCCACCTTCTTTCCAGAATGCTCTGGAAGGGATGGAAACTTGGAAGTTTTTGTCAAAATTTAACTTGTGGATGGAGTAGTCAATGTCTTCAGGGAAGATATTAAATTTATTTAAGATGGAGGTATGGCCATACATTTTTTAGACCATTGTGAAGTATCTTTAAGGCGAATAGCTGAGTTAGCTGTCATTTGCTTGCCATAAATATCAAGGGGTGTTAAATGAAAAAGAATGTCCATAGCTGCGGAAGGTGTCGTCCGCAGTGCTCCACTAATGAACAGACAAGCTGAATGTTGGAATTTGCTTAATAACTTCTGGTCTTATCCAAGGCAGTCCACCAAACAACTACCCCGTACATGAGGATCGGTCTGATGACTGAGATATAGAGCCAGTGAGTTAGTCTGAGTTGCAAGCCCCATTTGCACCCAATGGCTTTTTTGCAAGAGAAGAGTGCAAAAGTGGCTTTCTTAACTCTTTCCTGTATATTAGGTTTCCAGTTTAGTTTCCTATCCAAAATAAGACCCAGGTATTTTGCTTCATTGGAGAAAATTAAGCTCGTTCCATTAAGGGATGGAGGGTCAATAGGTGGGATTTTGTATTTCCTTGAGAAGAGGACTTTGTGGGGGTTCACACCTAGACCACTCCTATACTCCGGTAACTGAAACCACATTTAATAGCTTAGCAACGACAATCACAAGCATCTTGTACTGAATAGGTTTCAATTCTGAGTGAGTGGCCGTTTAAAATGGGCACAAGCTCATATATGGAGAATTCAACCTACAATACACAGTGCTCCACATTCGACACCTCCGCCACCGAATTTGGACACCACATGCCATTAACCCCCACAACGCTATCACCAATTACTCATAATTAAATCCAATCAGCACAGCATCTAACATCAACACAAATTACTCACACACTTTTTTCCTCCATTCTCTCTATAAACTATCCGAAGATCCGACACTATCCGAAGATCTGAAACTATTCGAAGACCCGAAACTATCCGACACTATCCGAAAAAGTCGGATATCGGGTCCTGGATCCGAGTATCCGACACTATCCGATTATCTGAAATATCCGGATACTTTGAAGCACTAATCAAGACGATTTAATTAGAAGTATCTTTCATGCCGCGCTAATATTCTATCACCTATTCTGCCCTCAATTTAGAAATTTCAAGAAAATATGATTGTGAAAAAATGAAGAAAAAACTCTTCAAGCTATTTAAAAAAAAAAAAAAAAAAATGGAGCAAGTATGGGGCTGCTAACGACATTATTTTTTCCACACTAAGAAGAAACTACCTATACTACTGCCTCTGCATTAACATCCCTTTACATTATTTTTGCGCAAGTTATGTACATAAATTACCTAAAGACAATACCAAGAAACCTTTATTTTGGAGGTGAAATGAAACATTTTAAATTTATAGTTGAAAAGAGTTCTTTGATTAAAATCCAAAAATGCTTTCCTTTTTCGAATTTGAAATTGAAATCTAAAAACTTAAAATGGAAAAATGTCTTCTAAAATTGAGCATTTTTAGAATTTATGACGAGAAATAAGTTTGATTGTGAAATTATAATTAATTTGCGAGATATAAAATTTGTTTATGTTTGTAAGTAATGAATTGTTTATATCATATCGCTTCCTCACGCATCCTTAAGGGGCAGTCCTCGAGACTACCCAAGAAAGTTCTGTACAAAAGAAAAGTTTCAGTAAAATCGGTTCAATAATTCAGAAGTTATAAAAAAACGATCGACAGCAGAACGGTCTGTTTCAGCTATCATAGAATTTTTAAGTATGTACATATCTTCCTTCTAAAGGAGTCCTCTATGCACGAACGGAACAATACTCAGCTCCTGCCTTCCTTTAATGTGCTGTTATTATAAACTACAAACAACGATGGTGATATGTTTTTAGATTTCAAAATATGCAAAAGGTTACTTTGTCGTGAAAATCTAGAAGTTCGGGTTACAGAAATAAAAACGTGGCAATGGCTTTTCTGAAAGTGATATATATTGGCCCATTTTATTTTAAAAGGGTTGGGGTCCAAATCCCGAAAACTGAAATCCCGAAAATCCAATATCCCGAAAGACCAAAATCCTGCAAATCCAAAATCCTGAAAGACCAAAATCCCGAAAACTAGATCCCGAAAAATTATATAAAATTAAAAATTTGTCAAATGTTCAAATATATATATATATTATATCCACAATGCATAAACAGTAGAATATGTATGCAACCCCCCTGCTTGGGGTCACTTTAGGATTTGGAGTGGGTGCGAGGTGATCACTTTCATTTTCGGGAATTTGGCCTTCGGGATTGTGGGTTTTCGGGATTGTGGATTTTCAGAATTTTGAGTTTTGGGACTTTGGGTTTTCGGGATTTTGGGTTTTCGGGATTATGTTTTTCGGGATTCTGTCCTACTCCCACTTTAAAAATGATTTAAATCATCCAATTCTTGTTTCAGATATGCGATCCCCTAGCTTTCACAAATGTGCATATTTTATTACATTGTGTACTTGGCTAGTCACCATGGCGATAAGTTAGAGATATTTTTTTCCTTCTTAAGGTTCATGAAAGCTTACTTGAAAAACTCCAATGAATGAAAGCCAGTTAAAAGCATTCATCGTAATTAGATAATAACACTGGATGAAGTACTGAATGAATTATCGAAAAAAGACGCGTACAACTAATTTGTTAATCATTGTTCGCTCCACGAAAATTAATGCTCCAGATTGGGGAGGGGGTGGAGCGAACGACCCCATTTATTCGGCTTAATACAAGCTAAAAAAAACTAACTTAAACACTAATATGGATGGAGGAGATCAAGTTTGAGGCGGGGAGTGCTGCGGTTAAAATCGAAAAGTGTAAGGTTTGAGTAAACCGTCTGCAGCATACGGAAGATTGGTTCATTGGAGCCGTAAGAGGTTGGATGGGTCGGTAGATGTAAGAGACGAAGACATCGTAAATTACGAGGTTTAGTCTTGCAGAAAATAGAGTTGTATAAAAGGCGTGCAATCGACAGAACCTGAATGAGAATGTCTGCTATATCTCTGCGTTCTTTAAGGGTATTCAAGTTAATGAGATTCAGGCGATCTTGATAGGGAGGCAAGATAACAGGGTCATTCCAGGGCAGATTTCGATGAGCAAATTGAAAAAAACGACTTTGAATATCCTCGATTCTGGATATATAAATTCGCTGAAAGGGGGACCACACTTGACTGGAGTACTCGATACTCGCGAAAAAAGGAATCTTGTCACGTAAGGATTGGAGAATTATGTAGACCACCGTTTGACAAAACAAAGTGATGGATTAGCTTTAAGTCTTATCTCATCGAAATGCGAACGAAAATTTAGCTCCAATCTACCTATCTGATTCTCTTGATGACATCCTTATTTTTGGCGACTTTAATCTGCCTCAGCTGCAGTGGACTCCTTCCGATGATGAATCCTTTTTCATCGCTTCAAGTGCTAACTCCACTAAGAAATGTCTCTTCATAGATCGGCTAACTGATTCAGGTCTATGTCAAATTAGTAACATCTTCAATTACATGGGTAGACAATTAGACCTTATATTCACAACCGATCCCATAAACTCCTCAGTCTCGCTTTGTCCCCTATCTCTATCGACTATTGATAACTTTCATCCACCCTTCTTTTTTCACTTTTCCACAATACACCACTTCAATCTACTCCTCCTGCATTTCGCACTTCTTACGACTTTCATATAGCTAATTTCCGCAAATTAAATGCTTATCTGAATATTGAGTTTTCTAACCTATCCTTAAACGAAGCCCTCACAATCTTTTACAGAGAAATATTAAACTTTATTTCTCTTTATTTTATGTTCCCTTTTCTTGCCATAAAACTTCATCTTCATCCCTCCCTTGGTATAATCGCAAACTTCGCGCCTTACGTAACAAGAGAAACAAGTTATGGGCAGCTGTCCTTCGTACCAATTCTGTTTTGGACTATTCCAACTATCGGTTCCTACCTTCAATTCAATCATCTTTATAACTCTTTCTACCAGCGGCACCTAATTAATGCGCAAGCAAATCTTATAAACGACCCCAAGTAATTTTTTCAATTCGTCAAGTATAAAAAAAAATCTCACCGTTACCCTGTGTCCCTCTCTTTTGAAAACATTCGCATACCATTGCCAACATCTTTGCCACATATTTTAAATAATCTTTCGCCGACAACTCTTTTGAACCAGACCCCTCTTACTTCAGTCACCTTCTTAATTTCTCCTTTGGCCCTTCCTGTCCCTGCCTTTTGATCCTACTGTAATTGAAAATAAACTACAAAATCTTAATGATGAGTTCTCAGCCGGCCCAGATTTCATTTTTCTTAAAAAATGCTCCTCTATTCTCTCCCTCCTCCTCTCTCATCTCTTCCTTCGCCCTGTCCGCTTTAGAGAATTGCAAATAAGTCGACGTTATTGCAACTAATTTTAGTAAGGCTTTTGATAAGATATCTCATTACTTAATCCTCTTCAAATTATCTGCCTCGGTTTCGAACCCATATTGTTAAAATGGATATCTTCTTACCTGGGAAACCGTTCTTACAGAATCCGCTTCAGATCGGTTCTATCGATTCCTTTTTTGACCACCTCTGGAGTTCCACAAGGGAGCCATCTAGGTCCCCTTCTCTTCATTCTAACCATAAACGATGCTACTCTCTCTGTACGATGATGATACCAAATTTTTCAAAGCCATCTCTTCACCTTCTACTACTGTCTCCTTCAACAAAACCTTAATAGTTTTTCGAACTGGTGCTTACAAAATCACTTAGAGCTCAATATCGCCAAATCCCAATCCATTACCTTATCATGTAAGCACCACGTGTCCTCCGCTCGCCTTTACCTTCTCCATGGTCAACCTATATTCATCGTTCAATCTCTCTGCGATCTTGGAATATTGTACGATAGGGAACTAAATTTCCGTTCACATATTGATGAGATAATTCGTAAAGCTAACTCATCACTTGGCTTTGTCAAACGATGGTCTAAAGAATTCTCCGACCCTTACGTGATCAGATCCCTCTACATTACCTTTGTTCGCCCCCTGCTTGAATACGCCAGTCAAGCGTGGTCACCCTTTCAGCAAGTTCATGTGACCAGAATCGAGAAAAATTTGGTATCGTCAGCGTAGAGGAAGAGGGAGGAGGATCTTGACCCTCTCAAGATTGTTTGTAGTTAGGATGAAGAGAACCTAGATAGCTTCCAGAGGTAGCCAAAAACGGAGCTGAAAATACGTACTTGAAGCGTACACTATAAAAACGGTTTTCCAGATAAGAAGATATCCATTTTAACAATATGGGTTGTAAGCATAGGGCAGACAGTTTGAAAAGGGTCAGTTGATGAGATATTTTATTAAAAGCTTTACTAAAATCGGTTGCAATAACATTGACTTCGTTGTAAAGGAGACGAATTCGATGAGATTTATTGTAGTTGATCTATCTTCCAGGACAGGAAGCCATGTTGACAAGGTGAGATAAAAGACTTGAACTGCGAGCTTAAGGCTTCTTATAAAATTCTTTTGAAGATTTTGGATATATGAGAAAGTTTAGCAATGGGACGATAATTATTAATTTTGTTGATCCTTTTGTATATCGGGGTTATATGAAAGAGGCGGGAAGACCATCTGGTCCGGATACGAATTCACCATTAAGTTATTGTAACTTATTTCGATAAGAATAGGATCAAAAGTTAGAGAGAAGAAAGGCCCATGGAGAAGTTAAGTAGGAAATTGAAGTAAAAAGAGTCCGGCACGAAAGAGTTGTCGGTAAAAGACTTTTTTGAAAAAGGTGGCATGGATGGTTTTTGTTGAAGTAACAAACAAATTTTTAGGCAACTACAGATCTCCCGACTTTCAAGAAGAAATAAAAACATTGTAAAAACATCCAATGCCATGTAACAAGTCATTGAAGATACATTTCTTCACCCAGACAACATGGATGCTGTCAGCGATGAACATGAAGAACGTTTCTATCAAGGCATCGCAACGATTGAAAAACATTACCAAGGAAGATTATAGCTTGTCATTTTTAGTTTGCGTTAGATGGTGAAAATCATCGAAAGACATTGCAGCCGCGATTGCTAGCAATAATGTGGGACTTTAACCCGAACTAAAAACACCTCTCTTAGAGGGCAGAAGTATAATCGCCTTCTTACAATTGTGCCTAGTTATTAGACTAATCAGCAGTTTGGCTTTGATAATTGAAGAATGCATGTTCAAGTTTTCTATATCTTGTGAATTTGTATTTTGTTAATTAATAAGTTCAAAAGGTTTTACATTTTTCAGTCTTCTAACTAAATTGTTTCTATTCAGGAGTTGGAGAATTTCAACATTGTGATGGTTGTGAAGTCTAATTTCATGTTTCCTAGCAACTTTTTTGACTTCATCGGCTACCATTTCAATTTGAAGATCTCTATGTAGATCAGCTTTACGTACATACCACGGAGCATTAACAATACTGCGAAGTACTTTGTTTTGAAATGATTGAATGATTTGCAGGTTAGTTCTGCTCGTGCATCCCCACAGTTGGAGCCCATAGCCCCAAACTGATTTCAGGACTTACTTGTAGAGCAGTATTTTATTATGAATTGAAAGGCAGGATTTTCTTCCAATTAGTATTTCTATAACGTATGACTTCGCGTTTTTTCTTCATATGGGCCTTCCAGCGCAGTTTTGCATCAAGAGTCATGCCCAAATATTTTGCTATGTTTGAGTATAGCTAGTACTGGTAGGTGTTGCACATTCTTATTTGTGTAGTTAGTATGGACAGACTTTAGTTCGTTAAGTTTTATTTGCCATTGTTTTGTCCACGTCGATATGGAATTAACTGTCCTTTGCTGTTTTTCTGTTACTTCCTGTATGGCTTCTTCCATGACAAGTACAGCTGCAAAAGTGGCTACAGTTGTTTCTTGTGGTAAGTCATTTGTACATAGGAGGAATAAGATAGGACCTAATACACTTCTTTGCGGTACACCAGCCTTTCTTTAAGTATTGAGTACTCGTCGTCTTGTTTTGCTCTAAATAGAGCTTTGTTAAATGAAGAATTTTAATATTTGACTAAATTACTTACTTACTTACTTATGTCCTGTATCCCCTTGTGGGTCCTAGGGCCTCTACAACGCCTACGCGCCATCGTGTGCGATTTCTGGAAATGTGCTTCAGCTCTCCCCAACTCTTTCCCAGTTGCCGTGCTTCCTTCTCAACTGTTCTGCGCCACGTACTCCTAGGACCGCCGCCTATCCTGCCATCCTGGGTAAGCGGGTTCCATTGCATCGCTTGGTTAGCTATGGACCTGTCACCCTTTCGGAGAGTGTGACCGATCCACTGCCACTTTCGTCGTCGTATGGTTGTGCCTATAGGTTCATGGCCCGTTCTCTGATAAAGCTGTTCGTTAGAGATACGGTTTGGCCAGAATATCCTTAAGATGTAACGTAGACACCTATTGACAAACGTTTGCAGCTTCCTCGTGATAGTGACGGTCACTCTCCAGGTACCACATCCATATAGCAACACGGATTCAACGTTGGAACGGAACAGTCGTAGCTTGGTGTTTAAGCTAATTGCATTACTTCGCCAAACTATGGATAGCATCCCAAACGCAGATTTTGCTTTACCTATTCGGCTGGCTATATCCAGTTCGGTTCCGCCATCGGTTGAGACAATACTCCCAAGGTATTGGAAACTCTCTACTCTCTCAACCGTTTGTCCAGCAATGCATATATGAGTTGATGAGTTTGGTCCTAGGCTGATCATTTTTGTTTTTGCCGAGTTAATTTTCAGCCCAACGACGTCTGCTTCCCTCTCCACATTTGCTGTCATTTGGTGAAGGTCCATTATTCTGTGAGACAGTAGGCATACATCGTCGGCGTAGTCGAGGTGTTTGAGTTCAGATGTAAGAGTCCATCGAATTCCTCCATTTCCTGTTGATAAGGCCGCATTCAGCATATCGCTAATCACCAATAAAAACAATATTGGTGAAAGTATGCAGCCTTGCCGAACCCCACTTTGGACTTCGAATTCCTCAGACAGCCTTCCTCTGTGCAAAACGTGACATGTGGACCCATCATATGTAGCTTTGATAATTGCTATTAATTTATCCGGAATGCCTCTCCTGCGCAAGGCACGCCAAATAAATTCCCGATTGACACTATCAAACGCCTTTTTAAAATCGATGAACAACAGGTGAAGTGGTGATCGATATTCAACACATTGTTCGATGATGATCCGCAGGGTGTTGATGTGGTCGACAAAGGAGGATCCAGAGCGGAAACCTGCTTGTTCAGCGTCAAGTGTGTCTTTAAGGTGTTCTTTGATTCGCTCCAGGATGATTCTAGCTATTATCTTGGCCACAGCAGGCAGCACGCAGACACCTCTCCAGTTTTCGCACTGCATTAGGTTGCCTTTTTTAGGGAGCTTGACAATCATTCCCTTTTTCCATTCATCTGGAAAACTCTCGGCTTCCCGTGTTCTCCCGACAAGTCGGAACAGTAGCTCTGCCGATGCTGTTGGCGCAGCTTGAAAAAGCTCCGCGGGTATGCCGTCAAGTCCTACCGCCTTATTAGTTTTCAGTGCTTTGATTGCGGTAATAATCTCTTCTTTACTGGGGGTTGTGGTGCGAATTCGGGAACTTCTTTCTACGGACACTTCAGTCTGACTTGGGTGCATATTGCTGGCGAATACTCGGTTTAGAACCGAAGCAAAATGCTCCTTCCATCTCTTCAGTTGATCCTCATCCGATATTAGCAATGAACCGTCTAAGCCTTTCACTGGGTGTTGAGTAGAGCTTCGGCCACCTATAAGCTCTTTAGTGATTCTATAAACGGTTCTGCTGTCGCACCTCGCTGCTGCTTCTTCTGCTTCCGTAGCCAGCGCATTGATGTAATTGCGCTTGCCACGTCTCACGCTACGCTGTACTTCTCTGATCTTCATGCGATATAGGGACTCAAGCTCGATCCTCCCTGCTGCTGGAGTTGCTGCAATTTGAGCTCTTAGCTGTTTTCGTTCGTTGATCCTTCTCCAGGTATCCTCGGAAAGCCACGCCCTATGGTTTCCCTGTGATCGACCGACAATCCTTTCAGCACCTGATGTGAAAACAGTTTTCACAGCGCACCAATGGTCTTGGATGGTGGCGGGCAGGGAGCTGCTGATTGTTTCCACTCCACGTGAGAGATGGTTCCTTAATTCTTGGCGCACTGTGGGAACTCTCAGTCGGTCTACATTGAACCTAGGTATTCTTGTGTCGTTAGATCTACGAACGGCAGCAGTGCGTAGTCGGAGAGTAGCTATCATAAGATGGTGATCTCGTACCAACCCCATGTCGGCACCTCGCCTGTTTCGGACGTCTAGGAGACTACTTCTAAAACGGCGACTGAATTTGACTAAATTGCTTTGGTAGGTACCTTTGCAACTTGTGTATGAGCCCTTTATGCCACACTGTGTCGAAGGCCTGCGAAACATCTACATAAGAAGATAGCTGAGCATATTTTATTTTCTTCCAATGCTTTTTCTATAAGGTCTGTTATTCTATTTTCCTGGTCTATAGTTGAGTGCCTATTCCTGAATCCGAATTGGTAATTTGATATTAATTAATTTTCTTCTATAATCGGATGCAGTCGTTTTTAACTTGTGGTTTATCTGGCTTTGACACTGTAATTACTTCAGCGACTTTCCACATTCGCGGTACGCATTTTAATCGAAATACTGCATTTATATTAAGTGCGCAACTTAGTTTTCGCTGTTTGTCAATAGATGGCTCCAGCAGTAAGGGCTGGTCGATTTTGACATATCCAAAACGTCATGAACCGAGTTTAGACATGTGGTAAACAAACTGTTTTGACACATTAGTGATATTGTTTTGGCGTCATATACTTTTGGTTGTGTGAAAATGTCTGATTTTGTGCCAAATAATCGTCATTTGCGGGAAGTGTTGATTTTCTTCTTTCATTCGAAGAAAACGTTGGCTGAAGCGCATCGAGAGCCCCAAAAAGTTTACGGAGATGCTGCTCTAAGTGAAACAACGTGCCGTGATTGGTTCCGTCGCTTCAAAGACGGTGATTTCGATGTTGACGACTGTCCGCGTGAAGGAGGGCCAAAATCTTTCGACGAAGACGAATTGGAGGCATTGCTCGATGAGGATCCGTGCAAAACGCAAGAACAGCTTGCTTCAGCATTAGGAGTTACCCATATGTCAAGCCATTTCCAAGCGATTGCATGCGTTTGGAATGATTCAAAAATAAGGAACGTGGGTTCCTTATGATTTGAAGCCAAGGGACGTTGAGCGTCGTTTTTTCGCTTCATCATGACGGGTGGTGAAAAATGGATTCATTACAGCAACCCAAAGAAAAGAAAGTCATGGGGACTGCCCGGTCATGCTTCTATGTCGTCGGCTCGGCCGAATATTCACGCTGCGAAGATTATGCTGTGTATGTGGTGGGACCAGGTCGGTGTCATTTATTATGAACTGTTGAAAACCAACGAAACCATCATCGACTTCAATTGATACGCTTGAGCCGAGCACTGCGAGAAAAACGGCCACAATACGAGCAGAGGGACGAAAAAGTGATTCTACAGCATGACTACGCTCGGCCTCACGTTGCCAAATCCATTAAAACCTACCTGGAAACGCTCAAATGGGAAGTTCTACCCCACCCGCAATATTCCCCAGATATTGCGCCATCCAATTATTACTTGTTCCGTTCGATGGGACATGGTCTGGATGATCAGCAGTTCCGCTCATATGAAGACATCAAAAAATGGTTTGATTTGTGGATAGCCTCAAAAGATGAACAATTTTACCGTAACGGTATTCGAGGTCTGCCAGAAAGATGGGAAAAAGTTGTAGCTAGCGATGGGCAATACTTTGAATGATTCATTTGTAACCGTTTTTTCACAATAAAGTTGCATTTTCATCACAAAAAACAGCGAGAACTTAGTTGCGCACCTAATAATCTGAGCTAGCTTTGCTAAACCTTTCTTCGGGAAATGCTTAAGAATTTATTTCGTGATTAAATCACGGTAAAAAAAAAATTTCATAATGTTATCTTAGTGAAAAAAAAGTTTTCATTTTGTTGCATAATTTGTAATTATTTCTTGCACACATAATTTGTTTCGAAAACCCATTAAAGTCTCGAAATACAATCGAAGATTGTTTTAATTTGTTCAAAATTAGAAATCTTTGTAATCTAAAGATATATCCATAGAGCTACTGCTGCTAAATTGTGAACTATTAAATTGTTTTTCAAAAATTTTAGTTTTCGAAGGCTTATCTGTTGCGTTTTCGACTAATTATCTCAAAGTTCTCATCCCATTTACCTTAAAACCAAGGACATTCAAAACCATAAATCGACTTCCTCCTGACCCCTATAACTATGACCATGAGTATTTTTCGCTTACTCATCCAAAGCTGAGGAAATGGTGGTTTATATTACGGTCACGTTGCGTAGAATTCTTTAAATGTGTGCGTCCTTTCAATTCCTCCAGAAGCCCTCAAATGACCTTTACATTTCAAATTTTGCACATTTATAGTGTTTGCAGAGCTCAGTTCAGCTGGTATTCTGAATTTTAAAATACAGGGTGTTGCAAGAAATATTTTACTTCTCATTTACCAACGTGTGGGTGTCTCCCCACGACTTCTAGAATCTCCCTGATGAGCTGGAGTGTTGCAACTTCTTAATAAGAGAACGAACGGTAAAAGGCTGGTGTCAGATATTATTTTCATTTTTTTAATCAAGAACAAAATCTTCTAACACAAGGTGTTCCAAAAAATCGGATTGTCTATGTATTTGGATATTTAATGCATAAAGACAAACGAAAAAGTTTAGTAACATTTATTCGATGTCTTACTGTTGTTAACTTAATTTTTCCTTAAAATCTTAATGAAAGAAGAAATGGAAAAAATTGATAAAAATACGAAAAATCATATTGATCGGAGAAAATGTAAACCGGATGCTTTCATATTGCTACCCAGTTTCAAGCACTGAATAGTACTTGTTTAATTAAAAATTAGTACAGTTTTGATGGTTTCTAAATACTTATCTCCAACACTCATTGCAGATTGTGACGCCTTAGACAATTTTGAAAGGATCGCGCTTGAATGCAAAACATATTAGTAGTATGTATAGTAGCTAGTTATTTTGTTTAACATTTGAATAACTTCCTATGCTGAATAATCAATTAAAGTAGGCCGGCCAAAGCTAAAAATACAAAGCCTTCCTTCCACAGTAAGAACAAACAATGATAATGCAATCCTCGGGCTGCATCACCCCTGATGACACCGAAGCCACCGATGCGCGATAAACATGATTTCTTTTTCGTTATCTACACATTCACTCCGAAGTGCACTTGAACCTGTTTCTGAACCTTATTTGCCCGTCAAAGTGACAGAGTGAAGATGTAGTCGTGCCACAACCTTAAGTTGGTGCTTAACATAAATTTGCCATAAATTATTATGAATCCCTCCATCCGTGCGATAATCGCAACCGGAAGATGTGTGTCATCCCGTGATATGATCAGCGCTACTACCATCAGAACTATATGCCCACTACCACCCTGGTGACTCTTGTATTGTTGCCACTGTTTGTCGTTGTCTACATCCACAAATTGCAGAGAATGACAAAAATATTAATTGCTCCCATCAAGCTAATGATGTGCTATTGCTGCTGCTTCTTCCCTCACAAAGGGATATACCCACATAAGATATACTGCAGTGTAACCTGCCCTTGTACGTAAATTCATTTCACAAATTGCGGAGGTGGATACAATCATCATGGTGATGATGATTTCACACAGATACGAGTTAAAATCCCCAAATGCGCCTGGAAAGTGTAATAACTGACCTCGAACTCTCCTCCAAATGTGATTGAACTGTCCCGCGATTCATTTACATTGAATATATCGCTGCTGCTGCTGCTTCTGCTGGTGGTGAATAACACCACAGATACAATACACATACTCGTACAAACCCTATAGAGTGGCGCAGCAACAATTCTGCCAGCCAACAACCCCGCCGCGTAAATTGAGTTCCAACAAATGCCACCAAAATAAAATAAATAAATTTTTAATGAAAAAGAGAAACAGAAATAAACGCAATAATAATAATGAAACGATCGGCGATGCCTCTACCTTGCTATGTATGCTAAAATATTTAATGTAGGTAAAGCTCGCAGTAAAAAGTAAGACGATGGAAATGAGGCGAGAACAACAAAGAAGCCAGTGGATGAATACCAGAACCAAGAGTGCGGGAATTTATCTTCGAAAATGAATGTGCAAATCGACGCGCGTAAGTCAACGGAAATTAATGTGAGGTGTCGAAAGTCTAGGACGTCGAAATGCATTCGATTGGCTAAGTACTACTTAAGTACGAGTACATATGTACATACATATGTGTCCGAGGAAGCGGGTTTTTTGATTGTAATCACTTAAAAAATTAGAGTTTAATTGCAGTTCCATAAATCAATTCGCACTACGAGTAAGTGCGTAGTACCTGTGCAAACAGGCAAAGTGAATGGAGGTTCAGTAATTGTCATAGCATTCTACAACTAAACTATATCACACTTGGTCTACTGAACAACAAAGTTTAGTATTTTATAGTTATATGCCATGGTATGCTGTTTTACTACTGGGAATTGAGATCCCTCGTGTTCAGAACAATTTTTGTTTCTTTGAGTCTTTAAATCCAAAATTCAGGAAAATATGTCAAATTATCAACCTACCCTCCCCCCCTGCATGAACTAACAATAAGTATTTACTTACTGCCCGTCCATAGCACAAGAGAAACTGTCAAAAATAACAGTTGTCAGTCAGTTGTCACACATTTTAATTTTGTTTGCACGAAGTATCCTAAAACGGTTTCTTAACTTTTTCATTATTTGCACGAAATTTCCCCCCACCATACGTATAAGTATTTGCACGAACTTTTTCAGCACGAGAAACAGACTTATTATGTCAGCCGTGTCACCTTTTGGCAGTACTGGTAATGATGATGCAGACGTTCCAAATAACTGCAACGTGAGTGAAAGTACAAAAAAAATCCAAAATCTTATCTTGACCATTTTTCAAAAAACTTGGTATTCCATGATCGTTCATATGTCAAGCATTGTTTAGACTTCGAACAGAATCAACGGAGTGATTACCGAGAAATAACCATTTTTTTTATAAACTACTCTTAGGAAAGGCGAGTCTATTCCTAGTCATGTCATAAATACTGGTACACGTTTAACCGCACTCATCGTGAAACTAGTTGTGAACACATCCATTCTATGTTGACGTTGACAGATCTTCAATGAATGACATTTGTATAAGTTAATACGCAAAAAGATTTACACAAAACTGTAAATATGGAAAGCAGCGATATTTTCCGGACCTTGGGACCCGGAATTTTGTGTATCAAACTTTTAAATTGTTTGAGGATACTGGCGGAGTAACTGACCTTCAAAGATTCGGACGCTTTCGTGATATCAGAATTCCACAGGCTAAATCGGAAACCGAAAATCTTGTCACAAGAAATTAAGATATCTCAGAAATCCGTGTCTCGCATCAGATTTGGGACTTTACGCATATACAGAGACACACTGGCCACTTACTCATAGCCCAATTAAATAAAAAAGGGAATGAAAGATTGGAAGCTCCACTCCGGTGGTATGCACAAAATAGAAGCATCAGAACTCTTTCCGCGAGTCGAATGCGCAAGCTCATAAGGCAAGAACAACACAGGGGTGGCTCCAAAGCGATGTGACGGACTTCATAGCAGCAGACGATTGGCAGTCAGGCAGTCCAGGCGTCAATCCTTCGGATTATAGGCTGTGGTCTGTTTTAGTAGCGAAGACTTGTTCTACTCGACACCCAAATATTGAGTCCTTGAAGCGCGCACTTATCCGTGAAGACGAAGTGCGTGCTGCGACTGATGAGTCTGCAAATGTATGAATGCAAATGAGCGTCATTTCGCATAAATTGTTTAAATATTGTTTCAATTAAAGTTTTGCAGAAAATCAAATCAAAAAATACTTGTTCGTTTTTATTTTATCACCAGAAATGCGTGTACCAGTATTTATGACTTGACTAGGTATAAAATATGTGTATTCCCCGAGATGCCTGTAATATCGGCCCATCTACCAAGGTCCGAAACGTACTCACGAATATTTCACGGAGCGTGTAGCAATGTGTGGTCGTATCTCACTGGGCGTTAAGGCGGGTGGGTTAATATCTACCACCTGTGTGTGTAGCAACCGCCCCTCTGGGGTTAGACGATGACCAGAGTCCCGCAGTTTGTGAGACAGACGTACCTGGATTTTGTCTTCAGTTTCGCTTTCATCAATGAGCCTTCAACATTGATCATAGCATGATTAAGGTTACTTATGCTGGGACAAATCCCCGAGATGCCAGTATTAGATACCTGTTGGTTATGCTCTTGAATATCTGGAGAGTAAAAGCTTCTGGACTCCTGGAAGTGAATTCCAACGACTTGTCTTATAGCAGAAGGAATTTTGATATAAATAGGACATATAGTAGATTCGCACTGTCGGCTTGCCTAATAGAATGCTCAAACGTTGCATTTCTAGGGATCATTATATTGAGGTCTTCGAAACATCTGCCGTAGTAGTCTTTAATTAAGTGAACTGCTCGCCTCTGTATGCTGTCAAGTAGGTGAAAAGAATGTTTAGGGACCGGGCTCTATAGATGAGAACAAATGTTGTTTAGAAATTAATTTTGAACAAAATGTAATAACCCGGATCGTAGGCTTAGCAAGGACCTGTGGAAGTTGCTAGAACTCTGCATAATTGATGGTGTGAATGATGCTATTCTGAAGAACAAGAGATTTATCCATTTCTTCGAACAGCTGACTACCTTCAAGAGGTTTAAGATTCTAGCTTGTGACAATGAGTCCACATTAGAATAGCTCAAAACAATTGTGAAAAATACGCAAGCTCCGTGGGTTATTGCCGATATTCGACTAGTCAAAGAGAAGTATTATAGTTACTGCGCTTCATAAGGCCAAAAGAGCATATATTGATACCTGCTCCGAACATTCCAAGGGAGAGGATTGAGAGGAATCTTCAACACCTCAACCCAGAGCTTTTCAGCAAAAATTGGCAAGTGATAGAAATAGGTGAGCACATTGAAACAAGTACTGAGATTGTGATCCTGCTAAACCACAAATCTATGCCAATAATTCGTAGATATAACAACATGGTTCGAATTGGAATTAAGCAATGCAAGGTTAGGCCTATAGCAGAGAAAATCAGAAGAAAGCTGAAGAGGGAGGTGGGTGATAAGAGAGAAACATTAGTATGATTCTAATACAAGAACCTTGAGCTTTTCAAGGCAAAATAAGGGGCTCCATTCCAAAGAGCTAATAAAATACACATTACAACCTCGGAGTGCCGAAAGTAGGAACAGAACGTGTCTCGTAGCCAGGAAGGAGAGGGAAATAGGAAGATAGGGGTGGAGCTTGATCCGGTCGTATATAGCCCTCCCAAATTCCGCCAAAACAATGCATCGAGCGCACCGCTCGTACTGGCTTGACCAAGAATGAGGGGGTGAAACTATACAAGGAATTGGTGAGGAGTCCATCTACCTCAATGCCATCAGGTGAAAGTGAGGCGAGGTTACAGCCACCGGGAGAGGCAGACTCGACATTAGGCAGTATCTGAGCGACAGTTGTCGCTAAGCCAAGTGATCCGAAGTGCAGCGAGCGTTCGATTGTGTCCGATGCACTAGCTGATACCGAGGAAAGCAAGGCGGACAATTAGCAGGCAGCTAGGGCGACAGAGAGAGATTTCCTGAAGCAACGAAACAACGCGAGGCGGTTGCTCAGTAGATTTAGGTACGGCAACCCCAAGTCCTTCACGGAAAAGGAAGCAGAAATGATAAGCAGGGCGCATGTAACCATGGAATCGACCAAAACTGTATGGCGCGAAAGTTGCAAAGCTAGAAAACTGAATAAAGATGGAACAAAAGGTTCGAAGGCAATTGGCATTACTCTGCACTCTTCCCCTTTTTGGCCCCATTCCATCTTCTTCCAAGCATTCTGCGTCCTCCGCACTTGACATGCTTCCCCTTGTCAGTACCATCCTATCTTAACATCCCGTCCACATTATAACTTCCTTCTAAATTCAAATCCCAACATCCTTTAATATCCATCCTGTCTATTGCAGCATGTATTATCAATTTTTCAAAAGTTCTGTTTATTAGCTTGCCTCTGAAAAATTAATTCTATAATACTTGCTTCCATCTAGCATGAAATAGGGTCTGAAAATCTGCATCAGGCTTTAGTACTTACAAATAAACATGAATGCTTTCGCGGGTTTTTGGGAGATAAAAATAATTCAAATATGAAAACAAAAATCATATTCCAAATATTATATTTACTTGACGATGAAAATTACTGAAGATTTTAACATAAAATTTCCTCGGAATGGAAGACGGTAGATTCCAGTTTCTGAATCTCTCGTTGAATACATCTATGGGATATTGTCGGATGAAAGTCTGCCCGAGGCTTTAAACCTCCGCATCATTACGCCCTACTCATATTAAAAACAGACAGAAAAGGTACACACCATCTACAATGTTTGGTAAGATACCCTGTGATCACGGTGTAGTGGATAGTGTGTTCGCAGGTTCGAGCCCGAACGAGGAAAAGCAACCACATCCACCCGAGCATAAAAGAGAAACGAATAAAATCTAAGTTTCTCCAATCACTACACCAAAAGGAGTTCTGTCTTCGGTAGTACAATGGGCAAAAAATTGAATACGACCGCTCCGGGATTTGGAAGAAAAATTATACCCTATCTCTCCAGGTTGCTCAAGCTTCTAAACGCTAAATTATCGAATTGGACCATGAATAGTATTACTGCTCTTTAATTTGAATGCAATGACATCTTTCTACCCGCGATTTTTAAAAGATTTTCTAAGAAAAATTGTTGTTACAGCTTACAGAAAAGTGGGCGTGGTAGCTACCATTTTGAACTGAAGTTTACAGTTTCTGATGACATTTTCAAAATAAGGCTTAAAAATCACTAAAATAGCTCTGCGAAAGGAAAATATGTTTTTTGTCTTTTTTTTTTAATAAAACGCCCCAAAAAGTCGGCGTGGTCCTTTACAATTTATGGACGAATACAGAGAAAGTTAGCGTCAAACTTATATAATTTGTTGGGCTTCGAATTTTAGAGAGGTCATATACCAAAATTTCATCTTCCTACAATTCAATATTTATTTATTTTTTTGGTTGCGCCTGGAGGTGCAGGAATCTTCAAAACCCATTGGTTATGCCCGATTCATATATCTGACCTGATGATTCATAAGTGTCGGCCAGTATATGCCTAAGGGCTAAACCTCACCCCCCAGAGAGGCACTATGAGAACCGGCCGCTCGTGCTCATAGTAGTAGGAAATTCGTTCCTCTAATTTTTTCGTTTTGTGGTGAGTAAGACTAAGTTACCTTAACAAGTAGTTTACGCTTCTGTAGTGTTAATCGCGTTAGGTAGGTAGCTTTCCAGCGAAGGCACCTACAAATACCGTCATTACATGCGGTTTTCCCATACTGCGCCAGATCATACGGTCTTGTTCTTTGTAGTCGGCGCTCGAGGTTTGTCACGTCCAGAGTACGGATTATTTCATTATTGCAATGATCATGAAGGCGAGTACGAAGTTTGTGAGCAAAGTTTGTTACTTCATCCATCACGGTAGCAATTCCTAGATCTCTGTGAATATCACTATTCCTTATATACCATGGAGCATTTACAATTGCTCATAGTGTTTTGTTTTGGAATGTTTGCAGAACAGTCATATTGCTTGGCTTGGTACAACCCCAAAGTTGTATACCGTATACAGAAGCAGTTTGTTGTATACGCTTAATTTCGAGTATCTCCCGAGTAGCCAGTACATTTCTCTAAGTCTGATTTCGAGCTCGTCGCGCTTCCTTTTAACATGTGGCTTCCACTTAAGTTTTGCGTCTAGTGTCACTCCTAGATATTTTGCCTCGTTTGCGTACGGTATTTGTACCGAGTTAATGGAAATAGGTAAGATGTTTATCTTTTTGTACGTAAAATTGACAGGCGTTGACTTGGTCTCATTAAGGACGATTCTCCAGGTCTTTGTCCACTCGCATACTTTGTTTAAAGCTCGTTGGAGTTTTCCAGTTGATGATTTGACTGACTCATCTGTTGCGAGGATAGCCGTGTCGTCTGCGAACGTTGCTACGACAGTCCCTTCATCTTGTGGTATATCTCGTGTGAAGAGCAGGAACAGGATTGGGCCGAGAACGCTTCCTTGCGGAACACCGGCATGGATTTCTTTGAATTCCGAATATTCTGCCCCATGTTTAACACGAAAGTTCAATACTTAAGGTTCAACATTTAAGGCTCAAAAACTGGTGACATACGGAGGGACGGACATAGCTAGATCGATGTACCTTTCAATACTGATTGAAATGTTGTCTAGCACTTATAATTGTGTTCTTTGAAGTCTGTGAAAGGAAAAAGTATAGGGAACAGTTAAAAAGCTATATACCAAAATTAATAGATCCTATGGAATTGAGTAAAAAAAAAACCGCCCCACCCAAAACCGCCTCAGAGCTTTGTCAGTATTTATATATATTGTAGCATAATAATAACTACGCTCCCTAAAAATATGACGCAACAAATTCCGAAGTGACTTTTCATTCTGGTTCGAACTGTCCTTTCATTCGAGGTTCGTGTCTGGGATAAAGTCTCCACATCTCATGTCAACGAAAGAGACGAATAATATCAGGGATAAAAGGGAATTATAACTGCAAGAATTATTTCATCAGAATTTCTCTTGTTCCAGTGGTCGAAGAATTTGCTAGAAGTTTCTGGCTATCAGAAACTTCTGCTATATAAGGACAGATGGCGATTGAGAAAGCAGCAGTAGTTGTTAAACTGTGGCGAAGAGATTAGAAAAGTGATAATGGGCGAAGTTGTAATCTTGTGATAAATTGAAAGTTGAGATTTAACAAGAAGAAGTAATTAGTTTGGATTTGTGAATTAAGTAGAAGAAAGGAGATAAGTGATTTGAGAGGAAAGAGACATTGTAAGAAAAGAATTGCGAAGAATAGTATAGTGTGAACCTGAATTGTTCTATAGACTAGAAAATAAAGAAATAATTTCACAGAATATTGTTTTATCTACTCGAGCCGTAGCCTGCATATTACAATATAATATGGTACCATGTAAGATGCCTAAAGGACTCATTAGCTAGAAGTACTGGCAGCAATCATCGCATGTAATGTAATTATGTTATTTCTTCATCTTTCACTACATGTGCTTCATTCAAGAAAAAAATTTTGCATTTTATAAGATGCAATTTAGATATTCCAAATGACGATGACATCGAAACTGACACATTACATGAAATAAATGATCAATATCTCAGTGATTTACGAACTAGTTCCTATTACTTCCACGAAAAGCAATTACAATCCTCGATAACAAAATGCACCATAATAATTTCTCCGAGGAAATTACGAGTACTATGACACATAATCATGGAATGTTGCCATCATCTCGCAGTATATGCAGTAGAATACACGATGACCCATGAATATCCTCACATGACCAGTTCCCCGTGCGTTTAGTCACACAGACACAGCACCACCAATGGAGGCGATGCATTCCAAATAAATGAGGAGTGCTCCCCTTTGTGCCAACCACATAAAGACATGAACCTTAGCCGTATGTTTTCTGTATGAATCGCGGGTGTCATAAGTTTTTTTCCATTTCAACTTTTTCCAATTTACCAAGCCGAGTAAGTCCACTAATATATTATTCCAACTCCAGATGGGCGCAATGTGGCGGGCGCGAAGAATTCAAGGCCTATTTTGCAAGCAAAACTGTCAGTGAGCGCGCACTGTTTCTGTCAAACCACAACAGCCGCACCGATGACGTTCGTCGTCTGCTGCTACAAATGATTTTCTTTCACTGGAGGGAAATGCGCATTTGTCACTCTCTATAGACAGTGGAATGCACTTCAAGGAAATGCACGCATTTGGCGCCGCCACTGCCCGATACTTGGGGTAGAAATAAAAATAGAAAGGAAACAGCATGCTGCTTTTAACTTTGGTGTTCTGAACAGTCATGTGTATTTTTGAACGTGGCTTTGCGTTAATTGCGTCTGTCATATTTTTTGATTTTACGACTTGAACAATTCCTAAGCAAGGAACAAATTGACAATATGTCAATCGTATAGTGTTTTTTAAAGTCAGATGATCCTTACAGCGACTAGCCACCTCTTTACGTAGAATACTCAATTAGAAGTGAATGCAGGTATTGTAATTTAGTCAACAGAGACATCAATCTATATCAGGAGATAATAATTAGAACGTCAAATACAATCAGTGGTGCCTCATGGATAATAACGAGTATTTTGCAGGGAATTAACAATTAGATTTGGTCCATGTGCCTCAATAACTCTTTTCTGAGGAAATAGCTAACTATACAGCAGCATAGTCAATGTTCAGCTGCCTTTTTAAATACTTAAAGGCTGACATAAACAGAAAGCGGTCTGCGGGCATCCTTGTAGTGAGGGTACAATGGATTTCTATTCAAAAAGACGGAATCTGCTTGTGTCAGTGATGGGCAGAAAGCAGAAGACAGCTCGCAACCCGCGCTCTGTTCGCCTTAAGCCCCAAGAGATCTTAATGGTCTAAAAAGATCCTAGGTGAGACCACGAACTGAGAGTGGAAGGTATCTTAACTATAAAGTTAAATAAGTTAAATTGAGTATAAAGGTATTTCAGGTGTTTCTCGCAATAGCTAATATTTACGAATGGATCTGAAGGTCCTAACTGACATGCTTAAACCTTGCACCTAATCGGGCGTTGACATAGGAGTTGGGAGAACGTTTGATTCCGAAGACTACTGCAGCTGGTCTCTCTCCGACACGTTAGGTAGATTAAGCTGAAAAGTTAGAGATATAGTCGAAGAGGTCCATCCTGACATGCTTAATCTCCATTTCAGTAGACAGGCAGCTGATTATGCGCTGCAAGCGGTTGAACAAGCTCTAAAAGTGGAACGTTCGGCTGCTGACTATGAGCCAGTGAAAGAAGAATCGAAGATGCAATGTAAGTTGGAGAGCAGGCGTAGTTTTTGGTGATGAACCCAACCATTCACTTAAGCCCAACATTGCGTCTTTTTCGAACACAGGAAGAAGCCTTCGAGCTGTCCTGTCGGGGTTGGGGTCAAAATCCCGAAAACTGAAATCCCGAAAATCCAAAATCCCGAAAAACTAAAATCCTGAAAATCCAAAATCCTGAATGGCCAAAATCCCGAAAAATTATACAAAATTAAAAATTTGCCAAATGTTCAAATATATATATATTATATCCACAATGCATAAACAGTAGAATATGTATCGGGGGCATGCTGCCCCCCTGCAACACCCCTGCTTGGGGTCACTGTATGATTTGGAGTGGGTGCGAGGTGTTCACTTTCATTTTCGGGAATTTGGCCTTTCGGGATTGTGGATTTTCGGAATTTTGGGTTTTCGGGACTTTGGGTTTTCGGGATTTTAGATTTTCTGGATTTTGGGTTTTCGGGATTATGTTTTTCGGGATTCTATTCCCCTTTCCCTGAAAAAAAACCTCTAACTGGTGGCATTGACTGCGTGCAAAGTCCGATTGAAATAGATGCTGTAATCAGTAAAGCTGCAGTAATATTGAACAGCAATTGACTGATGCGAAGAAATATGAAGTGAGTGCGAATTACAGACGGAAACCATCTCTGATATGTGCTCAAATTAATCTATATCATTCCAAAGCTGATACTCTTCTTACTAGCAATAGGTATTCCGTATTGACTACAAAGCCTCAAATAAAAATTATTTATTTCGGCTACAAAACTTGGTTCAAGACCTGAGTGGCAACCTAATAAGATGTTGCTATCTGACGTGCTCAGTAAGAACAAACCTCAGCAAATCGACATTTCCGTAATAGAGCTCTGAACTGGAAAAGCAAAGAAAGGGAACCGGAGAATTACTAAATAGGTCAGTTGAAAGACTGGAATCCTTAGCGATCAAAGCAGAAATCAATAAGTAAAGAGATATCAAACTTTCCTGTGACTTTCAGGTACCCACAAGCTAAGTTAAACATATTGTTACATTTTTACGCACATTTGTATAAAATCCGTGAATTCACTGAAAGATGGCGGCGGATTCCTGAATTCACCACTAAAACTTTATTAAAATCGTTTGAGTTGTTTTTCATAAAATATCCTAACTATCTAAAAAATTGTTGAACATATTCTTACTCTTTCGAATCCAGTCTATTAAATGTGCGAGCTATGAAATATATAGGATGTTGAAATTCCAAATTTCCGGATATACCACAATTGATTGGATCGGAAGCATTATGCTCGGTGCTTATAATTTTAAAAAATAATTGTTTTCGAGTCGTTAATAACCCGAGAAAATAAATGCCAAGATTTTTGTAACTTCAGTTACAATAGAGTTACTTGTGAACGAACAGTTTCCCCGGCTATACTTTCCAAGAGCCGCTCCTAACCATGACGAAATATCCGACATTACTGTCGAAGAAGTTAGGAATGCCGTCAAATACTCAAAAAAAAGAAAAGCGGTTGGGCCAGACGAGATACCCTCTGAGTTCTGGAAAAAGATGCGAGACATCGGGTCCAGATGGCTCATGATTCTTATCTCCAAACTTATGAGCGGTGATCCAATGCCTAATCAGTGGAGGGAAAGTTATCTTCTTCCTTTGCACAAAGGAAAAGGCGATACGCGGAACTGCGATAACTACCGTTCTGTCAAGCTAATGTCACACACCATGAAGATCGTTGAGCGGGTATTAGATGGCCGACTGCGGAAATAATAAGGCTATCTGATGACCAGTGCGGGTTTGTCTCAGGCAAATCAAAAACAGATGCAATCCAAAGTATAAGGATCATAATGGAAAAACATCGTGATTCCTTAAAGGACTTGTATATGGTTTTGGTTAATTTTGAAAAAGCTTTTGATAGACAACCAAGAGATCTCTTATGGGTGGCGCTAAGACAACGAGGAGTTCCAGAAACCTACGTGCGCATGATCATGGACATGTATGAGGGATCAAGGACAAAAGTAAGGTGTCCAGCAGGAGTCACCGAAGAGTTCCCAATCAAAGTCGGTGTACACCAGGGAAGCGTCCTTAGTCCTTTGCTATTTATTGCAGTCCTTGATTGTCTACTTGAAGGAAAAGTGACGGACCCCAAAGTGCATCAGTTATTCTTTGCTGACGATGGAGCTATCATAAGCGAAGATCAAATGGCCTTGCAACGAGCACTGTGGATGTTTTGGAGGGAAATGGGTACTGTATTAGTTCGAAAAAGACAGAGTGTCTGTGCTGCCCGTTCTCTGATCCACACCGGCCTATTCCAGACGTTTACTTGAATGGAATGGTGTGAAAATTTCAAATATCTGGGATCTATGATCAATATCGAAGCAACTTGTGATGATGACATTAACCACCGCGTAAGCGTAGGGTGGATGAAGTGGCGGGAAAACTCCGCTATCTTCTGTGATCAAAAAATGCCCCTTAAGCTTAAAGGAAGACTCTACACCGCAGTTGTACGTCCGGCGCTCACATACGGTTCACAATGCTGGACAATGTACAAAAAGTATGAGGGCAAATTAACGGCAGCTGCATGACAGCAGGAGTAACGAAGATTGATAGAATAAGAAGTTCAAAGATTCGAGGAAGCCTTCATGTAAAAGATCCCATCACAAGCAAGATAGAGCACGACCGGCTCAGTCGGTATTGTCATGTTCAAAGGAGAGATCCTTCGAACCCCGTCAAAAAGGCAATATCAATCAACGTTCCTACGCAATCGCGCAAAAAAGGCAGACCAAAAAACAACTGGATCACACAAATGCAAAAACACCAGCATTTGATTGGCCTCAGTGACGAAATGATCCGAAACCGGGAAGTCTGCCGGTACTTTCTGAGGTCAAACCGGCAAACCCCACAGGCGGACCAGTAGGGATGCAGTAAAGTGGGAAGGTTGTGATCCTTCTACTCCGGATCATAACTTCGCCGTAAGAAGAAGAAGAAAAGAGTTACAAACCGACATATAGAAGCTCATCAATTGATCAGAAACGTTACTCCGTAACGTGAAATATGTATGCATACAAAAAAGGTGTTGAATCCCTTTTCGTTTGTTTGATTGCGGTTCTCCTTACTTACCTTATTTATTAGATACTTATTATCATAATAATTATTAAATATTACAATTATAGTCTCTAGATGGGACTTGTAGTCCCGCTCAAAAAGCCAACACACTATCCACTACAGCAAGCCACCCAACAAACACCATAAGAAAAATATAGGTTCAATAAGTTCAAGTTCTCTTGATCTCAATTTCAATTTCAATTTCAATTCAATTTCAATTTATTTTAAAACAGTCATACACTTAGATACAAAATCCATTATTGTGCAGAGTTAAACAGTGGAAGTGAAGAAAGTTGAAAACAAATCTAAAAACTAAAATATACATACAAATTTCATTTAAATTAATATAGAAAAAAAGATCCCTAGTAACCTAGCCTTAATGTTAGCTTACTCCCTTATAAAAACGACGACGTAAACCATTGATTTTCATGTACTCAGATGCTGCTTGAGCCCTCTCTTGAAGTCACCGATTCCCTGGTATCTCCGTAAATCGGCTGGAAGTGAGTTTAATAGTCGCACAGCATATACAATACAAAAAATTGTTTTTCGGTAGTGTTATACCTGAAGGTTGGCAAAATAAAGACCCGACTTCTTTCGGAAGATATTGAATTCTGAGTTTGAAAAGAAAGACTAAAACGTTGAAATCCAAATATTCTTGGAATCCCATGCCAAGAAAATCTTTAAATATGATCATGACAGCGAACATTGTACACAAATCTCACAGCGGTGTTGAATGCAACCCTTAATTTTCGTGAATTAAGGCTGCTCAAATCACAAAACACTGGGTGTGCATATAGCAACATTGGCAAAATCAAGGTATTCACCAGTGTCGCCTTCACCCTAGTTGGAAGACAGTAGCCAGATTGGTACAATGGCCGTAGACCACCGTATACCTTGCCCACAGTAGTAGCCACGTGATCGTCCCAGGTTAGATTTCGATTAAAGTTTAGCCCTAAGTTTTTTACCCGCTCAGCATATACCAGGTGGACACTATCTACTTCTATAAGGGGAAAACAGGATACATCCAAGCTGATACGGCTTATAATGATAGCTTGGCTTTTGTCACAATTGAGTTTAAGCCTGTTTGTTTGGGCCCAACGAACCACTAATCTTAAATCCTCATTTATAGGTAAAGTCGCATCTTCTATCAGTCCGAGGGGGTAGCTGAGGTGCAATTGAACGTCATCAGCGTACATCTGTACTTTACAGCTATGTATGATTGAGGGTAAGTTGTTATTAAACATAGAGAAAAGTAACGGTCCCATAATATATCCCTGTGGTACTCCAGCCTTGGATTCGAGAAAGTCCGACATCTTATCATTGGATGAAACAGCATGAGTGCGATTTGCTAAATAACTTCCTATCAGTTTTAACGCAGTTTCATCAAAGTTGAAGCAATGTTCAAGTAAGAGTATCTCATGCGGAACTACATCGAATGCTTTCCAGAAGTCAAGCAGAACTAGTGAGGCAATAGGCGTCAATCAGATTCAGCAGGGCGGTGATGCAGCTATGTTGTTGTCTAAAGACTGTTTGAAACGGTGAAAGGAGATCGAATTGGTTCAGGTATGTATATATTTGCATGCTCATCAGCTTCTCGAACACCTTGCAAATAAAGGGGAGTATGGAAGTAGGACGATATTCTTTTTTCTTCGGCGACCGTGCTTTTTAAAACCGGGATTATTTTCGAAACCTTCCGGGATTTCGGGTAAGCTGAGCAGGACAACACGTTGTTGAAAATGTACGTCAGGGGAGACAGTACTTCGATGATAATGGTCTTAAGGAATTTTGGGTGCACGCAGTCCAAGCCAATTGCATCGGATTTAACGGCAAACACTGCATTAAGGACATCCGGTAGGCAGACTGTACTAAATTCAAAATTTGTGGGTGTTTCGGGGGTTAACAATGGGTTTATGGCTGAGTCTTCATCTATAAGATCTTGAAAGCTACATGAGGTTGAAGCAGCGGACAATTTGACATTAAGGTCTCTGACGTCAATTTCATAATCATTCGCAGCCAGATTTTTTCCCATACCCAACTCTTTGACATTTTCCCAGGCTTCTTTGTGCTTAATTTAGAGCCAAAGAACTTCGGTTTAGATAGTCGGATTCTATGCTTCACAGAATTTCTGATCTGTGTCTCTTTCGTGAATTCTAAATCTTTTCCACCTTTTAAAAGCCTTGTCTCTCTTTTCAATGAGTGATTCAATTTTAGGAGTGAACCACTCACAACTTCTATTACGAGGAACGAAGGTTTTTATCGGAACATGAGACTCAAACAGACTATTGACTGTGGATGTAAAGTAATCAACAATCTCCGAGGTGCAAAATGATTTTTTAAAATTTATTGAGCAAATTTATTCACATGGGAACAATACGAGTATTGTCGACCGAATGGATCTATAATATGATATATTACAGCGATTAAAAATTAAACTGAACTACGTGAAAATGGCAGGATATTTTTGGCGGGAGGGTTTGATATGTGTAAAGTGTTGTTGCTTTACTTACTCGTACACGAATTCACAGATACGAAATTGAATAACAAAAACAACAATGTAAAGATATGATTGTTGAGGGGAAAGAGGGACGAGAGGTTGACATCTCTAACAAATATCTTGACTCTTACAGCCCATGCAGGACCTGGCGTAGCTTCTCGCAGCCACTTGGGTCCTGCGGCATACGAATTTTAGATTTATGCCATTTCCAAAGCGTAATTTTTTCATTTTTTCGAGTGAGAGAAGCTTCTTATTTGTCGTTCGTTACAAAAATTGTTGGTGTTTTTTGGGACTCGAACCTTGAGTGAACACTCAATGACCACGTATTCGTACATAACCAAAGAGCCACTGCACCCAAATAAAAATGAATATAAGTTGTTAATTCAGGCATCGAAAAGTGCTTCTTGTAGACATTTTTGAGAAAAGATCGGAGCACTAAGATCATGTAATTCAGAACACTCACAACAAGCTACTTCAAACAACTCTGAGTAGCTAGTATACACAAAGTGCTTCAAGTTTGATCAAAATATCAGGGTGGGCAGCCTAAGGTAAAACAAACAAAACAAAATTATATGAGAAATGGGGTCTATCACCCCTCCATTATGAGTTAGGGAAGGTTGAGTGAATTATTGGTTTTAAACATTTAAATTACTATAATTTATAAACGGTGAATACTCGTAATACAAAAATAATTTACATTCTATTTGAAAGCTAGAAAAACAAAATTTAAAAAAGATAGAAGGCTATTTTAAAGCCTTTTTTGAGCGCAGGGGGTGCATAACATACCAGAAAATAAATAATGTTTAAATCAAGTAAAATAAAAAATTAAAAGCTTTATTTTTCTTAAATTGTATGTCTGATATTTTACTAAGACTATCTTTCCAGCTTTCGAACAACACATAACTATAAATTATAGAAACCTATCCATTTAGAGCCATTAATTTACTTAGTCTTCATTAACTCCTTGGGGAGGGGAGATAGACCTCCATCCCCCAAAGAAATTTAAACACCCTGTTTATTCCATCGATGCCTTCTAAATACTCAGTTGTGTCCACATAGTACTGCTGGTATACATATATTTATTTAGCTTAGCTTAATTCAAGCAGAACTTAAAAACTACACTAAAACTAGACTATTACTAAATACAATTTAAGACTAAACTTAAAACTAAAACTAAAGTGATTAGGGCGAAGGAGTGGAAATGAAATTCTGGAGGGCGTTTCTGAGTGCAAATCTGCTACAGTGAAAATCAAAAAAGCTATGCGCGCCGTTGGCCAAACGTAGCATTCTAGACATTGGCTCGTTACAACCATAATTGGTGCGATGAAAATTGAGACGGAAGATGTGTACAGACCTCAGGAGGCGTGGGTTAGTGTTAAGGGAGATAATTTGGAGCAGATAAGGGCAGTCGATGTTTCCTGCTAACAGCTGATGTACAAAGAGTATGTCAGCAATTTCTTGACGTATTTCAAGTGGCTGTACGTTAATTAATTTCAAACGATTCTCATAGAGGGGTAAGTTATATCTGTCAGACCAAGAAAGACCGCGAAGAGCAAAACGGATGAAACTGCATTGAACAGCCTCTATTCGAAGGGAATGGGTATCATGATAGGGGGACCATACTTGGCTAGCATATTCGAGGATTGGCCGAACAAATGTGAAGTAGAGAGATTTCGTGACGTAGGGTTTCGAGAATTCTTTAGACCAGCGTTTTACGAAACCGAGCGCAGAGTTGGCTCTGCTAATAATGTTATCAATATGACAGCGGAAATTTAGTTCTCTGTCGCAGATAATACCCAAATCGCGCAATAAAGTTACAGAAGGGACGGGCTCGTCAGAGATGAAGTAGGATCTAGGGGCTGGAAGACGCTTTCGGGAATATGTAATAGCTTGACATTTGTTGACGTTGAGCTCAAGAAAATTTATTTGACACCAAGTTGAAAAGTTGTTCAAGTCAGCTTGAAGTGGGCGAGAGTCAACGGGGTTTAATATGTTCCTGAAGATTTTCATGTCATCAGCGTAGATGGATAGCTAAGAGTCTTTGATGATGAAGTCAACGTCGTTAATTGACAAAATAAAAATCAGGGGACCAAGATGGCTACCTTGAGGGACCCCGGAAGTGGCTTTAATGGGGTCGGATACAGTCGATCTAAATAGTATTTTGTATTGGCGTTCCTCAAGGTAGGATTTAATCCACCCAATGAAACCCAGTTGGAAGCCAAGGGATTTGAGTTTAAAAAGAATGATTCTGTGCGAGATTTTATCGAAGGCCTTACTAAAATCTGTGGCAATTACATCAACTTCTTTGCCATCCTCTAATGCACACAGAGTGATAGATACGAATTCCGTTAAGTTAGTAGTTGTTGGCCTTCCCTTAAGAAATCCGTGCTGGTTAGGGGAAAAGATAGACTTACAATGGAAGAACATTGTATCGTAAACAATGCTTTCAAAGAGCTTAGGAACGCAGGAGAGTTTACCAATGGGCCGGAGATTTCATTCTTGGGACCCTTTTTGTGAAAGGAAATTATGTATGAGCTCTTCCAAAGCTTGGGGAAGACTCCTTGTGCGATAGATATTTAGAAGAGAGCCGTGAGGGGTTGGAACAGATGGTTCAAGCAATTTTTCAGTACTATTGAAGGGATACCATCAGGACCAGGAGAGTATTCGTTCTTGAGTTTTTTATCTTTTCTTTCACGTGTTCCACGGTTATGTCAACGGAGACTAACGAGGTTTGGGCACAGCTGTTCATGTAGGAGAAGTATTCAAGATCAACTTCAAGCCCATGGTTGCAAAATGATTGGCTGAAAAAGTGAGCAAATAAATTTGCGACTATCTTAGGATCATCGGAGGAAGTGCTAGACAATTTTAAAGTAGATGGATAGTTGTCAGATTTACTTTTCGTATTGATGAAGTGGAAAAATCGTTTCGGATTGGAGATCAAGGTATGCTAGATTTGGACTAAATATTCGAAATATAGAGATTCACAGAGTTCGGAAAAGTGGGTATATGCGTGGAGGTAATTGGAAAAGTCAGAGTGCGAACGAGATTTAAGGTACGTGTGCCAAAGTTTATTTCTTCTATTGCGAAGCGAGCGCAATTCTTTGGTGAACCAGGGTGGGGACGACGAGGAGTTCTTCTGGAGCATGGATGGAAAAGATTGTGTGAAACAGTTGAAGATTTCGGCGTAGAACAAAGCAAGAGCATCGTCGATAGTAATGCTAGGATTTTCAAAAATAACATTGAAATTAACGTTACTCAAAACGTTATTCAGTTTTATGAAGTCTGCTTTACGAAAATTAAAACTGTATGAGTTTTCAGAGTGTAAAGTTTTATTACCGTTGTTGTAAAACAATTTGAGAGATAGAGGTGGGTGGTAGCGGTCTAATTTGGAGAGAAGGTGGGTATGCTGCAAAAAATTATAAACCAGTTGCTACCAATTCTGTGGATTGTGTTGATGTACTTTCTGTCGGATTATATCTTAAGACTCCCTGCTCTATGCCGCATATGACCGGTTAAAGCGTGAACTAGATTCGAGAAAAAGTATAAAAAACCGAAAAATTTAGTTTTCTCGCTTATCCCAGCATTCATAACATTCTACATCACTAGGGTTTCAAATTCAGTGAACAAATTCAAAGCTCAAAAGTTTTGATAAAGTTAGCTATGCAAAAAAACAAGTACTGCTTTTGACCTGCCCAGCGATAACACCTCCGACTGGTCTGTTATGGAGTCCCGTCGGGTACAAGCTCTTTCAACAAATTGCTCAACACAAATTGTGTCGTCACCTTAAATTTAATTTTTTTTTTGTCAAGAATTATCTTTCAAAAGAACGCACCAAAATTTTCAGACAGATCTGTCAAATAGTTTTGTTGTGGCAGGCATTTTATATATACGCCTACTAGCATTTTCGTTATAATGGAAAAAAATGAATTTCGAGTGCTCATTAAACACTATTTTTTGCGAGAAAAAACTATCACGCAAACCAAACAAACACTTGACAAATATTATGGGGACTCTTCACCATCGATTGGAACCATTCACCACTGGTTTACTCAATTTCGGTGCGGTCGTTGAAGCACAAGTGACGCCGAACGTTCTGGTCGCCCAATTGAGGTCACCATACCAGAAATGGTCGACAAAATCCAGCTTGAAGCTTGAAGAGCCCACAGGCTTATCACATGGCTCAGTGATTTCGATTTCACATAAATATTTGGACATAAAAAAGCTTTCCGCAAGATGGGTGCCGCATTTGCTCACAATCGACAACAAACCCATTCGTTTGACAACTTCAAAGGTGTGTTCGGCGATGTTCCAGAAAAATTCGGCTGAGTTTTTGCGCCATTTCGTAACCGTGAATGAAACCTGGATTCACCACAATACACCAGAAGCCAAGGAACAGTCAAAACAATGGACTTCTCCTGGTGAATCGAAGCCGAAGAAGGCCAAGGCGGGTTTGTCAGCAAACAAGGTCATGGCGACAGTTTTTTGGGATGCGCGCGGTGTTATTCACATCGATTACCTTGAAAAGGGTAAAACGATCACCGGCGCATATTACGCAGAGCTGCTGGATCGATTCCAAGTCGATTTGAAGCAAAAATGGCCACATTTGGCGAAGAAAAAAGTTCTTTTTCACCAGAACAACGCAATGGCAAATTTGCATGAGTTAGGCTACGAACTCCTCCCTCATCCAGCATATTCCCCAGATTTAGCCCCCTGCGACTATTTCTTGTTTCCAAACATGAAGAAATGGCTCGGAGGTAAGAGATTTGTGTCGAATGAAGAGGTCATCGCTGAAAGAAACGCTTATTTTGAGGGGCTCGAGAAATCGTATTATTTGGAGGGCATCAACAAATTGGAGAAACGTTGGATGAAGTGTATAGAGCTAAAAGGAGACTATGTTGAAAAATAAAATGTTTTTATACCGAAAAGAGTGTTCCTTATTTCATTTTTCATTAACTTATTGACCCATCCTCGTAGCATTGGTGGTTAAAACAAAGTCTGTCGCAGTGTCGGTCCATGAATGTGTACCCATTTTTTCGTTCTTGTGCAATTCTTTAACAAATATTTCATTCTATTACGAGTATAAAGAGTTATTCATTACGGGGTTGGGATTTCATGTGTCATGTGGGATGCCAAATCCATCTGTCATCCATAGTGACAGGTAGTTAGTTCTTGCTTTGAGATTTTACAATATGGATAGTTTAGCCATCGCTCAACGCATTAAAATTGTTGAATCTTACCATAGAATGACCATAGAATGCGTAGAACGATTGGGTGCTAGAAAATCAACAAGGTGACGCCGATTTTTCGGATAAAATCGATGAGATTTCTCGCTCGGCGGCTACGTAAGCAAACAAAATTACAGAATTTGGGGTTCTGAGAATCCGAAGGTGTCACCACGTGTGGTAGTTTGGTACGCGCTATCGACCGGGGCGGCGTGATCGCCACATAACTCTTTAATGTGTTGCATTAGCCCGATTACATTCCAGGTTAAATTGCTTGAATTTTTCAAATATTTTATTCCAAATGCCGTTGCTGATTGGATGTGATGCTACGAGTAATGCTCATAATGTCATCTGGGGGAGCACCGACACCAATATCTAGAATAATGCGTATAAAATTGAATAGCATGGCATTCTGAATTATATTATAATGTATTATATATGTAACTTATGGAAAAGAGGCTCTTAGACATTCTGATCGTAGAATTGCTCGTCTGAAAACTGCTTAATTATTTATTTATTTCGTGTGCAAAAAGGACGATTGCATATTTGACGTAAGTCATAAAATGACGATCATATGACGATCAAATTGATTTTTTTTTTTTATTGATGTTTTCGAAAACGGCCTATTTCTGCGTGTGGTTAAAACCTTGACACTTCTGGCACTGTGATATTGCGTCAGTTGTTTTTCGCAGTAGTTCAATTTTAACTCTCATATATTTTCTGCTTTCTCTTTGTTGTCAAATGTCAGCATAAAGAGTGGAAATGCTCTCTGGATGCCACTTGCTTTCCTTCGTCGGTTTTTTTCTTTTTTTTCTCTTTTTTTTTAAGACGTTGACTGCATCGAGCAAGTTCATGCCTTACTGTTGCAAATCTTTTATAATGCTTAGCCTATCATATGTTGGATGGAGGCCCCTAGCCATAATCTTGATGGGTCTGTTTTTGTTTTTGTCTTCATAGGTAAACCAGATCGGATCGTGTTACTTCCCTCCGGGATATAGGCTGGTGGACGACGACCTCGTTCGCCTCTTTGACTCACTCGGGCCTAATTTTATCATCGGTGGTGACTTTAACGCGAAACACGCTTTCTGGGGTTCAAGATATAATTCAATGAAAGGCAGATTATTGTACAAAGTCAGTATGAAACGTGGTTTGGAATTTTTTTCGACGGAAAAGCCAACGTATTGGCCAACTGACAATAATAAAATCCCTGACCTCGTCGACTTCTTTATCGCAAAAGCTCTAACTAAAAATCTAACGGAAGTAGAAGAATGTCATGATTTATGCTCAGACCACTCAGCAGTCACTCTGAAAATCGGTGGAAGTCTAGCAAAACAGAAGGACCGCCTAAGTTAACTAGTAACAAAACAAACTGGGACGTTTTCAGAAAAGACTGCAAGGAAAATATTGCTCTAAATGTGCCGCTAAAGACACCACTTGAAATAGAAGACGAAATTGACAAGCTCGTGGAAGCCATTCAATGCGCAACATGGAAAAATACCCCTTTTCGAAAAACAGCAACACGGAACAGCAAAGTCAAATACCAGCCTGATATCGAAGACCTCATACGAGAAAAGAGAAGAGCGCGCAAGAGATGGCAACAATCCCGCGCGCCACCGCATAAAACTTATCTTAACCACCTTTGCAACAAGCTAAAAAATGTGTGCAGGACTTAAGAAATCGCGAGATTTCTACTTACCTCGAGAGCTTGACCGCTGATAAGTGTTCAAACTACTCTCTATGGAAAGCCTTGGAGTCCATAAGGAAACCCGTAATGCACTCGCCGCCAATAAGGAAAGCTAACGGCGAATGGGCAAAACGAGATAAAGAGAAAGCGGAATTATTTGCCATTCGATGGACAACCATTGATCGAAGATCCGAATGCAAATACGGCACCCAACAACTTTAAATTAGAAACTGTATCCCTGTCCGAACTTCGAATGACAATAAGAAAACTGAAAAATAACTGATATGATTTAATCACTGGCGAAGTTTTGAAGGACCTACCGAAAAAAGCGTTAGTTAAGTTACTCTACATTATATATGCTTCATTGAGACTTCTATATGTTCCAAGGCAATGGAAAGTCGCCGAAGTAATAATGGTTCCGAAACCGGGGAAATGTGCAAACGACAAGAAATCATATAGACCCATTTCGCTTCTGCCGATAATATCTAAAGTCTTTGAGAAACTTCTGCTAAAAAGATTGCACCCAGTAATTGAAGAAAGGCGATTGATCTCGGATCATCTATTTGGGTTTCGGGTTAAACATTCCACAATCGATTAGGTGTATCGAATTACAAATGAAATTGAAAAAGCTCTAGAAGGGAAAAAGATATGCTCTACCGCTTTTCTCGACGTATCGCAAACGTTCGACAAGGTATGGCACGAAGGCCTGCGATATAAGCTAAGGGTAATCTTACCAGATAAATTCTACAGAATATTGGAATCTTACCTTAATAACAGACTCTTTCGTATTAAACATGAGGCAGAATATTCGAAATTCAAAGAAATCCATGCCGGTGTTCCGCAAGGAAGCGTTCTCGGCCCAATCTTGTTCCTCCTCTACACAAGAGATATACCACAAGATGAAGGGACTGTCGTAGCAACGTTCGCAGACGACACGGCTATCCTCGCAACAGATGAGTCAGTCGAATCATCAACTGGAAAACTCCAACGAGCTTTAAACAAAGTATGCGAGTGGACAAAGACCTGGAGAATAGTCCTTAATGAGACCAAGTCAACGCCTGTCAATTTTACGTACAAAAAGATAAACAACTTACCTATTTCCATTAACTCGGTACAAATACCGTACGCAAACGAGGCAAAATATCTAGGAGTGACACTAGACGCAAAACTTAAGTGGAAGCCACATGTTAAAAGGAAGCGCGACGAGCTCGAAATCAGACTTAGAGAAATGTACTGGCTACTCGGGAGATACTCGAAGTTAAGCGTATACAACAAATTGCTTCTGTATACGGTATACAACTTTGGGGTTGTACCAAGCCAAGCAATATGACTGTTCTGCAAACATACCAAAACAAAACACTACGAGCAATTGTGAATGCTCCATGGTATATAAGGAATAGTGATATTCACAGAGATCTAGGAATTGCTACCGTGATGGATAAAGTAACAAACTTTGCTCACAAACTTCGTACTCGCCTTCATGATCATTGCAATAATGAAATAATCCGTACTCTGGACGTGACAAACCTCGAGCGCCGACTACAAAGAACAAGACCGTACGATCTGGCGCAGTAAGGGAAAACCGCATGTAATGACGGTATTAGTAGGTGCCTTCGCTGGAAAGCTACCTACCTAACGCGATTAACACTACAGAAGCGTAAACTACTTGTTAAGGTAACTTAGTCTTACTCACCACAAAACGAAAAAATGAGAGGAACGAATTTCCTACTACCTCTGCCTCTCTGGGGGGTGAGGTTTAGCCCTTAGGCATATACTGGCCTACGCTTATGAATCATCAGGTCAGATATATGAATCGGGCATAACCAATGGTACGGGCCATTGGTATCTTTTGAAGATTCCTGCACCTCCAGGCGCAACCAAAAAAAAAAAAATAGGTAAACCATTGAATTTGAGTTTCACTAAGCTTCTTCGCAAGAGCTCTGTATGTATCTGAATCTGGAGTGTGAATTTTCCAAATATCATTGTTCCAAGCTACTATTTTATAGCTATTCCAATTATATTGATTGGTTGGGTTGGTGTTACCTTATTTTTTGTAACTTTTTCTTTGCCTTTTGTGGGCGATTTGCCTGGACTTATAATATGATTTTTAATGACACTGCTGTACGCTTATTGCTTGGTCTCTCTTTCTCTTTCATTATCCAGACAGTTCCTCAAAAGAGTTCCTCCTCGTCTGTGAGGTTTTGACTTAACTTCCTTTTTGAGGTCCTTATTTTCCTTAACTAGCTCTTTTACCAGTGCTGCTGTGCAATTTTGATTTGTTACCCTGAGGTATTGTGAGTATTGTTTAAGAGTATCTACTAGATTCAAGTTGTGATAGAAAGTTTTCCTATTTTGACATTCAAAGTAAATGCATCCCTGTCACTCACACTACGTACAATGATGCAATATGCAGTTTATTTATAAACTACCTCATGCAAGCGTACAAACTAGGGTCAACCTAAATGACTACGACTAAAAATAAAACCTATTGATAATATTGGTTGGATAAGTAATTTAACTTGGTAATATTTTTTGAATGAAATTTCCTTGAAGCTCAAGTCGAAAACTAGTTTTACTGTTGAAAACTAGTAAAAGAAATAAGAGCAGAGTGATGAAACACAATTTTGAATTCCTGCACGTGTCCATATACAAAGGGTTATTATAAATTGCTACATTCCTAAAATTAAAATCTCACTTCCCTGGAATTTGGTAGTATCTATCCCAACAGGTTGAATTCTCAGCTCGAGACAGGTTTTCAAAATTGTGTGTGTGAGAGAGCCTCCGAAAATTGTACATACTGATTCAACGGAAATCCTCAAAACGGAATGCGACTAAAACCACGAGATCTTTACTTATGCATTTCCCTCCGATTTGTACCATTCCGCAATCAAATATCTTAGCTGGTGGAGTTCCTGCCAGTTCATTAACATTGTGGTCAGTTTGTGACTTCTCTCAGTGGACCGCACGATGAGATACTTTTCGCTATGAATTATTGTATTTCTTTTACCAGAATTTTTGCATCGCTTTTAACTAGAATTTAACGCTGTTACCAATCGGTCGCTGTATATGGGACGCGGAGATTCGCGTGGTGATCAGACTCTCCTCTTCCTTTTCTTTTTTTGAGTTTCTCTACATGGAGGAGATAACATTTTTGTAAGGCCACCACGGGTGGGGCACTAATCCACTGAAAGTCTGTTGTCTGCTTCGTAAAAAACTAGAAACGGAAATTCCAGGGAATATGGACGAATTCATATACCTGCTAGGGATAAGTGTTGCCAAGTCTTTTCAGCAGTTGCGTAACATTTAAGCGAAAAATTGTACGTGAAAATTTTAATCATTTAGGTACTAAGAATTTCGGCAAGTGGGTACTCCTTGAACTGAACGAGTCCCAAAAACTACGGCGAATAGAAATCTGTATATCGCATAGCTCAAGACACCAAAGTAAACCGTTTTTGAAATGGATAATCACCTGTGATGAAAAGTGGATTCTGTATGACAACCGTAAAAGACTTGGGCAATGGTTGGATGCAGGGGAGAAACCAAAACACACCCTTAAACCCAGACTTCACTCAGATAAGGTTATGGTGACAATCTGGTGGACCTCGCAAGGAACAATCCACTTTTAATTTTATCAAACAGGGGAAACAACAAATGCCATCAAATATTGCTACGAAATTTACATAGTGCATGCAAAATTTGCTGAAAAACAGCCTAATAGCCATGGTACGATCTTATTGCATGACAATGCTAGACCCCATACCTCACGCGTAATGGTGCAAAAACTGTTACAGTTGGGATTTAAAATTGACTAGTTTCCCCAATGGACTATCAAAGTATTCCGAAACCGAGCAGAGGTCATAAAAGCCTTAGGAGTTTTCATAGAGTCAAAAAGTCAGGACTTCTACAAAAAAAAAAAACATTTGACCTTGAATCACGCTGAAATATAGTTATAGATGTCAAGGGATCCTAATTTGATTAAAAGAAAATTATATTGGCTTTCAAATTTTTACTACAAAATCGGACATTTCATGTGGTACAACCTAATAGAATGCCGTCTGTTTATGAAGCATCTTCATCCTCACATCTTCAAACCTGCTTTTAAAATGGAGATTACCACGTTTCCATAGCAAATTCGGCCTAGAAAATTAAAGCACAACAAAGCAACATTTTGGCAACACTGTCCTATATTATGCCAAGATCGGCGCGATTGTATCCACGTCAGGTAAATGTGGAGATGGAGACTGCATGCTTTGCGGTGAATCGTGTTGTTTGTGTTTCTCCTCTACATATATGTGGTTTGGAAAACGGTGGATGAGCAGTTTGCGTGAATTACTTTTGCAGCACGTAGCAGGTACGTAGTTTATTCTGGCGGAATACGCACGTTCGGCACGTACTAATCCTTCCATTTAGCTACTCTTCTACATACATGACATGTTCTCTTTTTCATGCACGAAGTAGAAGTTAGTTAACTGCCATTGAACCTGTTCTTATTCATAGTTTGCTTTCTCAAAATATTTTTTTTGTTTACTTGTAGGATGTGCTAATTGTCACCGGATGCAAAAGGAACCTGGGAACGAGGTGTTGTAGATATACATAGGTGCACAAATATATAATACAAATGTTAAATCTGAAAGACTTCAAATATTTTGTCATGATTGCAAACTCAAATAAAGTGAACAATTAGGTCCCACGTATTAGTATCTACATTACTCGTATATGTTATTCATTTGCAATAAAATATCTTTATTCAAAAACAGCCGTTAAGAATACACAAATTTAAATTTTCCAAAACTTCTCCTCTTCTTCCTCTTTTGTGAAATAAATGTAAGAACATATCTTGTGAAATATAGCTTGTATATTGATTTCGAACAAAATCAGTTGAGTCATAGCCGAGGAAAAGCCAATTTTCAATCGGTTAATAAAGAAAGTACTGTTATACGCATATTTTGTGAAAAACATGGTACGCCATCTGTTAGCATATGTCCGCCATAGCTCACATATGAAATTTTAACAAAATCTCGTTTTCGAGAAAGTCGCCTCAATTTGTGACCCCACAGACTACACACATGAAGTTTAAAGAAAATCCGTCCAGCTGTTTAGGCCAGCGCACATACATACATACAGACAGACATAATTTTGAATTTCTTTATTATAGTAATGTCGAGTTTGATCAAAATCGTTTCAGGAATCAAATACTTACCCTTATAGGTGCAACTAAAAATAGATTACATAATCGTTATCAGAGATCCAAAATTCAATATTTTTGCGCTAACGCTAGGTAAATACGAGTAAATTTGACTAATAGGCCTAAACCGAAAGTAATAATGGGTACTAATAATGAAAGCAATAACATTGGTGTTATACGTAAGCTTAAATGGTTTCACTTGGGGAGTTTTCGTCCATCTACTACATCGGAAGCTATTACTGAGTACTTGGCCTCAAAAATCAATGTTAGCCCAACTATTTTTTCGTGCTACAAGCTCATTAAGCGAGGTGCAGTTGTACAAAATTTAAAATCGATTAACTTCAAAATTGGAATACCAGTTGAATATAAGGTTGCGATGTGCGAGGCAAATATCTGGCCAGTCGGGGTACGATTGCGTCCATTTCAAAATCTTCAAAAAAACGAGTAAGGCCTGACGGTGCTCAACTAAATTTAAATGATGTCTGCTCACCATCAGCTACTGTCACTAACCGAACACTTAATCTTTACTATCATAATGCTAGTGGAATGAGGTCAAAAATATATGATCTTTTCGTCGCTTCTTCACAGTATGTGTATGATATTGTCGTCATTACTGAGACCTGGCTTTATAAGGATATTCTCTCATCGGAAATATTTGACAGCAGCATATACAACGTATTCCGCGTCGACCGATGTGGTACTGCCAAAGATCGTGGAGGTGGAATTATTATTGCTGTTCGATCATTCTTATCATGTAAGCTAATACCATTGCCAATAAATGGTGTTGAACAATTATCTATTCAGATTAGCTCAAGCTTAAACATAGAATCTAAACTTATCTTAATAGTAAGTTATGTACCTTCTGGTAGTGTAGCAAGTGTTTATTTAAAACATATTGATAATATTGATCATGTTTCAAAAATTCACAATAAGGAGTCTCAATATGTATGTGCTTTAGGAGATTTTAATATTGGAGATGTAAATTGGTCTTGGTCAGATGAGGATAAAATGTTAATTCCTTCGAATTTAAGGTCCGATTACGAACATAGCTTTGTTGACTATCTGTAGTCTTTAAGTCTTTCTCAAGTAAATACTATTCAGAATTCATTAAATAGAATATTAGATCTATTGTTTGTAAATGTGAAAGAAATTAAAGTAAAATCGTCAATCGCTTCTTGTAATTTACTCAATAATTCAATCCAACATAAACGAACTGAGTTTGAATTTGAATTTTATAATATTTTAAAACCTGTTAGCAATTGTAATATAAGTTACAATTTTGCTAAAGCCAATTATACTGGTTTAAATCATTGGTTAAATTCTTTTGATTGGACTAATGAATTTAATTATTTATGTCTTGATAAGGCGTATGTCCGTTTCACAAATATTCTTGAAGAAGGTTTTGTAAAGTTTGTTCCAAAAACCTCAAAAAAGAAACTCTCTAAGCCCCCCTGGTACAACCAACGGCTAATATATTTAAAAAAATTGAAAAACAAGGCTTTGAAAAGGTATAAAAGATCACATGACACGATGGATTATGCGTATTTTTGTGCTTTAAGGAAACAGTTTAGCGTACTTAATAGGTTTTTGCATGCGAATTACATCATGAATATTGAAAGTAAGCTTGTAACTGATAGCAAATATTTTTGGACTTTCATAAAATCGAAACGTAATACGTACAGTATTCCGGAGATTATGGAATACGAGGGGACTGGGTCAAACGATAGTCAATCTTCGTGTGAACTGTTTGCTAAATTTTTTGAATCCATTTACTCCAATAGTAATCCAGTGATCCCTCTTTCCAGCATCTTTGACTCGAAAGTTGACATTGGTTCTATAACTTTGGATTTAGAAAGCGTCACTTTAGCTATTCGGGGCTTGAAACCATCATCAAATGCTGGAGCTGATGGTATTCCTGCAATTGTTTTAAGGAACTGTAGTGATAGTATTTGTCACCCATTGTTGCATATTTTCAACATGTCATTGAAACATGGCATTTTTTTGGATAAATGGAAGATTTCGTTTCTGGTTCCCATATTTAAAGCTGGCTCCAAAAACAATGTACAGATCTACAGAGGGATCTGCAAACTATCAGCCATCCCAAAGCTTTTTGAAAGCATAGTGAAAAATAAATTAGAATTTCTTGTAAAAGAACATATATCCGAATTTCAACATGGATTCGTTTCGGGAAGAACTACAACCACAAATCTAACTTATTTCACATCATTTGTATTAAATTCATTCGAAAGGGGCTATCAGGTAGATACAGTTTATACGGACTTTAGCAAGGAATTCGATTCTGTTAACCATACTGTCTTAATACACAAGCTAAAATGTTTTGGCTTTCATTCATCTTTATTGAAATTTTTTAGTTAATAGAGTGCAGTTAGTAAAGCTCGATTCTGCTTATTCAAAACCAATTATCTGTAGTTCAGGTGTGCCTCAAGGTAGCCATTTAGGACCATTACTTTTTATTCCTTTCATCAATGACATAACTTCCGTTATAAGGTACTCCCAGTGCCTTCTTTATGCCGATGACATGAAATTATTTTTAAGGATTATAAGCTTAACTGATTGCGCTAAACTACAGTTTAATATCGATGCTCTATTTATGTGGTGCAAGAAAAATTGCCTTCTCTTGAATGTAAAAAAATGTAACGTTTCCTCTTTTAGCAGGCGTTCAAACTCAATAATCCAACGTTATACAATCGATTCTGTTGAACTTACCCGGGTAAATACGGTTAAAGATCTCGGGATTGTATTCGATCAGGCATTGACGTTCTCGGACCACGTGGGCTACATAATTTCCAAAGCTAATGCTATGGTTGGGTTTATCAAAAGAAATACTGTTGAATTTTCCAATCCTCATTCTCTGATGTCTTTATTTGTGTCCCTAGCTAGATCTCTACTAGAATACTGTGACATAATTTGATGTCCATTCTACCAAGTTCATATTGATAGAGTTTCAAAATGCACTGGAATTTTTCACCTGGTTATGATGCCAGGTGTCAACTTCTTGGTATATCAAAACTATCTAAAAGAAGAAAAATTCATGATGTAATGTTCATTAGAGACCTATTATGCTATCATATAAAAAGTCCAAGTTTACTTGCTTTAATTCCTCTGTATGCTCCCGAGAGGCCATTAAGGCAAAGAGAGCTTCTTTTTCGCGCACGGCATAGAACAAACTACGGGTTAAATGAACCTGTATCGCGGGCAATTTCTAATTTTAACTCAGTTTGGATTGAAATAGATTTAAGCTCATCTAGAACCAAGTTTAAAAATAAATTGTTTTCATTAAATGTTTAAAAAGTTAGTCTAAATTTATTTTTCTTTTGTTTCTTATATATATTTATACTTATTTATAAACCTACTGTTTATCGAATCTGTAAAGCAATGACGCTTGTAGATAAATAAGTAAATAAATAAATAAATTCTATATATACGAGTACTTGAATTTTCTCTACTCAGTTGCTAGCTATCTTTCATAAATGATTTTTGTTAATGTTCTGAATAGAAGCCCAATTTCTTCTTTGACAGTGTTAACTAAAAGTTATCTTGCATTCGAGAATCTACACTTCGGTGGATGTGTTGTCTTTCGATACCAAAACAATTCATTGTAGTCCAGGCAAAAATCCAAAGAATCCACATCCAAATTGTCCTGTGTTTCTACGTAAATTGAAGGTGTTGAAAGAACGGATTCAGTACTAGCAATCAAACTAAATGATATTCAAATCAAATCAAGTAGATATTGAGATGAAAATTTGGAGTTTGTGTGTTGAAAACTATTCAAATTCTTTTCGAAAAATGGTGGCAGTATTCTACAGATTACCTAGTAGCTCTGAACGCGAATTCTGTACTCTTTTTCTGAATGGATTGATATGGCTCTGCACACAAATCTTAATATAATAGTGTTTGGAGATTTTAATATTAATTTGCTATCTACTAATAATACGTATACAAAGGCTATCAACGAAATTCTAGTAAAAAACAATTGTAAACGAATAATTAACAAACCAACCAGGATTTTAGAATCGACAAGATCTTTAGTTGATTTTGTAATAACACCTATTGAGAGAAATATTTGGGCTGATACAGTCCC